>JZKD02S0464498.1:0-17354 GCA_000966675.3 Picea glauca | reverse complement strand
ATTGAGGACAATGTGACAAGTGCATAAATATATGCTAGGACATATCTTAAATTGTTTAATGATTTAAAAGATATGGTACTTGCATTATTTTATTTTACATGGTGACTAATATATTCATAATGTATGTCATGTGTAGAAATAAATTGGAGTTGTTGAGGAAGACAGTTGCAATGATGAACAACCTCAAGCATATGATGACTATGAGAATGATGCTATTGAAATATTGTTGAAGGGACTATAAAAGTCCCCATAAAGCACTACTGATGAGGTAAAAATTAGAAAGAGGGTTCTAGCAGCCAAGAACATGTATAAAAGTGTTCATACCTATGTGGCACAAGGTATGAAGGGATTGGGTAAGAATCCATTTTGAAATGTTTTATTGTCTCAATGTTATGCATGTAATTTTGAAAGGCCATTGTATTCCTTTGATACCCAAGTAGGATTTGATTCAGGAAGGAGAACCTAAATGATCGAGGTGTGAAACTCTGGTAGTAAATACTGAATGAAATTCTTGGAAGAATTCATGAACTAATATGTCATGAATACTTTGACCAATCAAGGAATTATTGAGAACAAAAGTGCTCATAGACAACACATTGATTTAATACATTGAGAAAACTGCATGTTTTCACTAAAAGGGAAGACAATGGATTTCCCATTGAGGAAGAAGGACCTTCCAATACTCTACTTGAATTCTAGAGGTGTTAAATAAAAGAGAAAATTTGGTTGGCCACGAGTGTTGGCACCCTGGTTACTAATGAAGGAAGAATGCTTGGGTGCATTCAAAAGAAACTTCTAGTTTCATGTGTTGATTTAGGATCATGATCATCCTATAGTAGGAAGCATAGTCCTGTTGTAAGAGTGAATGAGGATGAATAACCCACATGATGAAGAGGTTTGTTGAAATCCAACACACCAAGGAAAGATGCTTGTCATAGGTATGGTAAACTTGAAATCAATGCAAGGGTGCATGGTAAGTGAATGTGGCCATGGATATTGTCCCCTTGGATTAAATTCACTTAATGTTGAACTACCTTTTGAAAGGTTTGGTATGATGAAATGATGCATAGGTAAGGAATGAGGTTTCATTTCATGTTTATATAGATTTGATTTGAATGTTAACATGCACAATTTAAGAATCGCTTGTGATGTCATTGCAAAGGTGCAATGAAAATATATGTGCATGGGAAACTAACAATTTGTTTGGCTGATTGAATTTGAAAGTGTAGGAAGAAAAGAGTCTTGGATATGGAAATGATGTAAGTTCATAAGGAAGACCAAATTTCTTGTTGGGTTAAACTACGAGGAATGGTATTCTCCTTTTTGAGAAAATGAATTTGATTTTTAGTAGGCATGGTTCCAAAATTGTTTTTGAACCACTGCATGCGTGCAATGAAAATATAATGTGCATGGGGACTAAAAATTTGTTGGAAAGAGGAATTTTGAAATTGCAAGAAGAGAAAGGTCTTGGATATGGAAGTATTGTAAGACCATAAGGAAGAAAAATTACCTATTGAGCCAAATTTCTATGGGAAGGAAATTCCCATGCTTGTGAATCTATTCCTATACAGAGAGGATCTGAAACTAAATGAAGAATGTGGAAATTTGTGGGTGACAGATTTGCAAAAAAAAAAATCGAAATTGAAACTGATATTGATATCTAGTAATTTATGTGTACCTATAATATAGGTGAGACAAAAAGGATTTGTCCAAGGAGGACATGTGAAGGATTTCAAGCTGGAAAGCATGAAAGAGGATATTTTTGAGACATGAGAACCCTATGGTAAGCCAGGATCTCCCTAGAACATGTTGTATTGCAATAACACAAGCTGGAGGGACACCTCGGTAGAGAAATTCTTAGGGACAGCTTGACTATAAGTCTCAATGAAGTCCTTAAAACTCTTCTTGTGCGAGAAATCCTTGGCAATGAAAGATGGATCACTCAAGGAATTGTATAGAAAAGAAGGGGATGCATGAGCCCGGGCCTGGAGGGTGAGTGACCACAAAGAAGAAGGGACTTGAAAATTCTCATATACTATTGATAGGAATCATGCAAACAATGGGTATGTCTATAAGAAATAGTGGGCCAAGATAATAAGACAACCGTGTGGATACAAATCCATGGACTGCACATATGAGTATTGTGCTAAGTTACCAAATCTTTCTTGATTTTTTATGCAACAATAAAAAAAAATCGCATGAAACTATGATTAACATGCTTGTTGTCCAAGATTATTGAAGGCAGGTGATGAAGGTTAAGAGTCTAGAAGGGACCTGACCAAGAAAGAGAATCAAGATTTTTGAAACAACTGAAGGACAAAAGATATGACAGGTGTTACTAAGAAATAACATTGAGGACGATGTTCACTTTTAAGGGGGGGAATTGTAATACCCATGTTTCCCCCAACTTGTACTTAATCATTAATTAGGATTACCATGTTATGGCATGTGAGCGATGTAAATGTAATGATGTTTAGATTTCCAACGACTAACTGTGGGGGTGAAGCCTTGAAGTATTGGCCATGATATCATTAGAGGAAATGAATGGGAAAACTAGATAAGGTCAGTTATGTCAAAGACCCCAAAGTTTCCCCTTGTTTGGGAATAATAAACCTCCTCCCAAACCCAAGGACAATAATCAATTAATGAAGAAAAGGAATGGTGGTTAAACCATCAACCACCCCCGTTAATGGAGGCATGGACTGGCTAAAGAATGTCAGCCCAAAGTACCAAAGGGTTCGGAAGACCTTAGCTAACCTGAGTTTCCTTCTGACAGAAGGAACATGACAGAAAGGAGAACCTTCCCAAGGAGGGATGTGTGCAAGGAGAGAATGGGTCAGGTAGAGAGATCAAGGAAAAGAGGAGGGTGCACGAGGCTCTCTAGGGGAGAAATGGAAGAGAACAAAACCTGAGTAGAAGGTCGCGAGCTTGATGTTGAGGAAGCATCTGATAAACCTTGTAGAGGTTGTGATAGAGAAAGGATCTCTAAGAATTTGGCATAAATTCCCTAGAGATATCATGGCTTGGCACAGGGGTGTCCAGAGTGCTAAGAGTGAATGCCTTTGAACATATGGTTGTGTGAAAAGGAAAAAAACCACAGTCAGTTAGTTGGCTACAACCTGTAATATATAAGTATTCTTATACCCTGTGTAATTCAGTTGTAACTGCAAAATAAAGTTGGATATCTTGTGAATGTCTCAGGAATGTGTATGTGTGCTTGATGGATATGTTGTGTTCCTTTATTTTATTTTTATTGTGTGCTTAGGAAAGTAATGAACTATATGGTTTGGACATGTTTTTGTATGCAAATGCTTGATCCCTGTAGTGGGTCGAGTTAGAGAAATTTAACTATGAGTGCATTGAACTTGGGCACAGTTTCACATGTGCATGTTTACACTTATAGTTATGATGGGTCTCCTAGATAAGGGAGCTCGTTAAGCTCAAGAGAGGTAGCAAAAAAATGCAAAGATCATACACAAGCTACGTAGGAGTGGAGAACTCTCTAAGTTCTAAACTCTGAAAGAAACACAAGGAGCATCCCCTCAATTCATTTGAGGTACTAGTAAGCGCAGGAGGTATAATTTTCTTAGAGTGAAGACAAGGGGGTGCATCCTATAGATCTTCCATGTATGTGACCAAGGGTTCAGGCTCACAGCCTTAGTGAATCCTCAACAAAGAGCTAAGTGTATATCCCATGAGAAATTTGGGAGGATCCATAGGACCAACACCCAGGAACCCTGGGGCAAGTTCGAAAGGCACTCTGGGGTGTTACAACTTTACCAATCATGAATTATTGCAAGCCGTATATCCCAGGGTATTCAGGAGTATCCCTGACCATTGTATCTACGCTGTGGTCATCCTAGCACTGACCACTTCGGGAGAACGGAGGGGTTATAACACCAGAAACCCTGAATTCCAGAGTCGCAAAGATGATCTCGGTCATTGATAGGCAGTGGACATGTGGCAAGAGATCCCATGGTCTGGGGACTCAACACTCTGGAAGAATTTGGATGAGATTCTTCAAGGTGTGAAGACTCTCGAAGACATGAATAGTGGATTAAATCTCAGTCATCGATATACAAGGGACGCGTGGCACTAGATCTCATAGTCCGGAGACTTGGTACTCCAAGGGACTTGAGGTGTGCCATGTCGATAAGTCCCAAAGCCTGAAGTAACACTAGTCATGGATCTGTGGATCCACGTGGATGAATATTGATCGTCGGATCTAGGCTATGGTCATCCTGATGCTGACCAACTCTTGGAGTAACGACAAGTTTGCACCACAAAACTTTCGAAGGTTGAATTCTCGAAGCCACGAGAGATGTAGATCTATGAGTATATGTGGACAGATCCTAACCATTCGATCTAGGCTATGGTCAGCCCAACGTTGATCGACTTCACGAGTAAGGAGGAAGTCACACCATGGATCCCCCGAATGCTGAAATTACAGAGTAACGAAGGCCATCAATACAGGGGTTATGTAGACACACCTTGTCGTGGGATTGAAAGGCTTGGAAGGTTATTGTTCCAGAGTGACGTGGCACATTGATGTCATCTAGGGTGACATGGACCCACGATCAATGAGCCACTTGTCACCTGGATTTGTGCGTTTTGCAGACCCTATAGGCCCATTAACACGTGACACATGTCACCCAATGAAGGGGACACATGTCATCCATGCCTTACTGTGTATCACACCTGGCACTTACTGTTTGGTCCATTTGGTGGGAGAAGTAGGCGAGACCCACCTGTATATTCCTTCGCATTTATTATGTCACCCCATGCGAGGGTGGACCCTTCAGGATTCTGGGACTTCGGGGGTTTGAGATGTAGGATCATGGGTAAGTGGAAAGGCCCGAAGGTCGAAGCCACATGGAGTGATTCTGGGACTTTAGAATTTTGGGAATTTGGGACTCCGGAGTTTTGGAGTGTAGTGTTGAGGATAAGCCAAAAGGCTCGAAGGCCAGAGCCACGTGGCAAGCTCATGGGGCTTCAGGAGATAGGTACTCTAGGAGACTTGGGTCATTAGACCACATTCTCCCAAAAGGGCCAAAACACCGAATGTCTAACCTTTCCCTTAGGTGTAAGTGTTAATGTGGAGGAAGATCCCTCGTCGAATTAATGGTAGGATGGATCTTCTCCATAGATTTAGGAGTGTTGGGAGCTCAGTGACTTCGAGGAACTTGGGATGACATGTATGAGAAGGACCACGTGGATTCCACATGATCCTTGACTAATAAATGCCCAAACAAATTTGGAAGGGCATATCTTCTAGTCCTGAGCTTGATTTTGAGCATGGAGATAGTGGTTGGAAAGCTCTGGATGAGAAGAATGTGATAGAGGCCCCAGAAGAAGGATTTGATTAATTAAGGAAGACATCATTTTGATGCCCTATCTCTTAAAAATCCTTTTATGGGGTTGGGTGTGTTACAACCCCTTTTCTTATGAAAATCTATCTTACTTGAAGTCCTTGGCCTTGATTGTATTGATGTTAGGGTACAAGTTCCTTGAGACCATAATGGTTTTCATGGAAATATAGATTCATTTTCTCTGTAACCAAAATAAGAATTTGTTTATGGATAGGTACATCAGGAAGGTGGCTCGATATGAATTTAGCATCTATGAATAGATCCATATTGTTATCAATGAGATCTTATTCTTTCTAGATGATAAAAAAGATTTTTCAAACATATCTAGGTGTTCTTGTCGATTAACTTGTTTCCTACTATTTGGGTAACTATTATGAGTAGGGATATCAAATTTTTGTGAGGTCTATTAAGGGGAATCCATTTTTATTATGGTAAATTATGGTAATTTCATTGTTTCTGTCAAACGTAATCTTCAATCCAAAGTGAGGATCCATGTGGCATCTCAACACCTAATCTATGAGGGTAAGAAACATGAGGATAAAATTATGTCTTATGACTATAATGTTTTCAAGGATTTTGATATTTTCCTAGTTATTAGATTGTGTGGAGGAGTCATGGGAAAGACTACAACCTCTTCATACAAACCCTTATTCAAATATGTGGTAAAAAATAAATCAACAATTCCATCTTTCTTGAATCTCTTTGTTAGTCCCTAAAGTTGCACTTGAATGTGAGAGGGAAAGCTAGGGCATCATCAAGTTATTGAAATGGTATTTTTAAGGTTTTTATGAATAGGTTTTTAGAAAATGGTTGAAATTTGGTTCAAGGGTTCAAAATAAACACGTAACTCAAAATAAACCCAGAAAATAACCCATTGATTTAGTAAATGGTAGTCACATTAATAGATCAGACAATAAGGTAAATAAATAAAGAAAATATGAGAGTATTCAATTTGCCAAACCCATATAGATTTCTTATTTCAAAATATCATTGAGAAACAAGAACATGTACTTGAAGGAAAATCTTGTTAATAAACAAGAACAATAATGTTTTCACTGTGTTACTTAAGATCAAGGAATCAATGCATTGCAACAGAAAAAATGACTTCAAGTAAGAAAAGAAATAGAATATGAAATGAAAGAAAATATGACCATCAACAAGCATTTTCCATTTAGTATCAATGTGGAAAATAAATTGTCTTACAGTGGATTTGCAAAATAGGTCCATGAATGCCCAACTTATCCACCCCTAACTTCTCCTTCTACAGAGTTTATATAGAAACAATACATAATTATCAAGATCCAAAAGAAATGGATNATTGAGGACAATGTGACAAGTGCATAAATATATGCTAGGACATATCTTAAATTGTTTAATGATTTAAAAGATATGGTACTTGCATTATTTTATTTTACATGGTGACTAATATATTCATAATGTATGTCATGTGTAGAAATAAATTGGAGTTGTTGAGGAAGACAGTTGCAATGATGAACAACCTCAAGCATATGATGACTATGAGAATGATGCTATTGAAATATTGTTGAAGGGACTATAAAAGTCCCCATAAAGCACTACTGATGAGGTAAAAATTAGAAAGAGGGTTCTAGCAGCCAAGAACATGTATAAAAGTGTTCATACCTATGTGGCACAAGGTATGAAGGGATTGGGTAAGAATCCATTTTGAAATGTTTTATTGTCTCAATGTTATGCATGTAATTTTGAAAGGCCATTGTATTCCTTTGATACCCAAGTAGGATTTGATTCAGGAAGGAGAACCTAAATGATCGAGGTGTGAAACTCTGGTAGTAAATACTGAATGAAATTCTTGGAAGAATTCATGAACTAATATGTCATGAATACTTTGACCAATCAAGGAATTATTGAGAACAAAAGTGCTCATAGACAACACATTGATTTAATACATTGAGAAAACTGCATGTTTTCACTAAAAGGGAAGACAATGGATTTCCCATTGAGGAAGAAGGACCTTCCAATACTCTACTTGAATTCTAGAGGTGTTAAATAAAAGAGAAAATTTGGTTGGCCACGAGTGTTGGCACCCTGGTTACTAATGAAGGAAGAATGCTTGGGTGCATTCAAAAGAAACTTCTAGTTTCATGTGTTGATTTAGGATCATGATCATCCTATAGTAGGAAGCATAGTCCTGTTGTAAGAGTGAATGAGGATGAATAACCCACATGATGAAGAGGTTTGTTGAAATCCAACACACCAAGGAAAGATGCTTGTCATAGGTATGGTAAACTTGAAATCAATGCAAGGGTGCATGGTAAGTGAATGTGGCCATGGATATTGTCCCCTTGGATTAAATTCACTTAATGTTGAACTACCTTTTGAAAGGTTTGGTATGATGAAATGATGCATAGGTAAGGAATGAGGTTTCATTTCATGTTTATATAGATGTGATTTGAATGTTAGCATGCAAAATTTAAGAATCACTTGTGATGTCATTGCAAAGGTGCAATGAAAATATATGTGCATGGGAAACTAACAATTTGTTTGGTTGATTGAAGTTGAAAGTGTAGGAAGAAAAGAGTCTTGGATATGGAAATGTTGTAAGTTCATAAGGAAGACCAAATTTCTTGTTGGGTTAAACTACGAGGAATGGTATTCTCCTTTTTGAGAAAATGAATTTGATTTTTAGTAGGTATGGTTCCAAAATTGTTTTTGATCCACTGCAAGTGTGCGATGAAAATATAATGTGCATGGGGACTAACAATTTGTTGGGAAGAGGAATTTTGAAATTGCAAGAAGAGAAAGGTCTTGGATATGGAAGTATTGTAAGACCATAAGGAAGAAAAATTACCTATTGAGCCAAACTTCTATGGGAAGGAAATTCCCATGCTTGTGAATCTATTCATGTATGGAACAAATCTGAAACTAAATGAAGAATGTGGAAATTTTTGGGTAACAGATTTGCAAAAAAAAAAATCGAAATTGAAACTGATATTGATATCTCGTAGTTTATGTGTACCTATAATATAGGTGAGACAAAAAGGATTTGTCCAGGGAGGACAGGTGAAGGATTTCGAGCTGGAAAGCATTAAAGAGGATATTTTTGAGACATGAGAACCCTATGGTAAGCCATGATCTCCCTAGAACATGCTGTATTGCAATAACACAAGATGGAGGGACACCTTGGTAGAGAAATTCGGAGGGACGCCTCGACTATAAGGCTCAATGAAGTCCTTAAAACTCTTCTTGTGCGAGAAATCCTTGGCAATGCAAGATGGATCACTTGAGGAATTGTATATCAAAGAAGGGGATGCATGAGCCCGGGCCTGGAGGGTGAGTGACCACAAGGAAGAAGGGACTTGAAAATTCTCATATACTATTGATAGGGAGCATGCACACAATGGGTATGTCTAGGAGAAATAGTGGGCCAAGATAATAAGACAACCATGTGGATACAAATCCACAGACTGCACATATGAGTATTGTGCTAAGTTACAAAATCTTTCTTGATTTTTTATGCAACAATAAAAAAAATCGCATGAAACTCTGATTAACATGCTTGTTGTCCAAGATTATTGAAGGCAGGTGATGAAGGTTAAGAGTCTGGAAGGGACCTGACCAAGAAAGAGAGTAAAGATTTTTGAAATAACTGAAGGACAAAATACATGACAGGTGTTACTAAGAAATAACATTGAGGATGATGTTCACTTTTAAGGGGGGGGGGGGATTGTAATAACCATGTTTCCCCCAACTTGTACTTAATCATTAATTAGGATTACCATGTTATGGCATGTGAGTGATGTAAATGTAATGTTGTTTAGATTTCCAACGACTAACTGTGGGGGTGAAGCCTTGAATTATTGGCCTTGATATCATTAGAGGAAACAAATGGGAAAACTAAATAAGGTCCATTATGTCAAAGACCCCAAAGTTTCCCTTTGTTGGGGAATAATAAACCTCCTCCCAAACCCAAGTACAATAATCAATTAATGAAGGAAAGGAATGGGTTTTAAACCATCAACCACCCCCCTTAATGGAAGCATGGACTGGCTGAAGAATGTCAGCCCAAAGTACCAAAGGGTCTGGAAGACCTTAGCTAACCTGAGTTTCCTTCTGACAGAAGGAACATGACAGAAAGGAGAACCTTCCCAAGGAGGGATGTGTGTAAGGAGAGAAGGGGTCAGGCAGAGAGATCGAGGAAAAGAGGAGGGTGCACGAGGCTCTCTAGGGGAGAAATGGAAGAGAACAGAACCTGAGTAGAAGGTCGCGAGCTTGATGTTGAGGAAGCATCTGATAAACCTCGCAGAGGTTGTGATAGAGAAAGGATATCTAAGCCCTAGAGATATCATGGCTTGGCATAGTGGTGTCCAGAGTGCTAAGAGTGAATTCCTTTGAGCCTATGGTTGTGTGAAAAGGAAAAAAAACATAGTCAGTTAGTTGACTATAACTTGTAATATATAAGTATTCTTATACCCTGTGTAATTCAGTTGTAACTGCAAAATAAAGTTGGATATCTTGTGAATGTCTTAGGAATGTGTATGTGTTCTTGATGGATATGTTGTGTTCCTTTATTTATTTTTTATTGTGTTCTTAGGAAAGTAATGAAATATATGGTTTGAACATGTTTTTTATATGCAAATGCTCGATCCCTGTAGTGGGTCGAGTTAGAGAAATTGAACTATGAGTGCATTGACCTTGGGGACATTTTCACATGTGTGTGTTTACACTTATAGTTATGATGGGTCTCCTAGATAAGGGAGCTCGTTAAGCTCAAGAGAGGTAGCGCAAAAATGCAAATATCATACACAAGCTATGTAGGAGTGGAGAACTCTCTAAGTTCTAAACTCTGAAAGAAACACAAGGAGCATCCCCTCAATTCATTTGAGGTACTAGTACACTCAGGTGGTATAATTCTCTTAGAGTGCAGACAAGGGAGTGCATCCTCTAGATATTTCATCTATGTGACCAAGGGTTCAGGCTCACAGCCTTAGCGAATCCTCAACAAAGAGCTAAGTGTATATCCCATGAGAAATTTGGGAGGATCCATAGGACCAACACCCAGGAACCCTAGGGAAAGTTCGAAAGGAGCTCTGGGGTGTTACAACTTTACCAATCAAGAATTATTGCAAGTCGTATATCCCAGGGTATTAAGGAGTATCCCTAACCATTGTATCTACGTTGTGGTCATCCTAGCACTGAACAGTTCGGGAGAATGGAGGGTTTATAACACCAAAAACCCTGAATGCCAGAGTCGCAAAGTTGATCTTGGTCATTGATAGGTAGTGGACATGTGGCAAGAGATCCCATGGTCTAGGGACTCAACACTCTGGAGAAATTTGGACGAGATTCTTCAAGGTGTGAAGACTCTCGAAGACATGAACAATGGAGTAAATATCAGTCGTTGATATACAAGGGACACGTGGCGCTAGATCTCATAGTCCAGAGACTTGGTACTCCGAGGGACTTGAGGTGTGCCATGTCGATAAGTCCCGAAGCCTGAAGTGACACTGGTCATGGATCTGTGGATCCACATGGATGAAGATTGATCATCGGATCTAGGCTATGCTCATCCCGACACTGACCAACTCTTGGAGTAACAAGGAGTTTGCACCACAAAAATTCCGAAGGCTAAATTATCGAAGCCACGAGAGATGTAGATCTATGAGTATATGTGAACGTATCCTAACCATTAGATCTAGGGTATGGTCAGCCTGACGTTGACCAACCTCGCGAGTAAGGAGGAAGTCACACCACGGATCCCCCGAATGCTGAAATTACGGAGTAACGGAGGCCATCAATACAGGGGTTATGTAGACACACCTTGTCATGAGATTGAAAGGCTTGGAAGGTTATTGTTCCAGAGTGATGTGGCACAGTGACATCATCTAGGGTTATGTGGACCCACGATCAACGAGCCACTTGTCACCTAGATTTGTGCGTTTTGCAGACCCTATAGGCCCATTAACACGTGACACATGTCACCCAATGAAGGGGACACGTGTCATCCATGCCTTGCTGTGTATCACACCTGGCACTTACTGTTTGGTCCATTTGGTGGGAGAAGTAGGCAAGACCCACCTGTATATTCCTTCGCATCTATTATGTCACCCCATGCGAGGGTGGACCCTTTGGAATTCTAGGACTTCGGGGGTTTGAGATGTAACATCATGGGTAAGTGGAAAGGCCCGAAGGTCGAAGCCACGTGGAGTGATTCTGGGACTTCAGAATTTTGGGAATTTGGGACTCCAAAGTTTTGGAGTGTAGTGTCAAGGATAAGCCAAAAGACTCGAAGGCCAGAGCCATGTGGCAAACTCATGGGGCTTCGGGATATAGGTACTCTAGGAGACTTGGGTCATTAGACCACATTCTTCCAAAAGGGCCAAAACACCGAATGTTGAATCTTTCCCTTAGGTGTAAGTGTTAACGTGGAGGAAGATCCCTCATCGAATTAATGGTAGGATGGATCTTCTCCATAGATTTAGGAGCTTTGGGAGCTCCATGACTTCGAGGAACTTGGGATGACATGTATGAGAAGGACCACGTGGATTCCACATTATCCTTGACTAATAAATGCCCAAACAAATTTGGAAGGGCATATATTCCAATCCTGAGCTCGATTTTGAGCATGGAGATAGTGGTTGGAAAGATCTGGATGAGAAGAACGTGATAGAGGCCCCAGAAGAAGGATTTGATTAATTAAGGAAGATAGAATTTTGATGCCCCATCTCTTAAAAATCCTTTTATGGGGTTGGGTGTGTTACAACCCCTTTTCTTATGAAGATTTGTCTTACTTGAAGTCCTCGGCCTTGATTGTATTGATGTTAGGGTACAAGTTCCTTGAGACCATAATGGTTTTCATGGAAATATAGATTCATTTTCTCTGTAACCAAAATAAGAATTTGTTTATGGATAGGTACATCAGGAAGGTGGCTCGATATGAATTTAGCATCTATGAATAGATCCATATTGTTATCAATGAGATCTTATTCTTTCTAGATGATAAAAAAGATTTTTCAAACATATCTAGGTGTTCTTGTCGATTAACTTGTTTCCTACTATTTGGGTAACTATTATGAGTAGGGATATCAAATTTTTGTGAGGTCTATTAAGGGGAATCCATTTTTATTATGGTAAATTATGGTAATTTCATTGTTTCTGTCAAACGTAATCTTCAATCCAAAGTGAGGATCCATGTGGCATCTCAACACCTAATCTATGAGGGTAAGAAACATGAGGATAAAATTATGTCTTATGACTATAATGTTTTCAAGGATTTTGATATTTTCCTAGTTATTAGATTGTGTGGAGGAGTCATGGGAAAGACTACAACCTCTTCATACAAACCCTTATTCAAATATGTGGTAAAAAATAAATCAACAATTCCATCTTTCTTGAATCTCTTTGTTAGTCCCTAAAGTTGCACTTGAATGTGAGAGGGAAAGCTAGGGCATCATCAAGTTATTGAAATGGTATTTTTAAGGTTTTTATGAATAGGTTTTTAGAAAATGGTTGAAATTTGGTTCAAGGGTTCAAAATAAACACGTAACTCAAAATAAACCCAGAAAATAACCCATTGATTTAGTAAATGGTAGTCACATTAATAGATCAGACAATAAGGTAAATAAATAAAGAAAATATGAGAGTATTCAATTTGCCAAACCCATATAGATTTCTTATTTCAAAATATCATTGAGAAACAAGAACATGTACTTGAAGGAAAATCTTGTTAATAAACAAGAACAATAATGTTTTCACTGTGTTACTTAAGATCAAGGAATCAATGCATTGCAACAGAAAAAATGACTTCAAGTAAGAAAAGAAATAGAATATGAAATGAAAGAAAATATGACCATCAACAAGCATTTTCCATTTAGTATCAATGTGGAAAATAAATTGTCTTACAGTGGATTTGCAAAATAGGTCCATGAATGCCCAACTTATCCACCCCTAACTTCTCCTTCTACAGAGTTTATATAGAAACAATACATAATTATCAAGATCCAAAAGAAATGGATCTGAAAACCTACTCATCTATATTTAGTTTATTGTTTCAAATAATCAAGGAGAATATCAAATCTGATCTCCAAGTCTATATGATGAGGTGGCTTGTCAACTATTGTCCATGAGATTTTTTGGGAAAATAAATCTGGCAAATTTCTGAAAAATAGGGTCCAACAATCTCTTTGTATCTCTCAAACGGTGATAGTTGTGTAAAAAATGAGAGAATTTTTTGTGAAGGTCCCATTCCCAACAAAAACCTCTTTTGGTTTCCAAAAATTCATCTCCATATTTTCTGCAACCTCTCCCAAAATTACTGACTAAAACAAGAAATTATTTATTATGAAATATCAGAAAAATAGGCCTCAAAGATATATCAGAATCTCTTAAAATGTTATAGCAGTGTAAAAACCGAGAATTTTTTTTGTGAATGGGCATGTTAACAACAAAAACCTCTTTTTGTTTCCAAAAATTAATCTCCGGTTGTTCTGAAACCTTGCCCAAAATTAGTGAATAAAACAAGAAATAATTTATTGTGAAATATCTGAAAACTAGGCCTCAAATATATATATGAATCTCTTAAACTGTGATAGATATGTAAAAATAGAGAGAGGTTTTTGTAAAGGGGAATTTTCCCCAAAAAAAACTATTTTGGTTTCAACAAATTCATCTCCATATGTTCTGAAACCTCTCTTGAGGATAAAGATTAAAACAGGTAAAAACCAGAGTATGCCTGTATTGATTTCTGCTCTTCTTATTTTTTGAGGTTGTATAAGCCAACTGTTGAGACACCATATGAGGTTCATAGAATGGGTGATTTCAAATATGAGGCACTTTTTGTGGTACCATAGGTCCATTGTATGTTATTCCAAAGATATCAGGTGATACAGAGAAAAGAAAGGTAGATTGTTGGATGACAGAACTAAGTAAATGAGCCTGTAAAACTGCAACATTTGCAACACTTCCATAAAATAAGTTGTTCCCAGTACCACTGACTGAATAAATTCATGTAGATCTAGTGTTTCCATTAGAAAACATAGCTACAACTCCCAAAACATTTCTCCCTGTTATGTTATCATCTCTTTTACTCTGTCTTTTTTTTACCTTGCTTTCACTTTAAATTTTGGATATTCCTCTACATGGGCACGTAAATTTAGATCTATAGTATCTTGATGTTTTCTTAATTTAATCATATATTTTGAAGATAATACAGGAATAATATCTTCATCCTCAGTGCTATCAGAATCTCGGGTTTCTGGAATTTCTTGCATCTAGTATGGTTCTACAAAAAGATCATCTCTGTCAATATAAACTACCTATGTACCTTTAAGCACAGATTCAGATATTGAATTTTATTTTGTGGTTGCTTATGGTGGAATTCCTCCTAGGGAATTTAGGTACAAGTTTTGTCTTTTTTCTCTGTTTTTTTCTCTTTGCATTATTCTTACTTGTATATTTATGTTTATTATTGACTTGGGACTTAACTAGGTTTATAGTATAATCCTCATCCTCATCAATTTCCATCTTTATCTCTGGATTAAGAAATATGTCAATATCTTCATCTAGTTTATATTTCTTACCTCAGCTAGTGGTAGCTTCCTCGGGCTCTTTACCTACAGGAAAATCTTCAATGGTTTGTTGAGTTTGCAACTTCCTCTTGCTAGCCCGAG
Source organism: Picea glauca (assembly GCA_000966675.3). NCBI lineage: Eukaryota > Viridiplantae > Streptophyta > Pinopsida > Pinales > Pinaceae > Picea > Picea glauca. The sequence continues at coordinate 2,341 of JZKD02S0464498.1, read as the reverse complement.
TTACCCTTGTTGTAGGTGATACTTCTTTAATTAGGAACTCAGTGGCTTTACCAGTCTGCTTCTGTTGGGATGATTTATTCCTTTTGGCATTTTTTGATGTAGTTGATTGTAAATCATTTCTTAAATACTGGATTAACCAATCCCAGGGTCTTTGGACTTTGTTTAAAGGGATATTACCAGTTTCTTAATTAAACCTTGGTGAAAGAGACTACCTTTAGCTGTAGCAGGATGAGACTGCACTCTCTTGGACATTTTACATAAACTCTTAAGTAGAAAGTAGGATAAATTAAGAGGATAATCACCATTAATGTGAATTAGCGGTATGATATGGTAAAGATAAACCAATGAAAACATGCCCTCACATGTGATATACCTGTGGATGATCAACAAAGTGGTACGCCATTCCTTCTTTACCCAGCTATGTGGTATTCCCTTTTTCCAGTTAGGGTTTTGTTTTTCTAGGATTAAAAATTGATTCACAAATTCCATAACCATGTTCTCCTTCTTCCACCACCTTTCCCTGCCAAATGGAAATCTACATGCTTTAGCAATTGAATGTTCAGTCACCAGCATCAGTAATTCTCCAACTATAGCTTCAAAGCCATCAAAATTCCATGCGAAAACCATTGAAATTTGTTCATCGTGCCCCTGGAAGGTTGTGAAAAAGTCAAACCAACCCACATATTTAAACCTCTATGCCATTTTAGGGTATGCTTCGAGTAATTTTGTGCCCTCAGGTTCCAATCTGATAATTTGGCCACTCTTCTTTGGTGCCATGTTGCTGATATGATCATGTAAACAGGTCTGCAAGGATTGGTGATTTGAATTCTCAATTCTCGTGGGCTATTAAGAACTAAGAATCACTTCTTCCTTCAATCTGATCTCTACACAAAATATCTGACACACTAGAATAAAAGGTGATGGTTCTCTTAATTATATTCAAACATGTTAGATTTGATGCAGGTATGTCAGGTACAACTCAATCCCTCATATGTAGTTGTTATAATTGTAGTATCAACCCGAGAAAAGATCATGGAGATGCATGAAGATCCTCTAATCATGATTTTGAGAAATTATGACATGATCAGGGCAGGCTGGAGCATATAAAAATATGATTATTCCTAGCGCTGCAGGAATAGTGCTATTCCTGTAGCGCCATTTGTGACTTGGAAAAGATTTTGAAAATTCAAAAATCAATAGACAAGCGATGTGACAAGATTTATCATATCAATTCCTAAACTTTTAAAAACTTCATAAATCATTTAAAAGTGCAATACAAATGGAAAAATGACCAATTAAACCAAGAGGTAAAAATCAAGTTTGGGAAACAAAGTATAAGCAGGAAGGATCAAGGATTAGGGACACTCACTTAATAAAAAACAAATTTAGAGACTAACACTGGCTCCTTTTGGGGGTAAAGTTTCATGAGGAAACTTCAAGATCTGAAGACCAATGTCTTTATATCCTTCTGATTCATCGAATTCCCTATTCTATCACCCTTTATTTAAAACACAAATTGTAAAGAAACAATTCCATTGGGTATATGAAGTATTTATTTGAGCTCAAAAATAACAACCAAAAAACTGCAAGTAGTCTTTCCATTGTGATATGGAGTCCTTATTATTGCATACTGAAAACTTGACACTACTCTCATACTATAAATTGATCTTCAAACAGAAACCAACATGCTCAAAAAAAAATCTTTTTTATGTACAACTCCTACACAACTAACCAATCAGTTCCTTGATCAAGTCACATCAAACTTCCAATGCAGCCATGAAAGAATTTGACTGACAATATGGTATTCTTCCTTGCAAGTAAATAAGAAAATGTAGAAAAACTGAGATATTTGAAGTAAAAAATGAATGGGAAGCCCATACTTACAACTGCAATTTGCTTTAATTCCAAATGATGCAAAATTTTGAACCTCTGGAAACACCGAATCCATGTAGACAACTACTGGATCATATATAATATGAAAAAATTCCAACTGATGAAAAAACCCAAACTGCTTTCCTGCAATTTATGTTGTACTTGGGAGACCATAATCCACTTGATTTCCTTGAAACAACACATGAACATCACTTGCTTTATGACAGTGAACAACAAAACCTTGGATAGGTTGATTTCCTTCATCTATTTCTCCAACATCAGATTCATACTCATAAAAAACGGGCTCATTGTTGCATAGGTCAATGAATGATTATGTGAAATTCTTCTCTTCTCCATTTTCATATTCATCATATACAGGTTGACTATAAAAAAATTATGAATTTTGAAATTCACAAAATTTTGTTTCATTATGCTCTTCAAAGAAAGAACACAAATGAACAACCTGGTC
>JZKD02S0464476.1:0-17354 GCA_000966675.3 Picea glauca | reverse complement strand
ATATCCTTTCAAGTGTGACATCATGCCCCATAAGTGCATTGTATGGCCTCCAAAAGAAAGTTGTTGGGGCTAGGAAGGATAGAAAATCACCTGCAATGGATCCTCAAGTTCCTCCAAAGGCAACATACCTCATCCAAGTGTCCAAGAAATAAGGGAAAATCATCCATCCCATGGAATTCATGCCCCAAGTGAAGGTCCAAGTGACCTTATGCCTCCACGAAGTGTCTTTACACTTTCCAAGGCCCTGCAAAGACAAACAAATTTTCCCTCCAAGGGATCATAGGTCACAAGAACAATGTCAAGTAAGCCATATATAATAAAATAACCACTCGAACATGTGCATCAAATCCCCCCTCTGAAAATAAACAAATTCTAAAAGACCTTATGCAAGTTTCCAAACTTAGGTATGGGAGGGTTGTCATGGTGACCTATTGGGTGAATCATTCCCTAGGTCAAGGAGTGTTTCCCTAGTGGACCCTCTCTAAGTCATGTGAAGAGAATGAGGTGGATAAGGGTAATGATTTTGGGCATGGGGTTTCTTGAAAAACAATGGCTCATATTGTCTCATTTATGGGTGCCTTTATAGAGGGTGTGTTTCCCTTCGTCCGTGATGCATGATTTTTCCAAGCCCTTTTTCCATTAAATTTATTAGAGCATTCCCAAGTTGAAGCTAAAGTGGGACTTCTACCTAAGCATGAAAAAAAATTCCCATCTTAACTCTATCTTGGTCACACTATGCTTCCCCAGGTTGAAAATGATGTGTTGGACTTTTACCTAAGCATGAAAAACATTTCCCACACATGCTCTACCTTGGTTGGAATGTTCAATTAGTTATTATTATTCTATGGGTCCATTAGTTTTTGCGAGAACATTTCATTGTTCTCAAGATCCTTGGGTGAGAATATGGAAGGTTTATGATTATCTTTTATATTTTTCTAGCTACAAGCCTCTGGGCCTTCAACCCCTTCTTCCCATGAAATTAGGTACAAGCCCTTCTTGGGTCAATGTGGCCCGAAAACCCAAAATATGAGGAAACGAAGGGAAACAAACATGGAAAGTGGAAATTATGTGTAGGAGTGATATGATGACTCATCAAGGAGACCCACCAGTAGAAACCCTTTCCCCGAGGGTGATCACATACCAAGACAACAATTTCAACAACCAAGGTGAAATAAGGCAAAGAGCATATTTTATAAAAAAATGTTTTCAAAATCAAGTAAGAACCCTTCACAACATATTCAAATGCTTCATTTATTAAAATGAAACTTACCACAATGTTGGGCTCATTACCTTAGGGAGAAAGACCTGCCATCGTTTGTGAGCCAAGTTGGTGTGGTGAATGGTGCATCCATTGATCTCATGGTGATGAGTGGTGTGATGTGAGGATTTTTCTGCTGGTCTATCTCTTGGTACTCCATGTATGCAACCTGAGGACCAAGACACATCATCTCCTTATTATCCCCAGAAATGGGGGATAACACAACTATTGGTTAAGGAAGTGGTCTAGCCGATGCAATATTAAGCTAATCCCACTCTTATTTTGGAGGGTGATGTGTCTAATCACCATGTTGTTTTGAAACTTATTCAACCATTGGTTCATGAAGTGGTCATGCCAATGCAATCTTCGACTGATCCCACTCTTCTCTTAGAGAGTGACTAGTATATCAAAGTGGTCGAGCCAATGCAATCTTCGGTCAATCCCACTCTTATTCCAGGGAGTGACATATCTATCGATAATTTATTTAGTATTTCCAGTTTAGTACCTTATGAACAAGGGGGAATTCCACTCATTTTGAGCATACTCCCTCCAAGTCCCAAGATGGTTTCCTTTGATTGGAATGATCTTTTTGAACCTTTCCTTCCTTCTTCTTCACATTTCCAAATAAGGGTTGAAGTTAATTCAACAAAAAATTACCGATGTATTGTAGATGAAGGAGCCTTCACAAACATTTTATCCTCTTTATCTTGGAAAGATTTGGGTTCTCCTAAGCTTGTGTCAGTTACCAGTGAGATTCTAGCTTTTGACAGAAGACCTAGTGAATATTTGGGGATTCTTCCTCAGTTTCCTATCATGTTAGTTAGGAATATTTTCCTAGTCCATATTATAGTGGTGCAATGCGCATTAGAATTCAATATGCTTCTTGGGATTCATTATATATATGTGTGTGTGTGTGTGTGTGTGTGTGTGTGTGTGTGTGCTATGAATGTTGTGGTGTCTACACTCTTTTGGGTGATGCATTTCCCTCACAACCAAATCATTTTCACTATTGATTAGTTTGCATCTAATAATCTGCATCCTAATTCAACTTTAGTGAAGGATACCCCTTTGTATGTCCTTAGTGTTCAAGTGGTCTCTTCCTTGTCGTAGGTGAATTATGTGGAATCATATCCTTGGTGGTCAATTTTTTTTGAGAAGGATCCTTCACAATCATATTTTACTTCTTGATATAGGGTGTTGATAATTGATCAGATGATTTATTCAATGGGGGCATTAGAGTCCTTTTTTCTCCCTATCTTCCCGAGTGATATTAATTTTCCTTCCGAGTCTAATCTCATTGTTTATGGGTCCTCATACCTTGATACTTATGAGTCTTCACTAATAGACTCTACCAACTTTGATCAAAATCTCCATCATTATATGGAATATGGTGAGTTCACTTCTCCCATCTTGGCCATGAATCCTCCTATTTCATGTGATTTATTGGATGTTGAATTGACTTTAGATGAGGCTATCCTTGAAGCCATGACTATGGATGGTAGACTATGGGAAGACATGCATCATAGATTGTTATTTCTTCCCAAACCAGAGACTTTATAGGTTGACTACCAAAGAAACCCTTGGCCTGAGCCTAACAATAGGCTCTACCTAAAGAAGTATTATGCATAAGTTGCAAGGCTATGTGGTGGTTTGTACCATATTGTACTTTTAAGGTTTGTTATTCTCAAGTTTTGTTTTCCAGAGCACAATTTGTTATCATATATTTATATGTTGGATTTATTAAATTCTAGACGAGTGTTTTTGGTCATATATATAGGACTTTAGAGACTTTTTTCTTTGGCATTTTTTCATGTCAATCCATTCTAACAAGTAATGATCTTGAAACTGGCACATAGGTTATATTTTTCCCTTCCCACATTTTTCATTAATAGTTTCTTGTTTAATTTTTCCTTAGGATCGACCCCACTGAGTTGCAACAAAAATATTATTTTCCATTTAGAAGTTTTGTAATTCAGGTGGTAGAACTTATCGTTCATGGGTCACCTAGTTAGAACCTTGTTTATAGTTTAGCACCCATACTGAATTATTTTTAGAATCTTAGGAGCTCTCTTAGTCCCACCATGACTTTGTGTTGAAGCCACATGACTTCTTCTCAGTATTCTTCTAGCTAGTACCCACAAGGATCCAACATTTATGTGTCGATTTGTATTGTTTTATTACATTTTCTCACTTGCACTTTTAATCCTAATTTNTTCATAATCATTGGCCTTCTTCTTTCCTCATGTTGGATGATGGGATATTCCTTAATTCCCTCCTTTCAACATATATGTTCCCATTGAATTCAAAGTATTTTATATGGGATTAAGATCTAGAGTCATCATAGTACCTTGGGGATTGCAGACATTAGTGGATGGATCCATCACTATTGATAGTAGGAATATATCAATGTCCCCTAATTGATATATTCTACAAGTGTTCAATGTGAACTCATTCATTCACACTTGTTAGAATGTACTAGGTACCTTGACACACATTATCATTATCGGTGGGTTGTATCACATTTAATAATTGTATACATATATGACTAGTAATCAAATGGTCTCTCCCATGTTCGACTTTAGATCATTTATTCACATGGTGTAGCCTAATCCATTTGGTGGTTTGTTCTAAAGACCTCAGGTCTATAGTAACATCACCTCTTTTATGTTGTTTCTTGAGTTGCATAGGAAAATACCACTCACCTATATGACATTGGTACTTGTGGAGGACAATTTTATTCCTCTCATTGATTGCAGTTATCCTCCTATTATTCTAAGACATAGATCCACTATGTATCTATTCATGGATAAGATCTCTTTTGAAATAGATCCATTGTGTATTCATTTTTCATGTCCATGATCACTACTTATATATACTCCATGGATTCATAGTGTACTTGATTTGGTGACCATGATTTTATCTCACCCGAGCATGGGTATGTCTGCCTCGGGAAGAGAGATATCTCATACTTGATTTCTACTATAGGTATTGTTCTGGTATGTTGTTTGGTGAACATTTCCTGAACCCACTACATAGATTCCTTCTGGACTTTATAATGTATTTCAGTGATCAGATTCTCTTCTAACCTCACATTAGGGGGAATCTTTTATATCATATTTTTCCACTCCATATGCATAGATGCACTCATTGGCCTTAATCCAAAATCTATCTATATTTTCAAACCAAAATTCATCCTTAAACTCTTTAAAAAACACCTTTTGGCAATCCATATGCTAATCTTGATCTGACAACTAGCATATGCAACTTTATATATGCTTGTTTCCCTTTAGCAACTCACGTATGCACTCAAAATGTGCCTTTTTGGGAAATTTTCATGGGTTTTATAGGTTATTAACCTTCTATTCCACATGCATAACTAATCCAACCAAAATTTCATGGTATAAATAGATCCATTGGGTGGAGGAGAAGAGGAAGCACCCTTATGCTAGAAAATTTCTACTTAATTATGCAAGTAATTAGTCCCGTGTTTTTAAGATCATCCCTTTTTCCTAGAAACCTTTGTTTCCATCACACTTTCCCTCATTATCCCATTGTGAGAAGGAAACCCATTATATTTCTATCAATTTCTTGGAGTAAGGATTATGAAGGTTAAGTTGTCTTCAATGGCCCAGGAGGAGGAATCTAGACAGTGGTTCCAGAAAATGATGCAACAAGGATTAGGTGACTTTGCTCTTTGTTATTTGTTCTTCATTTAACATATGAGAAATATCTTCTTTTGTACCCCAATCATGTGTTATCAATTTGCTTTCATTATGATTATGTGCATATGTTTGGTTGGTAACCAACTTGTTGATCCTAGTTAGTTTAGGTAGTTAAAATTCAATTATTATAATTACTTTATTTGTAGTTCTATTATTATTTTTGTGCATATCAACAATGGACATAACAAAATGAGAGGTTTGAGTGAGGATATTCAAGTGGAATATACTATGAACTCTAGTGTCCGGATAAGTGGTTTCTAATCACTGGTAGTTATTAAGTTGTATGTATTAACTATTTTTTATTTGAGTTAGTTATTTGGATTGTCCCATTATGTTGTGACCTCAACCTTGGTCATAGGGGTGAACATCCCATAAAAGGTATGGCCAAAGGACATTTTCAATGTTTTTTGTAATCCCATAACACTTCATGAATTCTATCTACCCAATATGATATGATTTGATTACTTATTTTAGTTAATGCTTTTAGTAAAAAAGAATTGTAATTTTGTTTTCCATTGGAACCTAAGTAATATGGAATGATTTCCCTATGGATAATGTTGAAATAACTCAATAGTTGGGTAACCACTTTTCCCATGAAGTGAGTTCCTATGTCTAAATTTATTTGGATAGGACACCCAAATTGATAGTACACTATCTCAAATAGGGGCTTCACTCCTAATTTTTTGTATATGTGAGAACTACACTTGCTTCTATGCACTTTGTAAACATGTATGCAATTATAATGATATATCAATTATGAATTCTTGTTGGCACAGGAGCATACCTAGGGTTCAACGCTTCAACAATGCACCAAAAAAACGCTAACTACTGGCCCTTTTGGCAACACCTGCGAAGAAGATGAAGTCTTACCCGAGGTAGAGGAAGGGGTGGTTGCAAGACTCAGGCATCTACAACATTATATGGGACACATATCTGTGATTATAACACTTAGAAAACACTTTAGCATAGATCATTCATCAGTATTTAACCCTCATGGCACTCTGCAGATGGTGCAATGCACCACAACATTCACTTAGATCTAGGTTAAGCTAGCACTTAGCAACAACAAAATAGGTCTAGCACTCAACACTTTCATATATGTCAGATCTACATCCATACATCTAAGAAGCATAAAGAAAACTAGATCTATCTAAGTATATCATATCAAAGCACATAGCATAATCATGTCAAAGAAAAAAACATGGAAAGAGACAAACACATTACGTCGAGGCACTGAACACAACACACATGTTTATTGTGGTTCAACCCCATCTTGGGGCTACGTACACAAAGTCTTCTTCTTATTTATTAGCTTTGGTCATTCTGATTACAACAAAGAGCTCAAACTTGTACTCTGCATAGGACAAGAGATCTACACACACCTTGCCAGATCCTCCTCCCCCGATAAATCTAGCACAGAGCCTTCTTACAATCCGTGCACTCAACACTTACAACTCTTGCACTCAGCTCTGCAAGTCGGTCACATAGTATACACAAATCCTTTATTAGCACTTAGATTATCTCCTTCTCTTACATTGCCTGGATACTTATTTATACTTTACAAAATAGTCCTAAACATGGGTAAACCCATGGGCCGACATCCCATACCCATTACATTATCCCCCAAAACCCAAAAAGGACCCAAGAAAGGGGTCTAGCTTCCATGATCTCCGCTTCACATTCCGCTCCATATTTCAGAAACTGTCGAAGTTCCAAAAATGGTCAAATATGACCAAGTGTTTCCTCAAACTTTTTCAAGGTACAACAGGCCCCCAACACTCACCTATGACTCATCCCAAGTCACTTATATCTAGGTAAAGTTGCCTCAAAGGTCTCGAGCTTGGCTCAAGCTGCTTCAACTTGTCTCTGTGCTACTGCTTCATGCTCAGTGAACTCCTGAACAACTGCTTCACTGATAGGCCCTTCTAGTTGTTTCTCGACTATAACAACTACTTGTTCCAGTAGTGTTCCTTGGCCTTCAATTTATTCAAATAGTATATAATCCTCCTCTTGGTTTGGCTGGAGTTTCTGGGTGACTTCCATCACTCTATTCTGCATGGTAAGAACAAGTTGTTGGATGGTTCACTGTTCCTGGGATCTCTTCATCCTCTCGATAGGTGACAGGAGCTTGAGTTATGCCTGTACTGTATCTGCATGCTTCTTTGCTTCCTGGAGTTGGGACTCTAGTTTCTTCAACTCTGGGTCGTCAGATAGTTTTTCATATTTCGACGTTCTTTTGTTACTTAGTTGTTTGCATTCTACAACAAGTTTTCTAATCCCCTCGACTGCACTCTGAGCGTCTAATTCTCGCTGGTCGCGAACTTCTTGCAGAGTCTGTGGTATGGTCTGAATCTCTAATTCCATGACCCTTTGTTGAAGCTGCTGAATAACTTCAACCAACTTCATCACTTGACACTCTATGGGATCTTCGGCCTTCTTCTCTAAGCCATTCACAAAGTGAAATGCTTTGTTGACTGCTTCTTTAATTCCGATCTGCTTCATGAACAACTACTCTTTCTCTTTTTGGACCTTCACTCGGTATTCTTCAAATTTTTCTTGGAGAGCATTCTTCTCTTGTTTCACTGCTTGACATTGCTCAATAATTTCTTCCTATGCTTTCTTGAGGGCTTGGGTGGCCTGCGCTTTTTCTTCCTGAGCATGTTGAAGGCGTACTTCGATTGTATCAACAATCTTGCGGAGATGGACTGATTCATCTCCTTCTTCTGTTGTTCCTTCTGGCATAGGTGTAGTAGATATTGCTCAGCTAGACTGGAGTGTTTGTTGTACTCCTTGGAGCACGATCTCAATATGGATATACATTTGTTCCTTCTTCACTTCCTTCTTCTCTATTATTTCCTTTGAAGAATCATTGACCACTGCAACAATGAAATCAAAGTCATCCAATGTGAGGGAAGTTTGCATCTTAGTTACAGGGGTTCTTGGTTTCTTTCTAGAGGAAGACTTCAAAGGTGAAACCTTCCTTTTCTTGGATGAGTCTGCTTTGTCCCTGGGTGTCGGTACTTCGACTTGCTGTTGCTCAGATTCTGCACCTTCTTCGTCATCACCTTCTTCGTCTGGCGTAATGGAAGTCATCCTTATAGATATGCTATCTATATCTTGAACCTCTTCGGGATTCTTCACCCCCTTTGTCTTCTTTGTTTTACTGGGCCCAGATGTATCTTGTGCAACTTCTGGGTTGTCGATGTTTGAAATTTCTGTGGTGTCTGCTGAAACAAGGAGGTCTGGAGACCACTCCTTTATGATCTCTTCCAGGTCTTCTTCTGTTATCTTATAATAGGACTGGAGCTGTTCTTGGGGCTCATCAGCGTGTGGGGTTAGGTATATAAAATGGCGGTCCGTGCTGAACTTTATCAGAGGTCAAAACCTCTGTAAAGTGTTCAGGGTTATGCGAGGTTCACTCCTTATGGGTGCTTTCAGTTGATTATAATATACGTGGAAAAGGACATTCGATTTCCATTGCTTGATCATGTCATTCGCATACCACAAGGTATTGAACTTCGCAGCTAGTGGCTCAAAAGGGTCAAGGTTGGGGAAAGTTGCGCCTTCAAGTAGCTCCCATGCAACAAAGGCGATCAGTATCAGGAGCCAACTAAAATGGAATTTGTGCCACTGATCCTGAGCTTCTCTGTAGTCAATCTCCAGTTGATTCACCAGGTACTTCACCCAGTTCATCTGTAGTCCCTCTGTGCACTTTCTTGTGAGGTCAACTACGAAGCCTGATACTTGTGTTGGTCGATTCTTATGTACTATCTTCCCTATGATTAGTTGGCATGCGAGGCACACTAGGCCACTTTAAATAGAAGTGACCTTGTAGCCTCTTGAGCCTTTCTCAACATCACCATAGGCCTCTTTCATCTTCTGCACAAGAGGGCAGTCTGTGGTCTTTCCAGGGTAGTACTCATGGGGATCAGAGCCCTGTATGCCAAGCCCAATGATCATATTTATTAGCGCCAGATCAACAGTTATGCGGTGGTCTAACCACAGGTATCCTCCATGGTAACTTGCTAGCAGTAACTTTACACAAGAATTCACCTCCTGGTGTCTGCCGAAGTGCGGTATTTTCATAACGTTTAGCAGTGGAGAATTTTTTCTTTGGCATTTTTTCATGTCAATCCATTATAACAAGTAATGATATTGAAACTGGAACATAGGTTATTTTTTTCCCTTCCCACATTTTTCATTATTAGTTTCTTGTTTAATTTTTCCTTAGGTTCGACCCCACTGAGTTGTAACAAAAATATTATTTTCCATTTAGAATTTTTGTAATTCAGGTGGTAGAGCCTATCATTCATGGGTGCCCTAGTTAGAACCTTGTTTATAGTTTAGCACCCATACTGAATTATTTTTAGAATCTTAGGATCTCTCTTAGTCCCACCATGACTTTGTGTCGAAGCCACATGACTTCTCAGAATTCTTCTAGCCAGTACCCACAAGGATGCAACATTTATGTGTCGATTTGTATTGTTGCATTACATTTTCTCACTTGCACTTTTAATCCTAATTTCAAATTCAAATTGTTGTCCAGTAGCCTATTAAGTTACACATTCTCTTCAATTGTTATCCTTTACATTTATTTCCTTTGCAACTTGACACCCTTATTCCTAGAGGAAACATTCCCTCAAGCGTCCATATCCTTCATGCATTCATTGCATTGAGAATAGGTATGTCCCATGCATTGGGAACTAGTTTTCTTTCTCACGATGCTCGTTTCCTCCACTGTATTATAGAATTATTTTATTCCTTTTTCAAACTTTTATAATATGAAAAATTAAAGAAAAAATCAAATATAATAAAAGGAGGGGTTGGAAATATTTGAGTCCTATGTTTATGTTTGGAAACAGTTCTGAGTCATTTCACCCTTGAACAAAGAATTGTTTTTGAGTCTTTGTCTCAAAAAATTGCGTTTTTAGTATGGATTTTGAAAGTTTAACCTTGTTTATTGAGTCTTTACTCCTTTGACTGGTTACTCTTCCAGTCAATATAGAGATATTTTTTCGATGCCTCTTATTTCATAGACTTATATCATTGTTCATTCTTGAGTCAAAGCTCCCCAAGTCACTTTTTTCTCAATATTATGTTCAAGGGAAGTTTTATCTAGTGTCAACCATTCCTCAGACTTCCTAACTTTTCATGTCATACTCTTCNTTTACAAAATAGTCCTAAACATGGGTAAACCCATGGGCCGACATCCCATACCCATTACATTATCCCCCAAAACCCAAAAAGGACCCAAGAAAGGGGTCTAGCTTCCATGATCTCCGCTTCACATTCCGCTCCATATTTCAGAAACTGTCGAAGTTCCAAAAATGGTCAAATATGACCAAGTGTTTCCTCAAACTTTTTCAAGGTACAACAGGCCCCCAACACTCACCTATGACTCATCCCAAGTCACTTATATCTAGGTAAAGTTGCCTCAAAGGTCTCGAGCTTGGCTCAAGCTGCTTCAACTTGTCTCTGTGCTACTGCTTCATGCTCAGTGAACTCCTGAACAACTGCTTCACTGATAGGCCCTTCTAGTTGTTTCTCGACTATAACAACTACTTGTTCCAGTAGTGTTCCTTGGCCTTCAATTTATTCAAATAGTATATAATCCTCCTCTTGGTTTGGCTGGAGTTTCTGGGTGACTTCCATCACTCTATTCTGCATGGTAAGAACAAGTTGTTGGATGGTTCACTGTTCCTGGGATCTCTTCATCCTCTCGATAGGTGACAGGAGCTTGAGTTATGCCTGTACTGTATCTGCATGCTTCTTTGCTTCCTGGAGTTGGGACTCTAGTTTCTTCAACTCTGGGTCGTCAGATAGTTTTTCATATTTCGACGTTCTTTTGTTACTTAGTTGTTTGCATTCTACAACAAGTTTTCTAATCCCCTCGACTGCACTCTGAGCGTCTAATTCTCGCTGGTCGCGAACTTCTTGCAGAGTCTGTGGTATGGTCTGAATCTCTAATTCCATGACCCTTTGTTGAAGCTGCTGAATAACTTCAACCAACTTCATCACTTGACACTCTATGGGATCTTCGGCCTTCTTCTCTAAGCCATTCACAAAGTGAAATGCTTTGTTGACTGCTTCTTTAATTCCGATCTGCTTCATGAACAACTACTCTTTCTCTTTTTGGACCTTCACTCGGTATTCTTCAAATTTTTCTTGGAGAGCATTCTTCTCTTGTTTCACTGCTTGACATTGCTCAATAATTTCTTCCTATGCTTTCTTGAGGGCTTGGGTGGCCTGCGCTTTTTCTTCCTGAGCATGTTGAAGGCGTACTTCGATTGTATCAACAATCTTGCGGAGATGGACTGATTCATCTCCTTCTTCTGTTGTTCCTTCTGGCATAGGTGTAGTAGATATTGCTCAGCTAGACTGGAGTGTTTGTTGTACTCCTTGGAGCACGATCTCAATATGGATATACATTTGTTCCTTCTTCACTTCCTTCTTCTCTATTATTTCCTTTGAAGAATCATTGACCACTGCAACAATGAAATCAAAGTCATCCAATGTGAGGGAAGTTTGCATCTTAGTTACAGGGGTTCTTGGTTTCTTTCTAGAGGAAGACTTCAAAGGTGAAACCTTCCTTTTCTTGGATGAGTCTGCTTTGTCCCTGGGTGTCGGTACTTCGACTTGCTGTTGCTCAGATTCTGCACCTTCTTCGTCATCACCTTCTTCGTCTGGCGTAATGGAAGTCATCCTTATAGATATGCTATCTATATCTTGAACCTCTTCGGGATTCTTCACCCCCTTTGTCTTCTTTGTTTTACTGGGCCCAGATGTATCTTGTGCAACTTCTGGGTTGTCGATGTTTGAAATTTCTGTGGTGTCTGCTGAAACAAGGAGGTCTGGAGACCACTCCTTTATGATCTCTTCCAGGTCTTCTTCTGTTATCTTATAATAGGACTGGAGCTGTTCTTGGGGCTCATCAGCGTGTGGGGTTAGGTATATAAAATGGCGGTCCGTGCTGAACTTTATCAGAGGTCAAAACCTCTGTAAAGTGTTCAGGGTTATGCGAGGTTCACTCCTTATGGGTGCTTTCAGTTGATTATAATATACGTGGAAAAGGACATTCGATTTCCATTGCTTGATCATGTCATTCGCATACCACAAGGTATTGAACTTCGCAGCTAGTGGCTCAAAAGGGTCAAGGTTGGGGAAAGTTGCGCCTTCAAGTAGCTCCCATGCAACAAAGGCGATCAGTATCAGGAGCCAACTAAAATGGAATTTGTGCCACTGATCCTGAGCTTCTCTGTAGTCAATCTCCAGTTGATTCACCAGGTACTTCACCCAGTTCATCTGTAGTCCCTCTGTGCACTTTCTTGTGAGGTCAACTACGAAGCCTGATACTTGTGTTGGTCGATTCTTATGTACTATCTTCCCTATGATTAGTTGGCATGCGAGGCACACTAGGCCACTTTAAATAGAAGTGACCTTGTAGCCTCTTGAGCCTTTCTCAACATCACCATAGGCCTCTTTCATCTTCTGCACAAGAGGGCAGTCTGTGGTCTTTCCAGGGTAGTACTCATGGGGATCAGAGCCCTGTATGCCAAGCCCAATGATCATATTTATTAGCGCCAGATCAACAGTTATGCGGTGGTCTAACCACAGGTATCCTCCATGGTAACTTGCTAGCAGTAACTTTACACAAGAATTCACCTCCTGGTGTCTGCCGAAGTGCGGTATTTTCATAACGTTTAGCAGTGGAGAATTTTTTCTTTGGCATTTTTTCATGTCAATCCATTATAACAAGTAATGATATTGAAACTGGAACATAGGTTATTTTTTTCCCTTCCCACATTTTTCATTATTAGTTTCTTGTTTAATTTTTCCTTAGGTTCGACCCCACTGAGTTGTAACAAAAATATTATTTTCCATTTAGAATTTTTGTAATTCAGGTGGTAGAGCCTATCATTCATGGGTGCCCTAGTTAGAACCTTGTTTATAGTTTAGCACCCATACTGAATTATTTTTAGAATCTTAGGATCTCTCTTAGTCCCACCATGACTTTGTGTCGAAGCCACATGACTTCTCAGAATTCTTCTAGCCAGTACCCACAAGGATGCAACATTTATGTGTCGATTTGTATTGTTGCATTACATTTTCTCACTTGCACTTTTAATCCTAATTTCAGATTCAAATTGTTGTCCAGTAGCCTATTAAGTTACACATTCTCTTCAATTGTTATCCTTTACATTTATTTCCTTTGCAACTTGACACCCTTATTCCTAGAGGAAACATTCCCTCAAGCGTCCATATCCTTCATGCATTCATTGCATTGAGAATAGGTATGTCCCATGCATTGGGAACTAGTTTTCTTTCTCACGATGCTCGTTTCCTCCACTGTATTATAGAATTATTTTATTCCTTTTTCAAACTTTTATAATATGAAAAATTAAAGAAAAAATCAAATATAATAAAAGGAGGGGTTGGAAATATTTGAGTCCTATGTTTATGTTTGGAAACAGTTCTGAGTCATTTCACCCTTGAACAAAGAATTGTTTTTGAGTCTTTGTCTCAAAAAATTGCGTTTTTAGTATGGATTTTGAAAGTTTAACCTTGTTTATTGAGTCTTTACTCCTTTGACTGGTTACTCTTCCAGTCAATATAGAGATATTTTTTCGATGCCTCTTATTTCATAGACTTATATCATTGTTCATTCTTGAGTCAAAGCTCCCCAAGTCACTTTTTTCTCAATATTATGTTCAAGGGAAGTTTTATCTAGTGTCAACCATTCCTCAGACTTCCTAACTTTTCATGTCATACTCTTCAGTTGTTAAGTCCTTCTTAGAAAAAACAAGTATATCTATCCTATACTCATTCCATTATGGAAGGTCCTCATTGAATTCTTGATGGTGGGTTATCTCTTATCAACTATGAAACATTTCTCTGAGAGTTTGACCTAGAGTAGCACCTTGGGACTATTTTCATCATTTATAGGTTACCTTGCACTCAACAAATTATATTTCATCAATTGTCATTGACTAAGTGGTTTTCCATGTGTTCAACATCAAAACCTCTATTCAATTTTGGATTTGTGTAGTACCTTGGATTCCATTTTCCTCATTGGTGGAATTCCTCACATCTATCAATGGTTTTCATTATTAGCCATTTCTTAGAGTCTCTTCCATGNCTTTTTCAAACTTTTATAATATGAAAAATTAAAGAAAAAATCAAATATAATAAAAGGATGGGTTGGAAATATTTGAGTCCTATGTTTATGTTTGGAAACAGTTCTGAGTCATTTCACCCTTGAACAAAGAATTGTTTTTGAGTCTTTGTCTCAAAAAATTACGTTTTTAGTATGGATTTTGGAAGTTTAACCTTGTTTATTGAGTCTTTACTCCTTTGACTGGTTACTCTTCCAGTCACTATAGAGATATTTTTTCGATGCCTCTTATTTCATAGACTTATATCATTGTTCATTCTTGAGTCAAAGCTCCCCAAGTCACTTTTTTCTCAATATTATGTTTAAGGGAAGTTTTATCTAGTGTCAACCATTCCTCAGACTTCCTAACTTTTCATGTCATACTCTTCAGTTGTTAAGTCCTTCTTAGAAAAAACAAGTATATCTATCCTATACTCATGCCAGTATGGAAGGTCCTCATTGAATTCCTGATGGTGGGTTATCTCTTATCAACTATGAAACATTTCTCTGAGAGTTTGACCTAGAGTAGCACCTTGGGACTATTTTCATCATTTATAGGTTACTTTGCACTCAACAAATTATATTTCATCAATTGTCATTGACTAAGTGGTTTTCCATGTGTTCAACATCAAAAACTCTATTCAATTTTGGATTTGTGTAGTACCTTGGATTCCATTTTCCTCATTGGTGGAATTCCTCACATCTATCAATGGTTTTCATTATTAGCCATTTCTTAGAGTCTCTTCCATGTGCTAATCCATACGATGCATGAGAGAGGCATACTTGGTGATGGGTTCTTTCAGTTTTTCATCTGAGTCCTTCATAATCATTGGCCTTCTTCTTTCCTCATGTTGGATGATGGGGGATTCCTTAGTTCCCTCCTTCCAACATATATGTTCCCATTGAATTCAAATCATTTTATATGGGATTAAGATCTAGAGTCATCATAGTACCTTGGGGATTGCAGACATTAGTGGAAGGATCCCTCACTATTGATAGTAGGAATACATCAATGTCCCCTAATTGATATATTCTACAAGTGTTCAATTTGAACTCTTTCATTCACACTTGTTATAATGTACTAGGTACCTTGACACACATTATCATTATCAGTGGGTTGTATCACATTTAATAATTGTATACATATATGACTAGTAATCAAACTGTGTCTCCCATGTTCGACTTCAGATCATTTATTCACATGGTGTAGCCTAATCCCTTTGGTGGTTTGTTCTGAAGACCTCAGGTCTATAGTAGCATCACCTCTTTTATGTTGTTTCCTGAGTTGCATAGGAAAATACCACTCACCTATATGACATTGGTACTTGTGGAGGATTATTTTATTCATCTCATTGATTGCAATTATCCTCCTATTATTCTAAGACATAGATCCACTATGTATCTATTCATGGATAAGATCTCTTTTGAAATGGATCCATTGTGTATTCATTTTTCATGGCCAGGAGCACTACTTATATATACTCCATGGATTCGTAGTGTACTTGATTTGGTGACCATGATTTTATCTCACCCGAGCATGGGTATGCCTGCCTGGGGAAGAGAGATATCTCATACTTGATTTCTACTGTAGGTATTGTTCTAGTATGTTGTTTGTTGAACATTTCTTGAACCCATTACATAGCTTCCTTCTAGACTTTATAATGTATTTCAGTCATCAGATTCTCTTCTAACCTCACATTAGGGAGAATCTTTTATATCATATTTTTCCACTCCATATGCATATATGCACTCATTGGCCTTAATCCCAAATCTATCTATATTTTCAAACCAAAATTCATCCTTAAACTCTTTAAAAAACACCTTTTGGCAATCCATATGCTACTCTTGATCTGACAACTAGCATATGCAACTTTATATATGCTTGTTTCCCTTTAGCAACTCACGTATGCACTCAAAATGTGCCTTTTTGGGAAATTTTCATGGGTTTTCTAGGTTATTAACCTTCTATTCCCCATGCATAACTAATCTAACCAATTTTTCATGGTATAAATAGAGCCATTGGGTGGAGGAGAAGAGGAAGCACCCTTATGCTAGAAAATTCCTACTTAATTCTACAAGTAATTAGTCTCGTGTTTTTAAGATCATCCCTTTTTCCTAGAAAACTTTGTTTCCATCACCCTTTCCCTCATTATCCCATTGAGAGAAGGAAACCCCTTATCTTTTTATCAATTTATTGGAGTAAGGAGTATGAAGGTTAAGTTGTCTTCAATGGCCCAGGAGGAGGAATCTAGATAGTGGTTCTAGAAAATGATGCAACAAGGATTAGGTGAATTCACTCTTTTTTATTTGTTCTTCATTTAATATATGAAAAATATCTTCTTTCCTACCCCAATCATGTGTTATCGATGCTCTTTCATTATGATTATGTGCATATGTTTGGTTGGTAACTAACTTGTTGATCCTAGTTAGTTTAGGTAGTTAAAAATCAATTATTATAATTACTTTATTTGTAGATCTATTCTTGTTTTTGTGCATATCAACAAAGGATATAACAAAATGAGAGGTTTGAGCGAGGATATTCAAGAGGAATATACTATGAACTCTAGTGTCTGGGAAAGTGGTTTCTAATCACTGGTAGTTATTAAGTTGTATGTATTAACTATTTTTTATTTGAGTTAGTTAATATTTGGATTGTCCCATTATGTTGTAACCTCAACCTTGGTCATAGGGGTAAAAATCCCATAAAAGGTATGGCCAAAGGATAGTTTCAATGTTTTTTTTTCATCCCTTAACACTTCATGAATTATATCTACCCAATATGATATGATTTGATTACTTATTTTAGTTAATGCTTTTAGTAAAAAAAAATTGTAATTTTGTTTTCGATTTGCACCTAAGTAATATGGCATGATTTCCCTATGGATAATGTTGAAATAAATCAATAGTTGGGTAACCACTTTTTCCATGAAGTGAGTTCCTATGTCTAAATTTATTTGGATAGGACACTCGAATTGATAGTACACTATCTCAAATAGGAGCTTCACTCCTAATTTTTTGTATATGTGAGAACTACACTTGCTTATATGCACTTTGTAAACATGTATGAAATTATATTGATATATCAATTATGAATTCTTGTTGGCATAGGGGCAGACCCAGGGTTCAATGCTTCAACAACGCACCAAAAAAACCCTAACTACCAACCCTTTCTGCAACACCTGGAAAGCAGATGAAGTCTCACCCAAGGTAGTGGCAGGGGTGG
>JZKD02S0464464.1:255630-267207 GCA_000966675.3 Picea glauca | reverse complement strand
GAGTTCCTATAAAGTTGAAAGGTTGGAATGCCTAGAAATGTAATGCTTTGAATATTAATAATTAAATACATCATTGGTTGCAAGATGGACAATGACAAAGATAAGGGGATATGATTCCATGAGAGAGGGGGCTAAAGGGGATAAGTCTTTTATTATATTTTATTTTACCCATCTTGGATTTAGTTGGGAAAGTGGTTACATGAGCTTCTTGGGGGAAGGCCACGTGGTTCTTTATTACCTGTAAGTATATAAAACCCACTTTTGGGTTGTTTGGGGGTTCTCCATTCATTTGTTCCTCATTCATTTTTTCTCATGGTCTGGTCATGGTAAATGAATAAGGGGGAGAGAAGAGACATTGCTTGTTGATTGTAATAAATTATTGTTTATTCCAGGAGGGAATTCCAGGAGGGAATGGATGCCTGTGTACATTAGAATAATGGAAGTTGAGAGAGGATTGTCCACATCTGAGAATCCTTGGAGTTTCCAACATTGATATTTCCTTACCAGTAGCACTGGAACCCTGGAAAAGAAGTGGAACAACCTAAGGGATTGCATTGTAGAGAAATACGTTCATTTATTTGGGTTATGTAGGCTGAAGGGGAAGAGAGTTGGTAAATTAGGATTGTTATGTGGTTGGGAAAACTGTGAGAGCTTGATAGTTGGTTGTGTGTTAGAGTCGGCCTAGGACTCATCTTTGTGGATTCATATCCCTGGCTCAGGGTGAATCATTGTTGAGATTTGGAACAACAATGTCTAAGTTTGGGTGGAACGTTTGACATATGTGGTCAGTTGGTGACAGTTTATTTGAAAAGATAAGTTCTCTCTGTGTTTTCTTTCATTTTATATTTCATTGTGTATTTATCATCTCTGAGATGTAATTATATTATGCATACTTGTTGTTAATTTTGTGCATGGAATGTTGATCGGTTCTTTTATGCTTCAACATATTCTTGTTAATTGCATGATTTGGTTTCATGTTTCTTGATTACTTGAATATTGGTAACATAAATTTGAATTTTCCCAAGAAGGAGAATTTATAGGTGTTCGGGCAGTGGGTACATGACATATTAGTATTCAGAGTTATTCTACAGTGACATGATCCAGATTGGTGGTCTGGGTATGTCTCACTTCCTAATGAAGAGCTTCATAATGCAGTATATTGTTCTACAAATTACATTGGTCCACTAGTTTATCTACTCAGTCTAGGAAAAAATCAAGTAATCACATCGACATTACTTCGTGTTTCATTTCTTATGAATTGGATCCCTATTTTTCTCCAACTAGACCAAAGCAAATTGGAGAGAAGATTAGTTGATGTAGTTGAAACCCTCTTGATGGGTATTCTATATGTACTAATTCCCTCAATTAAATTGTCAACCCGGGGTAAGTAAACTTAGAGTTGTGGCACAATATGAGCCAAGGCAGAAAGAAAAACTAATGGAAAGTTTGTCTACCTAAAGAGATGGTTTACCCTAGGGATCAACACTCTTTTTAATTTACAATTCTACTTTCTAAAAGGATGACTTTTAAAATCTATTTAAACAACAAATTATGTGTAAATCAACCTCCAATTAATGAGCTTCAAGCAATTCTAGAATTATGAACTATTTGACCTAAGTAGCCTTAAACAATCTAGGACTATGAACAATATCTAAATAAGCAACTAACACGTAATCTATTTCAAATCTATTTAATCTATTAAATCTCTTTTTGAATAAGCAAACAACAAGTAATATATTTCTGGATTAATTGATCTATCTATCTCTGAATGAACAAGAAAGTAAGCAAGTAAGCAATTAATCTATCAAAGCTATCTTGACAAGTGAGCTCTATTATTAAAAAGAACTCATAACTATTTCTATCTTGCAAAGAATAAACATTAACCTACTTAACTAAAAGCAAGAGTGTTATAACAGTATTCAAATGTGATGATTGTGTCTTCGGTGACGAATGACATCACGATGGCATCTAACTACTAATGATAGTTCAAGTGGAATTAACTCAATGCTAACTTCTACATAGAAATGTAAAGCATGGATAAGGCAGTCTATAGAGAGTTTTTCCATCATAAAAGTAATACTATGCATTGTTGGAATCCATGTGATCTTTAAAAATTGTGCAGAAAAGATTCAACATCAATCATTCACTCTATCACACAAATACTGGAAAGTACCCTATTCAAAATCACTAACTCAAGCAAAGCTATAAAATCATAATTAACACCTAATTCAAATTCATGATTAAGATGACAATACAAACACTCTATGCAAACCTACAAACTCTTAACTAATGCTAATTATAAATCACAACTCAAATTCATAACTGAGATTTCATTAAAAATCATAATCTAAAGTGAACTAAGCTATCATTAAAAATCATACTCAAAATCAACTAAGATGTTATTAGAAATCATAACTCAAAATCCATTTCTATCCTATCATGTTGAGGCAAAATTAACAAATGAAACAGACCTACAGAGAGTATTTTCAATTACAAATAAACCTATCTAAATTAGTACTCTGCAGAGTAATTTACAGCTAGGGAGAAAAAAAGACATGACAGTGTAATTAAACAGCTTATACAACCTGCAAACAAAATATTAGGAGTTTAATTATTAACACACAACCATGGACATCCCTCTATGATATACACACAATTTAGAAAGTAATATGCAAATAATAGAAGATGTACAAGGAGATGAATTAGACACACAATCTGCAATTAAAAGATACACACAGCAAGTAATTTGAAATTGAGAAATTTACACAGTATATAAGCGATTTCGAAATCTAAGAAATATGAAAGGAAACTATATAAATGTAAATATGTATCAGTATAAACAATCACCCAAACCACTGGTGGGCCCCCTAGAAGGTAGTGGCAACACTCCAACGAGAGAACACATTCGCTAAGCTAACACAACACTAGCATTAATCATAAAAACAGAGTATATAACAAAATGGTGATAATGTTTGTATAAAATAATAAAATATGTCCCTCTTCATGTCATGGACAGTGGTTTTTATAGATGTTTACATAGCTTGAGAGGTCGACCACTCGAAGGGTCGACTCTCTCTAAAAACAATAAATTCATTAAATTTAAATTTATTCTAACATCATCTTTCTTAACAGTATTTGGGAGCCACTCAATGGTCACTTAAACTACCCAATCTGAGATGCGTCAAGATCCATAGCTAGAGGGAACGAGGGGGCATAAGACCCATATCCCTGATTCGTCCATCAAAGGTCGCTAATGTACTAATTGTTAGCTCCTATGCGCTCTGAGTGCTAGATCGAGTGTCAGATGGAGTGTCGGATCAAGTGTTGAACGAAGTGTTGGATGAGGGACCGGATGGAGGATCAGATTGCGATTCCGACCTGTTGCAAGAAAATCGGAACGTTAGATATTCATAATCATTTAACTGAGATGAATTGATCGTAAAATCATTGCAAAAGCGATAATTATACATACCTTGTGTGATTCCATGGCGAATTGATGTATAAAGCTTGATAATACCTTTAAAATGGATAATGAGAGAATAACATATATAATGTCGTGTGCAAAAAGGATTTGGCCATTGGAAAAAATAGTCAAAACACCAACCCAACACCTCCCACTTGCTGAGAAGAGACGTATTTAAAACATTTGGGTAGCAACAATGTTGTAAATACTGAATGGTGACAGGGAAAGGGACCCTCCCATTGTTTGAACATATATACTCAATGGTGACAGGGAAAGGGACCCTCCCACTGTTTGAACATAGGTACTCAATGGTGACAGGGACAGGGACAGGGACATGGACAATGCATGACTAGGTCCATAAAGTGGACAAGGCCATCCTTCGCCACCAAATCATTTTTTATATGACTAAGAGAATGTATTGACTATTCATTGTAGGAGGATGAGATTTCTAACTGTAGCAAACAAATCTTTAATGGTTAAAAAAGGGTCCTTTTCATCTAGTAATTTGATAGAACAAGGTGATGAAAATTGATAGAAGGCGATGAAAAAACATCTTATTTCTTCATTTTGGTATGAAAAGATAAAGTTTACATATTCATTGAATCAAAAGAAAAACTAATGAATCGAATTTACACAGTTTTGATATTTGTATTCCTCTCTTTTTCCAAAATTCTCTATTTGTTGAAAGATGCAAGGACAATGTGTCATACTCATCTTGTTTTCTTTGGACTGTGGCAATCCCTAGTATCTATAGTTTAGAAAATATATTTTTTAAAAGGGAAAGTTGTATTTTTTAATGTATATCTTTGAACTTGAGAGATGGGAAATGTTATCGCAGGATTTGTAGTTGGGGAAAAACCCAACCCAAACAACAAACGTGTGACACAACTGGAGATACCTAACACTTTCACCTCAATAGATATCCCCCTCGTTTTAGTGATGGGCGAGTCCAACACAAGGGAGGCTACCTGGGTGACCTCAAGGGATTAAATGGGAGCATGCACGAGAGTCAAAAGAGGCCACTATTTTGGTCACTTGAACAAGGTGGTTAAGGCTTCTTGAATAGAGTCTTGGGAAAGAAATGATGATGGATTAAGAATACCTACGAAACACACATTAGGACACAAAACCCAAAGATAAATATCATGAAATAAACCACTAACCATTAAGGACTTAGCAAGCTATGTTTGTTGTCCTAAAACTGCAACATAAAGTAATCTTATAATAGCAATGATAAAGGTGTAATAGATGTGTGAAAACACTGTCAAAAATTGAAATAAATGATATGGAATGAAATCCAACATCTAGTAGATGATGATCAAGCCTTTAAGCATTAGTTTTGATGGTTAGATTGGTTGCTACATCAGTGTTATCGACAATAAGTAAATTGTAACAACATTAGTTAACCACATAAATCAACAAATGAATGGCCCAAATTGATGCTCTTGATGAGTACTTTTATGTTCAATAGTTAAACAATGATTTCCACGGTTAAATTGTGAGAAAAGTAAGAGATAGTAGCAAAGTAGCAAACCCAATGGATGTAGTTAACAATTTATAATAGTAGCAAGTTAAAGTCAAAATTTACCAACGATTTAATTACCAATCACTTGCTTTTATCACGAAGTAAGAGAGTAAGAGAGATATTGCTATAAAAATTTGTCACTTTACTACCTCAATGAAGATTGGTGGCTTTAATGGGTTATGGAGTCACTTGTTTGAAAAGAGAGTTCGCATAATAGTGTTAAAATTCTTCTTAATCAGTTAAGTCTGTTCAATATTATTTAACTGTAGACTATTAACACAATAACTACGTGCATAAGGATCACTGAAAGAAAGACATCCACAGTATACATAAGATTTATCGTGGGAAACCCTTGTGGGGGAGAAAAACCAACAAAGATTATTCAATATAGATTCTTCAACAAGTACAATGTCTCTCTCAAGAGAGATCTCACCAAAACAGAAGATAAACCATAAATCATGACCATAATAGAGTAGCGCACCACTAGACCAAGATAGTCCTACAACAGATAACCAAAAACCTTCACCAAAACACTCTTCCTTTGTAGCTATGTCACCCTTCCTTTGTAGTTGCATCACTCTCTCAGAATTGCGTACCTTTTCTTGTGTGAGAGATATTGTTGTGTGTATTCTCAAAATGAGGTGCCTAGCCTCTTATAAATACAAGTTGTGCCCCCCCAGAAATTAGGTCAGGGCCAACCTGTTCACTTTATCTTTCCATTTTACATTTGACTTGTCAAGGCACAATAGGGTCGAATTTTACAAAGGCACAATAGGGCTGACTTAACATATATAATATAATATTATTTTTTAGGGTTTTGTCTTGGTCAAATACAATGTGAATATAATAGTAATAATATCTTCTGAAGCTACTCAAACTTCAACGCTCCCTCTTAGCAAGGACGACATTCTTCTGGCACGAACATCACGACTATTTTTTCTCTTTTGTACACTTGACCATTGAATTGTTGAATATCCATGAATCTATATTGAATAAGTTTTGTAACCACATTAGCATCCAGGGTCTCATCATCCATCTGGGATGTATGTCATCATGGAGCTTTCACTTGCTAGCTCACACAGAATCTGGCATCTAGTTCCAAAATGAACTAGTAACATCTGGTTGGCACACCAAGCAACTGGTCTACAATGACCACACATCTAATCAAGAGGATTAGGTGATGTAATGCACACACACTACCCATCTAGCCCAAGGCTAGGAAACAACTCCAACCACACAAGTTGGCCCACCAGCTAACAAGTTGGGTAACAAACCATCCCTGAAGGCATGGCATCTACTGACCTTGTGTGAGGCCATGCTGACTGGTGCCACAATCAATAACTTGTACCAACATTTTTCATTGAATTAGCAATCTACGTACCATTATTTTTCACTGGAGTAGCAGTAACTCGACGTATCAGACTTTTTCATTGGAGTAGCCATTTGTGTGCTAGAATTTTTCACTGGGGTAGCAATTACTCAACGTACTAGACTTTTTCACTGGAGTATCCATCTGCATACCAGGATTTTTCACTGTAGTAGTACCTCAGCATACCAGACTTTTTCACTAGAGCAGCCATATACGTACCCGGATTTTTCACTGCAGTAGTAGTAACTTGCCCGTGAAGGACCACCCGTTGCTTCTGCCACATGTTGAAGTTGTTTCCATGGATATCAACTGTAAATTATCACTCCCTATTACTAGGGATGTCCTTCTGGATCACACCAAGCTTGTCTTTGAAGTACACAAACTTCATTTTCGACAGAGGCTTGGTCAACATGTTAGTTATTTGTTCATTTGTAGTGACATACTGGAGCTTCACTGCTTCCCTTTGTACCATATCTTTGATGTAATGGTACTTGATATCGATGTGCTTGGACTTGTCATGGAACATTGGGTTCTCTCTCAACTTCACAAAAATATGGTTGTCACACTAGATACAAGTCACCTCTAACTCGAGATAAAACAATCCTGTAAGAACCTTCTAAAGCCACATTGATTCACTGCTAGTTGAACAAGCTACTATATACTCTACTTCAGTTGTATTGAGCGCCACACTAGTCTGCTTCATGTTGAACCATGAGATCATGGTTGATCCCATATTGAAGCAATATCCAGATGTACTCTTCTGATATGCAACACTACCGACCCAATCTAAATAAGTAAATACTTGTAGGATTATCTCATGATCTGAAGCATATCTGAGTCCATAGTCAATTGTACCCTTCAGTTACCTCATCACATGTTTTTTTGCAACCAAGTGAACACTTCTTGTCTCAACCATAAATTGACTCAATGTGTTCACCACAAAACATATATATGGCCTCATGTTCATTAAGTACGTCAAAAAACCAATCATTTGTTTATACATGGTAGCATCCATTGTCTATGAAGATGTATCGCTCAACAACTTCAGTTTTTCACCATCGGTGTGGGCATGGACTTGCAATCCATCATTCTGAATATCTTCAGAATCTCAACATATTTTCTAATTAAGGAAAATCTCACTTGGTCTTTTCTATACCTCTAGACCCAGAAAATAATGCATCATGCCTAGCTATTTCATCTCAAACTCTGCAACAATGTTCCTCTTACTCTCAGTGATAATATTCTCCTCTCCTATTAGAAACAGGTCGAAACACAATAGTAGTATCATTGGTCCACCATCCACAACCTTGAAGTACAGGTTGGAATCTGCTTTACTCTTGGTAAATCCCAAGCTCCTCTGGAAGCTATCAATTCTATCGTACCATGCTATGGGTTCTTTCTTTAACCCATACAAGGCTTTCTTCAATATTCACACATGTGTCTAACTGTCATGTGTCTCAAAACCTTGTGGTTGTTTTGCATACACTTCTTCTTCTATTACACCATTTAGAAAAGTTGTCTTCACGTCCACCTGGTGTACCTTCCACTTCTTTACAACATCTATTGCAAGTATATCTCTAATCGAAGTGTATCTTCCCACAGGAGCAAATGTCTCCTCATAACATATTCCTTCTTTCTAGGAGAAACCACATGCCACAAATCTTTCTTTGTAATTTTCGATACTTCCATCTGTTGAATTCTTCATCTTGTAAATCCACTTGGAACTTACAACCGTCTTCTCTTTTGGTCTTGGAACCACATCCCAAACATCATTCTTTACAATGGAATGGCACTCTTCAACCATGGAATCCTTCCATTCTTTCTTCTTTGCAGCCTCTTCATAACTAGTAGGCTCAACATCAATGATGTCACTTAGAAATGCCACATAGCTAGAGTAAGATTGTGGCCTCTTGCTTTCTCTGAAGGATCCATCAGGAGCACCATACTTCTCTACATCCTGAATAATTTCTCGAGCCCAAGCTGGTCTTCTCTTCTTGGTATTCATATCTTAGGATGAATCTGCAGGTATCTATGGTTCTTCCATAGCATGATATTCTAGTACAACATCATCACTTGTATATGTATCTGTGACTCTGGGAGCTTCAAGCTCCTCATCATGAATCTCATCAGAATGATGTTGTCTTGATTTACTGAAACTTTCATCCTCATCGAAGGTGACATCTATGCTAGTCTCAATATGTCGGTGACCAGGAATGTAAACTCGATATGCCTTCAATGTCTCACCGTATCCAACAAATATACCCTTCTTTCCTGAAGGGTCCAACTTTGATCTCTTGTCCTTGGGGACATGCACATATATTGGACAACCAAATATCCTTAGGTGGTTGACCTCTAGATTTTCACATATAAACATCTCTTCTACTGTCTTGTTCTCAAGTACTACGTGGGGAATTTTTTTCTGTACATATACAGTGGTCTTGGTTTCTTCTACCCACAGATGCATCGGTAAGTCTTGATCATGAATCATGGCCTTCATTGTTTCCATGATTGTACGGTTCTTTCTTTCTACCACACCATTTTGTTGAGGATTTTAGGGAGTAGAGAGCTCCATCTTAATCCAAACTTCCTCACAGAATGCCTTGAATTCATCTGAAGTGAATTCTCCTCCATTATCTGATCTCAAAATCTTGATCTTCTTTTTATAAAAGTTTTCAACAAGTGCCTTGAACTCTTTGAACTTGTTGAACACTTCATTTTTAGCTTTCAAAAAGTAAATCCAAGTTTTACATGAGAAATCATCAATAAATGAAACATAGTATACATACTTGCTAAGTGAAGCGGCTGACATTGATCCACACACAACTGAATGTATAATGTCCAAGGCTCCCTTAACTTTGTTATCACTTCTTGAAAATGGTTTATTCACATTCTTTCCTTGTGCGCATCCCTTGCATATTCCTTCATGGTCCACTTGGATTTTTGGGAAACCTGTCACCATCTTGCTCACGATCGGTAGGGATTTGTAATATATGTGAGAAAACCTCTTATGTCATAGTTCACTTGGAGTAACTGTACTGTGTACAAGTTCTGAAACTGAGTGTCCCTTTAACTTGTATAAGCCTCCTTGTTGGCCACCAATTACTACAACAACATCAATATATTTTAGTCTAGGCCACATGAGGACTTCTCCATCAATGAAAGAAACTTTGAATCCATTCTCATCTAAAGCTGATATAGAAAGGAGATTCTTCTTCAAACCAGGTACATACAACACATCCTTCATCTTCATAGGTTTTCCGAAGTCTAACTTGTAGGATGCTTCTCCTACTCCTTTAATGGGATATTGATAGTCATCACCTAGCTTCACCTTCTGAGGTGAATCTTTTTGAACTAGATCTGAGAGAGATTCCTTATAACCAGTCATGTGCTTCGTAGCACCATTATTAATAAGCCATGTGTCTCTTTCATGAGTGATTGTACCTGTAAGAGCTGAGATCAATACATATTCTTCACTTGAGTCTTCTTATTTGGTTTTCTCATGATCATGTTCATCATCTTTTGCGGCATGAGCATGATGTATTTTATACTTTCCTTTTCTGACCCGGCCTTTGGAGTTGGGAAATTTATGGAAATGTGTCCCATATTTGACAAATGAAGCATATGTAACTTGAGAAATCTTTCTTGAACTTGTGAGTATTTTGTAATCCATGAGGTTTCTTACATGAGTGAACTTCCTTCTTGCTCTTTCATTTTATGTTATGTGATGCCAGGGCTTGATTTTCTTCATCCCCTAGTTTCTCTTCTCTTGCTTCCAATCTAGCTTCTTCCTGAGTACAATCCTCCCACAATATGCTAAAACTTTTTATCCTTCTTCTTGAACATATAACCTGAATGAATGATTCCCAAGATCTAGGGAGACCATTCAATGTAGTCATCACCAGCTCAGCTTCTTCAATTGTGTCTCCAATGGCTTCTAGTTATTCTTTGATCTGAGACACTCTTGTGAAGTATGATTGGATAGTTTCTACAATTTACATCTTTACATTCATGAGTTGTGTTGTCAAGGTAATATTTCGGTTGATATTCTTTCCTTCATACAATCGGGATAAGGAATCAAACATTTGTTTGGGATTTTTTAATGATGATACATGAGAGATCAAATGATCTTTGATAGAATCAACAATGATTCTCTTCACCTTTAATAGGTTATTTTAGTACTTTTCTTTGGCATCATCTTCATTAGGTTCTGTAACTTCTTCTTTTACAAAATATTCTATATCATTCTCTTCTAGAATGAGCATCACTATGTACTTCCATGCTCAAAAGTTATCAACACCTTGAAGCTTCTCATCAAGCTTGATACTGTGTTCCATATTCTTCTTGAACAATACAATAAAGAGATAAAAATTTTCAAATAAAGGTGTTGTACTTACCAGAGAGTACTATGGCAAGGTGACCAATTCCAACTTCAATTGTGTAGCTTCCAAGACGTCTTGAACTACGGTTTATAAGGAAACCCTAATTTTTCAAAATATGAATTTTGGAATTCTTTTCCGAGGGATATGTGTGCCCTCCTAAGGTGAGTTACTTACTGGTCTTACTTTGACCAACATCCTTAAAAAAGTGGGTTAAAACACCTTCTAGGGTTTTGTGCATTTGCAAGCAGTTGCAACAGCTGCAACACTTGCAACACTAGTTGCAGTTTTCAAAACTTTGTCAAATTGAGAATCTAAACCTATAGAGATGTGCACTAGGGTTAGGCAAGTCTTCCTATGCTCTTAGTTTCCCCAGCTAGCTCTTCTTAAACTATACAAATGGCTTCTTTCAGGCCTTCTTTGAAACCATGTTAAAATTCTTCTTAAGCAGTCAAGTGTGTTTAGTATTATTTAAATTTAGACTATTAAGACAATAATTCCATGCATAGGGATCACTGAAAGAAATACATCCACAGTATACACAATATTTATCCTGGGAAACCCTCGTGGAAGAGAAAACCCAACAAAGATTCTTCAATATAGATTATTCAACAAGTATAATGTCTCTCTCAAGAGAGATCTCACCAAAATAGAAGATAAACCAAAAACCCTAACTAAAATAGAGTAGCTCACCACTAAACCAATATAGGCCTCCAACAAATAACCAAAACCCTTCACCAGAACACTCTTCCTCTGTAGTTGTGTCAATCTCTTAGACTTGCGCGCCTTTTCTTTTGTGAGAGAGATAATAGTGTGTATTCTCCAAATGAGGTGCCTAGCCTCT
>JZKD02S0464464.1:231358-255580 GCA_000966675.3 Picea glauca | reverse complement strand
TTGACCTGTTCACTTTATATTTCTATTTTACATTTGAATTTTCAAGGCACAATAGGGCCGACTTTTACAAAGGCACAATAGGGTTGACTTAACAAATATAATATAATATTATTCTTTAGGGTTTTATCTTGGTCAAATACAATATGAATATAATAATAATATCTTCCAAATCTACTCAAACTTCAACAAATAGGATAAGTGGAGAGGGATTAGGGATAAACCCTTATGTCACCCAAAATGTCTCCTTTTTCTAAATCGTTTATCTCACCAATTAGGACTAAACTAGGGTTTAGGGTTTTTAGGGGTGTAAACCCTCTTACTCCATAGAACTTAAACCCTAGACAAAATTTTCTTCAGGGCTGTAGACACTCCTACTTCTTGAAACAAACCTTGAGGGATCTTAGCTAGGTGAAGAAAAATTGTGAGATATGGAGGGTGTAAACAATCTTACTCCTCCTAGGGTTTTTCCAACAAATTCTTGAATTTACCAAGAAAAATACCTTATGATTATAGAAAATTCACTTACTAGACAAGAAATTAATGAAAAAAACCTTACTCAAGCAAGAAATATCCCACAAGACTTCACCACAATTCTCCAAGAATATAGGGAACTAGTAGAAATCACCATTTAGCAAGTAACACTACATTCTTGCATAAGAAAAAAGACATGGAGAATCTACCAAGAGGGCTGAAATTGTAGTCCAAGGAGTATTTTCATTAGTGATGAGTTATGTCCAAATGAAAAGTGACTTGTCTCTATTTATAAAGGAAAACCCAAATCATGTTTGTCGACATTTACAATTAAATCCTAAAAATTAGGTCAAAATCGAAGTTACAATGCTTAATTTGCAAAATGATTTTCTCTTTTTGCCCACATAGGCTGTAGAATGATGTAAAATAACAAAATACTAGTAAGCAAGCCCATATGACTCTTCTCCAAGGTGTCACATGTGAAGGTAAGCCTTCAAAGACTAGGACGTCATGCTCCTAAGGTGCCACATCATCCCCAAATCAAGCAAGAATGTGGGGGTACAATCCAACAACAACACCGAGTGCACTAAACATGGCCAAACATCCTCCTAAATGTGTGATGCCATGATGCAAAGAGGGAAGTTTGGGAATAAGAGGGTGATGTCATCTCCTCTTCATGGTTCCAGGCCTCATACATGTGCTAGAGACATCATCCAAGGTGAAACACTCAGCATGCTAGGCATCCAATGTGTGGGGCGCAACATCAATCCAATGGGATTTCATGCCCCTATGAAGGTCCAAATGTCTTAGTCCCTTCATGAATGACTTTCACCAGGCAAGGTCCTGCAAATACAAGTGAACACACCCTCCAAGGGTCCATAAGTCATATGAATCATGCAAAGTAAGCCACATTTAATAAAAGAACCATCCAAACAAGTGCATTGGATCCCCTCTTTTAAAATTAAATAGATGCTCAAAGACCTTATAAACTTTGTCAAATTTAGGTGATGGAGGGGTTTCATGGTGCCCTATTGGGTAGGCCAATCCCCAAGTCAAGGGATGTTTCCTAAGAAGACCCTCTCTATATCATGTAATGAGTATGAGGTGGATTGGGGAAATGAATTTGGGCATGGGGTTCTTAATATATAAAGGGCTCATATTGTCTCATTTATGGGTGCCTTTGTCGAGGGTGTGTTGCATCCCTTCATTTGCAATGAAACATTTTTCCAAGCCCATTCTTTTTCTGTATTTTTTATGGTCCAAACATTGAGTATTATGTACAATGAAAATAAAAAGAGCACCACAATGCCACTTGAAGTTAGAATACATGAGTTGTACGTGCACTGGAAATTAAGAACATCACAATGCATTCCCCCATCAAGTGAGACACTTTTTAATTCATTTTAAAAGGTCCTTTATTTTTTATAGAGAAGCATTTCATGGCTGTCAAGACCTTAGGGAGAGCATCTAGAAGGATAGATTATGGATTTTGATTTTTACAGTGCTAGTTGCAACACCTTTGGTCCTTTAGTCCCTTCTTCCCATGAAATAAGGTACAAACCCTTCTTGGGGTCAATGAACCCAAAAAACCAAACGATGAGGAAACAAAGGGGAAGAAGCATGGAAAGTGGTAAGTATGAGTTGGAATGATACGATGACCCTTCAAGGAGAACCCCCAGTAGAACCCCTTTTCTTGAGGGTGACCAACTTATTAGGATACCATGACAACCACCAAGTTGAAATTAGAAAAAATATATAATTTCTAGGCAAGCGTTCCACAATCAAGAAATGACTCTTTGCAACCTACTCAAATGCTTCAAATATTAAGGTGACGCTCACCATGAGACTAGACTTGTTAACTCATGAAGCAAGACCTCCTATCTTCTAGGGGCCAGGATGATGTGGCAGACGTTGCTATACTGTTGATAATGAGTGGTGATACATGGTGGAGAGGAGGGGCTCTATCTTCTTAATGTGGGATATGTCGATCAACTGGCTCTTGGAACTCCATGTCTGCTACCTATGTGCCTCGAGACATCATATCCTTAGTTACCCCTAGGTTGGGGGGGTAACATATGGCTCCTACATGGGAACATGTGCTTTCCATAGAGAGCATGAGAACCTTAGCAATCTCCTAGTATGACATGTGCCTACACACACGTAAGAAAAACATTGGAGCATCAGAGGGTGGTGAACTAAACCTTTTATTCATATAAGAAAAACTTCAAAATTTCAAAATTAACAACTAATAGATTTCTTGAAAGAATTATTTTTGCATTTTTCAAAAACTTCTAACTAGCATGCAACCATGAGCACTTGATTCACATGAATGTATCACAACAACCATGCATAGATGCAAGAAATCAATATGAAAATCAAATACATGTATGCAAATCTAAGCAAATGCAACTACTCTACCCTGACATGAATATGAAAGAGATAGTACAAATGCAATGCAGAAATGAAAATGACCTACCTGTTGATGGGTCCTAGATCCCTTGATTCAACAGTAGGAACCAAACCCTCCACCAAGGCCCAATTAAACTCTACATCATTTAATAGTGGAATGGTTCTCTAGATCTTCCGATCCGACCAATTTATCGATGGGCTTTTTTGTTTTCTTGTGAAGGCTCTTCCTTCAGTTTGGACTATATCTTTTTGTATTTTCTCTTGGGTGGGACCGATATGAGATGTAATCCGGTATAAACCAACTTGGAAAAAAACTAGATTAAGTTTTAACTACTAGGGAAGAGGTTGAGCTTGGGATAACCCGTTGCTCAAGCATGAAGACGGCAATTTTATACCACAGGCTTAGTACTAATACATTAACCATGTGAGCATCCAATTACTATCTGAGATACTAATTATCAGAAAGAAAACACATATGCGATAAGATAATGGCAAGCAAAATAATTCACCTACTATAATCATTCATCACATAATAACACAACGATTCATCTTCATCATAAATAAAGAACAGCAAAACATTGCAACAGATAACTTGAAAACATATTTAATTGCTCTTACTCATTGCAACATCATTCATGAAACGAGATAGGAAATAGTTCTTCTCCACGTCCAATCACACATGCAGTTGATGAAAAATAACTTTGTCTCTAGTCCAAAAGGACTTCTCTATTAATGGTAGCTCAAAAATAATTCTTGACAAAACCAAAAACATAAGCGTTTCTTGCAACAATCATCGACCTCTACCTAGTTGGTCGACGTTTTTATTTATAACATAAAATTCAACTGAAAATAACGGCTAAGTGTAGTTTAACAAAACAAAATTCGCCACGTGGGGTCCTCTTCTAACAGTTTCTCTAACAGTCCACTCAATATATCACTTGAAAGGGGTGACTTTTCTCATACTCCAACCAACTGATGAACAGTTCCTCGCAAGTTTGGGCCCATGGAAATCTGTGTTGTTCCATTGGAGCCATGTAAATTCCTCTAATCTCCACCGCATGCACCCAGTACTTCACCAGATTGGTGTTCAGCTGTTGTAGCACAGTCTAAGTTGTAATTGGATGTTCCATAAATCGTTGCACTTGTCCTGGCGTTGTGTCGGTCATCGTTGCTAGCTCTTCGACCCATAATGAATCTTGCTTGGTATGCGATTCGACTATGTCTCACAATTCGACGAAGTTGTCGGGGGTGCCGAACTCGGGGAGTCTGATATCCTTCATTGTTTTGTTGATTTTATCCCAATTTTTCTCGCATTTGGCCCACTGCTATTGAATTTCTTGGTGTGGTTCATGAGACATCTTAGCCAAATACTCAGTTAATTGCTTCATGCGAATAAGACTGCTTTTCATGTGTTCTTATTTATCTCTGCCCTGTTGGACTACATCAATGTATTTGATTCTCTCCACAACCTGTTGCGCCCTTTCATACCACCGCTCCATATCCTTGCACATTTTGAATGCCAAGAGAGTGTCTTCCTGGAGCTCGGCTATCTTCCTAGTAAACATGTGTCGCTCATGTCTGAACTTGTTGTAAGCCTCTTCAAACTCGCTTCTCAGGTAAACCGTTGTCTGAGTGGTGCCCTGATAGTATTCATCCAGGTGGCGCAAATTTTCTAGTTCCTTTAGGGTGGCGGCCAAATCTTATTCATCCCATTTGGCTCGGTCTAGGGTGGCATATGAGATCGTCATTCCCACGCCGATGAGCTCAGATGTTGCATTTTCTGTGTTTATCAAATTCTCCTTTGTAGTGATGAGGATGGAGCGATCCAACGTGATCATCCTTTTCTTTTTGGTACTTTTGATCCATATGGATATTGTTTTCCACCCACCTTTTCCAACTGGCTCAAAATAGTTTTTTGACAATTTTGGCAATTTACTATTTTTAGCAGTTTTAACTTCCGTGGCCATTTTGAGGACCTAAATGAAAGTTTTTCAGGATCCAGATCCTAAATGATAGTTGGAGGCATGATTGATCCCCCAAAATTAATCTCCTTGACGATACCTTTCCAACAGGTTATCACACGCCTAAAATGGAGATCGTATGCAAAAGTTACGACCTCGGGAAGTTGATGTACTAACTTACCCAAATGGGGCCCACATGACTTTTGGCGCTTAAGCTCCTACGGTTAGGTTTTTCAATGTCTATGGTTTTGGGCATTCTTGATTATTTTAAAAAGGCCTTCAGAGCCTCATTGTAACCCTCTTCTTGCGAATGCTTGCTGCCGTCACATCTCTTCTCAGAGATAAGCCGCCACCATTCCAGCAAGCTTGTTTCCACTGCATTTTACAGTTTCAACTTATTTCATTATTGAATAGAAAACCAGTTTTACTGTATCTCTATTATTTTGTGTTAATCACCTGTTAATAATCTGTATTCATTTAGTTCTTCTCATAAAATTTGGATCAGTGGTATCAGAGCGGTCTGCTCCTTGTCATCTTAATGCATGTCCCCAACGAGGTCAGAGTACAAAGAGTTGGGTCTCGAGCTTGTTTCTCTTGAGGATAGAAGATCTCGCACGCCCAAGTGACCTCCCATGGAAGGAGAAAATAAAGATGATGGGATAGGATATCCTTTCAAACTGTTGATTGAGGAATCCCTCATGCAACAAAGGAACGAGATGATGGATAGTTTCGTGCAAATCCTTCGGCAACTACCAACAAGCACCACATCTTCTTTGAACGGAGGCGTCACCCCCTTCAATGTACAAATAAAATTCGATATTCCTATATTTGAATGTCATATAGACGCGGATGTTGTAGATAAGTGGTCGAATCTACTAGAAGGGTATTGTTTTGTCCATAACTTTTCGAATAGAGAAAATATTACTTTTGCACTCCTCAAAGTCGTTCCCCATGTCAAAGATTGGTGGGAAACTTTCTGTGAGAAAATGGAAACAGAGGAAACCTCATTATTTTCAGTCACGACCACCTAGGAATCCTTCAAGGATGCTATTAAGGAACAATACTACCCTACCGGAAGTTATGACGACCTATATACCAAATGGACCACACTGCGGAAAGAAAGAGACCAAGCAGTGCCAGATTTCACAAATATCTTCCATACCTTGCGCACCAAGTTGGGTATCAAATATTCTGAGTGACATCTAGTGCTCAAGTATCGTGGTGCTATGCATAGATACATCTAGACCGAAATGGAATTTCTAGACATCTCATCCTTGGGCACGACCTACCGATATTCCGTCAAAATCGAGTAGAAGATCAAACAAAAGACGCGGAAAATTGGGCTTGGTAACCCCTCACAAAAAAAGCTAGGAAAGGGCGGCCCCAACCCACCAAACAAAGGAAAGAGAAAATATAGATAGTATCAGGATAACCAGTCCAAGTCGCAAGCAAAGAATGACACCGAAAGGAAAAAGAAAGATACCGGGAAGTGGTGCGACTTCCATAAGATCCCTTGGCATAACACTGCTGACTGTCGCTCAAAGCAGTCACTGGTGGCCGAAGTGAAAGCCTCTGAATCAGATGTGGATTCTGACTCTGAGCTAGAACCAGAAAGGGGAAGACGGATCATTGACGCGGAACCCAGTGCCACCATTGCTACCACCAAGCTCTAGCTTAGTGAACCAGATGAGCCAGAAGAAGGAGAGCGCCTCTTCCATTCAAAGATGTGGGTAAAAGGCACCCCATTGCACTTCATCGTTGATAGAAGTAGCTAGAAGAACCTCATCTCAGCAAAGGTCATCAAGCGGCTGGCTCTGCCAATAATTCCGCACCCACAACCCTACACCATTGGATGGCTCCACTAAGGAAGCGATCTCTGCGTCAGCCAACAGTGTCGATTGTTGTACGACATCAAGCCCTTCAAAGATGAGGTATTGTGTGATGTTGCTCCTCTCAAAGTTTGTGATGTTATTTTGGGCCAACCTTATTTATGGAAATGTCATGCTGTATATGAGTCTAGGCCTCGTAGTGTTATTATTACTTTGAACATGAAATTGTACAGGATAATCGAGGCAGTCCCACCTAGTGTTATTTCCTTGATCTCTGCTAAGCAATGCAGGAAGGTCATCTCTTAGATGGGGAAGTTTGTCTTCTTCATGATTCGCTCTCAGAATAAGCGAAAGATCATAGCCACATACAGGGTCTCTGCGGATGACCTCTCCACATATCATAAGTAAGTAGATAAGGTTGTGGAAGAATACTCAGATATATTCTCCTCACCTACAGAGGTACCTCTACACTGCCAGGTCAAGCACCCCATCGATATGACCCCCTATGCACCACTACCTAATGGGACAGTCTATCGTCACTCTTTGTTAGAGAATGAGGAGATCAAGTAATAGATCCAAGAAATTCTCCACAAGGGGCACATCCTCCTCATCTCATCACCTTGCGGGAGACCAATCGTGCCGGTACAGAAGAAATATGGAACCTAGCGACTCTATATTGATTACCGGGCTCTGAATAAAATCACAGTCAGAAACCGATACCTGATTCCCTGAATCGATGACCTCCTTGATCAACTCACGGGGGCCAAATACTTTAGTAAGATTGATCTAAATTTTGTCTACCACCAGGTCCCGATAGAACAAACAGATGTCTGGAAGACCACCTTCAAGTCAAAGGAAGGCCTTTTTGAATGGTTGGTCATGCCCTTTGGTTTGACAAATGCTCCAATCACTTTCATGAGGATGATGGAAGATATCTTGTGACCATTCACCAATAATTTTGTAGTGGTGTATCTGGATGACATTCTAATTTACAACAAGACTTGGGTCGAACACTTGCAGCATATTCAACAAGTTCTGCACACCCTGTGACAACACAAGCTATACGCCAACTTGGAAAAAATATCCTTCAGCATGGACAAGTTCCATTACCTGGGCTACATCATTGATCATCATGGTGTACATGTGGATCCAACCAAGATCCAAGTCATCTGTGACTGGCCAACCCCAACAACACTCACTCAGCTTCAGAGCTTCTTGGGCCTTGCCAATTTCTATTGCAGGCTCGTGTTGGGATTCGTCCATATTGCATGGGCCCTCAGCCAAATAAACAGGGGTGGTGGTAAGGAAAAATTTGTGTGGGGCCGGTCCCAACAACAAGTGTTCGATGATTTGAAGCAATGCTTGTGCTCAACCCCAGTACTGTAACTACCAGACTTGCAACATCCCTTTGAGATCGAGACAAATGCTTCAAACTATGTTGTGGGCGTTGTTCTCACTCAAAACGACCACCCCGTGGCCTATCATAGTGAGACACTATCAGATATTGTCCGTAAGTACCCTACTTACGACAAAGAAATGTACTCCATTGTGAAATCATGCCACCAGTGGAGACATTACATTCTTGGGAAGGATACAGTTATCCAAACTGATCATACGCCACTGTAGTTCATGTAGACATAGGGAAAATCACAGAATGATCGCCATCAAAAGTGGTCCACATACTTGCAACAATTCCACCTCAACATCAAGTATAAAACATGAAGCACCAATCGCGTCGTTGATTTCCTCAACAGACCGCCAGTCGTGGCACTCACCATGGTGCTAGACTCTTATGGCCATGAGATATATGGATGGCCCCAACTCTATGAGACAAACCCTGACTTTAGCACCACCTACCAAATGTTGGGTGAAAACGCAGTTGTCAATAATTTCCATCTTCAAGATGGGTTGTTGTGTCGTCTGGGCCATATCTGTGTTTCATCAAGTGAGCGAGTGAAGTGGATACGGGAATCCCACTACAGTCGGGTGGAAGGACACTTTGGCGTCTAAAAGACAATGGTGATGCTACAAAAAAATTTCTATTGCCTGAAACTTCGACATGAGGTCAGCAAGTATATCAGGTCCTTCACTGCCTGCGCTATTTCCAAACTGACCACTAAGAAACAGGGCATGTACACCCCTCTTCCTACTCCTAACAGGCCATGGGAATCCATCTCAATGGACTACATGTCGGGCCTCCCATCCACCAAGCAAGGAAATGACTGTGTTTTTGTGGTTGTTGATCGCTTTTCTAAGATGGCGATTTTGGTTGCCTGCAAGAAGAGCATCACAACAGAGGCCACTGCTAAGCTCTTCTTTGAACAAGTCTGGGTACATTTTGGAATCCCACAAAGCATTGTCTCAGATCGGGATAGTCTATTTCTTAGCACATTCTGGTTGAGCCACTGATCACTGTTGGACACCAAGCTCACCAAATCCACGACCTTCCACCCCCAGACAGATGGCCAAACCGAGGTTGTAAATTGAATGATTGTACATATCCTTCACATGTATAATTCAAAGCACCCTCGCACATGGGATTAGAGCCTTCCCTATGTCCAACATAGCTACAACAGAGCCCTGCATAGCTCAACCAAACACAACCCCTTTCAAGTGGGGTTGGGATTCCAACCATTGGGTCCCATAGATGTTGCACTTCCCCTTGCGGTCACCTTGATCGACTCATCTCCTGCTCCAAATGAAGTTGACAAAGCCACCTGGTTCATTGAGCGGATCCATCACATCCACCAACAGGTTCAAGATATCCTACAAAAGTCTAATCACAAGTACAAACAGTGCCATGATCAACATCGGGTGCCACATAAGTTTCAGATGGGCGACAAAGTTTGGTTGCACTTGCAGAAAGAACACCTTATAGGACCCCATTGAAATCTTCGCCCACTCCATTATGGGTCGTACACTATCACCAAGGTCACGGGGGATAATCCTTTTGATCTCAACATTCCTCCTTTCCTTGGCCTGCACCCAGTGTTCAACGTGGATCTCCTTTGCCCTTATTTCCCACCATTATTGGACACCTCAGAAGTAACAGAACAACTGACACCAACAGAGCTCAACCTCGATTGCATACAATAGAAATCCAATGATTATATTGTGGACGAACAGATCAAGGGAACTTGACAACAAAGGATCCAGCTTTATCGAGTCGTCAAATCAGGGCAGCTCCTGCACCAAGGCAAGTGGCTCACCCGAGGCCAAGTTCAGCAGAAATTTCCTCATCTGATGGGGCACCTCAATGAAATGGATACCATTGATTCCTAAGGAGGGAGGATTGATCCAAATGGATATCGGTGGCCACCCACCTTTTCCAACAGGCTCAAAATAGTTTTATGACAATTTTGGCAATTTACCATTTTTAGCAGTTTTAACTTTCGGGGCCATTTTGAGGGCCTAAATGAAGGTTTTTCAGGATCAATATCCTCAACGATATTCAAAGGCATTATTGATCCCCTAAAATGAATCTCCTCAACGATACCTTTCCAACAGGCTATCACACGCCTAAAATGAAGATCATATGCAAATGTTATGACCTAGGGAAGTTGATGTACTAACTTACCCAAACGGGCCCACATGACTTTTGGCGCTTCATCTCCTAGGGTTAGGTTTTTGGATGTCTAGGGTTTTTGGCATTCTTTCTTATTGTGAAAATTCCTTCAGATCCTCATTGTAACCCTCTTCTTGCGAATGTGTGCTACCGTCACATCTCTTCTTGGAGATAAGCCACCACCATTCCAACAAGCTTGTTTCCGCTGCATTTTACAGTTTCAGCTTATTTCGTTATTGAATAGAAAACCAGTTTTACTGTATCTTTGTTATTTTTTGT
The DNA here is from genome assembly GCA_000966675.3 of Picea glauca. Lineage (NCBI taxonomy): Eukaryota > Viridiplantae > Streptophyta > Pinopsida > Pinales > Pinaceae > Picea > Picea glauca. The sequence goes on along the minus strand of JZKD02S0464464.1, from coordinate 245,066 downwards.
TAAGAACCGATTAATAATATGTATTCATTTCATTCTTCTCATAAAATTTGGATCAACTTTGAATGATGGCCTTCTTATTTCGATCGTAGGAGATTGCATAGATATCGGCTACCTCGTCTATAGGTTCGGTAATCTGTTGATCACCCCATGTGAGTGTGTTTCCCAGATTTCCAGTGGTGTATACTTGTTCAAGATTGGGTTCCTGAACTTTCTCATTGTGCTCCAAGGGTCCAGACTCTGCCTGTCGCTTGCCAAGGATATGAGTATCGAGCGGAATAGAGGCATCGAGAAAAGACTCGATACTTACTTGTTCATCGGTCGTTGAAACATTGATTTCCTTATGTGGGGATCCTTCCTTTGGCTCATCCGGTTCTGACTTGTCTTTTGGATTGTTTTCTCGGGTCTCTGCCGCATCGGGCCTCTTTGTGTCGGGAACAATTTCAGTTTCTATTTCCTCTTATGGGCCCTCCTGGGTTTGAACCTTGAGATGAGGAGAAGAATTCTTCTCAAGTCCCTTTTCCTCTTGGATACATACAGGGGTTCCGCATGATGCCTCCGGGATCTCATCATCACTATATATATTTATAAACTACCTCAAAGGATTAGGTGCACTTGTTTCCACTGATACCCAACCCATATTTAGTTGATTCGTCACACCTGTCGATGATATGGCCGATGGCATTATGGATTCAGGGTCACCTGACCCATTGACGTTACCAAGGTTTATGAAATCAGGGCCGCTTGGCCCCGTCAGACTTTCTTCTGGGCTATCGGTCGGAAGCCTTGGCATTCTGATGAGGTTCGGGTTATTCCACATCCGATTCATTATCTATTGGGCATGTTGATACATGAGTTCCCCCCTTTCCCGCGCAACTTGAGCCTCAAGGAAATTCCTATCTTGTACCGGGGTTACCAGGGAAATCTCTGATGTTTCAGTGGATTCCTGTGTAGATTCCACCGCTCTGACTGATATCATTTCTTCTCTTGTTCTGATGGTCTCTTGAACCATTTTTTCCAGGACCATTGCTTTCTCATCCCAACTCATAGCCTTGAACCTATTTTCCTTAGGGTCATCCATCCTCGCCATCACCTCTTCCCAGTCTTGAGTATTTTCGGTGAAGATTTCATCTTCAAAATTGTCATGGGCGTATTGCCAGCAGGACGATACTTGTGATGCGTGATTCAGGACTAAACCTTTTGGGTCGTGCTTGCGAAAGAGACTAGTCTGGAATCAGAACTCTAGTTGGTTCAACCCTTCCTGTTTGGCTTGAGCAGTGTCCTTCACCATGTAGAAACCAACATGAAATCCATAGGGTATGAAGGCTCGCTTCTTATATTTTACCAAAGTACCATTGTAACCTTGCAGGATGGTCTGATAACAGATTTCCCCAACTACTAGTCGGTCGGGGAAATATACAGGTAGCATATGGTGTGCTCTGGTGGCACCAAAAACCTTGATGTAGGTGTCTCACTCATCCAGATACCAGAGGCCAACTTTCTATATAATCTTTTTGGCTGCATCCGACAACCTTGGGCACTCTTTATTGAACAACAACAAATAAATATGTGTGATAAATTGGTCGCAAATGAGAGAGTAGGATTTCTTTTACCTGTTCTCCCATAGGATGCCTAAATATACATGGACCGAGAGCTTTGAGGTGTGCTAGCTTAAGTTCATTCCAGCAAAGAAATTTTTGGCACAGATGACGTCCAATAGATAAGAAGCCATGTAGAAGGAATGGGTTTCTCCCTCTTTCGGCGTCTAATCCTGTCATATGCAAGTTCTTAGTTGTTTGGAGATGATGGAACCCCAGTTAAAACCAATTCTGGAGATGGCTACAGTATAAGATAGAGGCATTCAAGCCTCTAAAAACTTGGAGCAATCTTTCTCCCCATGCAATCGGTAGAGGAGGGCCATTATATAGATGTACGGATCCCTTAGAATGGTTGTCAGGTACCAGTCAGAGGTCTGATTGGTGAACTTTTTATCCTCTCTCCACCAAGGCGTCATCACCTTGTTGGTGTTGTGTTTCTCATAGAATCTTACGACAAAATCGATATTTATCCGTTCTTCTGGCTCTCTGAGCTTGTAATAATTCTGCACTTCCACTAGAAGGAAAACCTCGACACATCTGCCATTGTTGTCATTAATCAAACATCTTTGCATGTCAGTGTGATCGATAAGCCATTTTAGTAGTTCTATGCATGGGAATACCAGAGTCCTGCTCGCCACTATGTGCAGATATGCCTTACGGGCATTCGGGAGGACTTCATCGTCGAGTTTTCTTGTATCGAGATCGTTGTGCAGGGTATACTTGGGGAATTCCTCCTGCTTGATTTTCTTGAAAATTTCTTCCCAACGCGAGAACATTGTCTTGGTCTCGATGTTCGCCTCTATGTCTCCAAAGGCCAGAGGCTGACTGAAAACCTTCTTAGTGGATTTCTTGATGACGGGCACCAGTTTTGGAGCAAATTCCAATTGCTTCACGACCGTTGGGGAAGGACCTTCTCCTGCATCTGGTTCCTGTAGATTTGGCGCTCTTGGAGATTTCCTGGTGGTAGGTTTCTGCAGATGTTCCTGCAACTGAAAACGATCCCTTAGGCATGTGTACAGAGTAACATTGGATAGAATGTATGAAATGAAGCATAAAACATCCATGGACCGGTACATACCTGTAACGCTTTCTAAACCTATTGTTTAATACTCACTAGACCTTGGAAGCTTTCCCCGGATTGCTCGTCTCGCTCCTATTGATGTTCCAAACTTCCTTGCGCACATAATAAGCTTGTTTACAATGACTCAAAATGAACATAACATGAGAGATTCTACCCGTTGTATCAACCAATTAATTTGAGTGAAGGGTGAAATTCAAAACAATCTACCACCGAATCTCTGCAAATAAATTCTACGTGGGTGCGAAGGGTGATGCATTGTATCAGCACGTTCAAATGGTCCTTTGATTCATGCGCGAATTAGCAACTAATGTGGGATTTTGGAATTAATTAGTTCTTTAAATGCTTTGGATCCATCGTATCTTAGAGCTAAAATGTCCCATCGCATTGCTTTCTTAGTGGGCAGATTGGGAAGCGGCGATATCCTTATGTATGTTCCCATTGGTATCCTCCTGAAAAAAACTTATGATGTCGACGAGTTTCGTTGTATGGCGCTGGTTTGGGGAGCAACTTGGGTCTCGGGAGCTAATAACGACTCAGGAAAACTAGATCGTATGTTTAACCAGTTGGGAAATGACAGATGACAAAAGAGAATAGGTGGTTTGACCGTACATCTCAGTCGACGTCGGGTTTTTCGACAGGAGACATGTATTAAAATAAACCTGGAATCGTTGAGGTCGAAAGGTATCAGGGTCGGCGATCGGGGATTGACTCATCACGGTCTCTACAGGTTATCCTTATAAAAACTCTTCGATGCCGAAAGTTATCGGGGATTGTCCTTCAGAGATAGTTCCATCGCGTAGTTCCTTTGTGGGTTATCATCCTCAAATTCTCCTGATACCGAAAACGTTTCGGAAGTCGGCGATCGACGATATTATTTCATTTTCGTTCAACGCTTACTATTTTAACCTTTCATCGATGTCGAACATGTCAAAGGGATCGGTCATTGATGATATCCTTGGTGAAGTTCGTTCGCAAAAAAAATTGTCTGTTTGTCGACGCTGATGAGGATTGACGATCGACAACTACGGTTTTCTCAAGTGACTTTCTTTCTCCTTTAATTCTTTCCGATGTCGATTCTTTGAGTGCGTCAGGAAAGTTTTGGCTATCGATTCTTTAGTCCTTTAAGTTATAGATTTTCGCATGTCCAAGAAAACTTTAAAAACTAAAATGGAAAACCAAATGATAAGAAAAGGAAACATTTTTCATACTGAGGTCGAATTAGATAGTGCAAAAGATCAAGTGGTACCCAAAATGGTAAAATTTGACAAGGCCTTTTTAGGGTGTGTTGAGTGCTCAACACTACCTACTTACCTAGGGGTCGAGGCCTGTAGAAATTAGGGCACATTTATGTAGGGTTGGAGGATAGACCCATCAAATAGTAATGGCATCCATCCATGGTATATAAATAATAAGTTCCCTTTTTAGACTTCTTGACAATGTAAGGGCCAAGCCATAGAATTTAACTTTTCTTGTCATACTTTGGATTTCCCTTCCTTTTACCCCACATGAGTGCAAGGATGACTTTATCAAATTCAACATACAATACATATTCAATGTAAGGTTGTGCAAGAGGATCTTCTTTGACCATATGTTTGATAGCTTGTTCTTTCTCTTGATCGTCCTTGAGTATTTTGATGGATCTTGGGTCCTTTCCTTGGTATTTCTCAAGTTTCTCCTTATACTTATATGTCTTTGGAAATAGTGTATCAATACAATGTTCTCCTGCAAGCGGTAAATCCCAAGGATCATAATCCATGATCTAAGTTGTCACATCATATTCAAAATCACTCCAATAGTCAAGGATATTTAGATCAATTACATGATTCTTGGAAACCGGTTGACTATATAGAATATCAAATGTCCCATCTCCCATAGGGATATGCGCATGAGTCAAGTCCATACTGAGAAGACCACCAAGGGTAGCATACCATCTTCTTGACAGGAGCATGCCACAAGCATATGGCACATCAATCACAACCACACTCATATTTATTTCAACGTGGGGGAACGCTTGTAAGTAAACCTTCAAATCCCCTATGAGACCGTAAACCTTCACTTTCTTTGAATCAATTCCACAAACATTTCCATAAGGATGGATCATTTTAAAACTAAGTTGTTTCATGAACTTCAGTGGCATCACGTTTTTCGAAGCCCCAGAATCCAACATACAATTATTCAGACAAAATCCATTTATGCCTAGAGAGAGGTAAAAAGGGGGGTTTTCTTCGTTCCAGTTCCCACTATACATAGTATTTAAAATTATCAGAGGGTCCCCTACCTCAACTTGTATTTTTAAATTCATCTTTTACTTTTGAAGTCTTCAAAAATTCTTTCCATATGAAAGGAATCTTGCAAATCTCAACCATGGGAAGCACCATGTTCATCTTTCCAATCATATTAGGTACCTCGATGTTTAGGCGAAGATCCTCATTTGTTAGTGCAGGCTGTGGAAGCAGGTCATGAAAATGAGGTGGAAGAGGTGGATGCATCACCTCTTTTGCTGGAGAAGGTGAGGCTGGTACTTTATTTCTTTTGTAGTATGTCAAAATCTCTTTTTTCCTCAACCTCTCCTTTAAAGCTTCATCCATTTGGCTAAATATTTCCAATCGATCTCACCTAGCTACCTGTTTCCTAACTTCCTCAAGTTGTTCTTATGTGATGTCAATGCATTCTTCATCCTCGAGTGTGTAAGTTGTATCAATGCATTTTAATCGGTCTATAGAGCATGGATCTTCTTCTTTTCTTTTTCTCAGACATTAATGTTATCAATGAGGTTTTTCACAAGGAAAACACGAGGGTGATCATTTCATGTTAACCATCCCAATGGGATTCAAGGTGTCAGGTGCCTTTTTTTCTTGTTATGGATTCAACTTCCAACCTTCATTTTCCTTCTACTATTTGAAAAATTGAGGCCTTGGAGCAGAATGTTGCCTCTCCAAAATTTTTAACCTATTCATGATCTAATTCTATCTTTGGACAAATTGGACATTCATTTGATCAAACTTTTGAGCCTAAAGTGCAATTGGATCTTGTACATTGTTGGTCGACACTTTCATCTTGGCTTCTATTTTGGCATGAGGGAGCTAAAAATTTTCAATCTTGGCACTGATAAGATGTTCTTCGATCTGTATGGTATATTCTTTGGCCTTTTCTAAACTGTCAGACATCTTTTCCTTCAAGATAAAACCAAATTTCCCTTCAAAAGCATTCAAATAAAGAAGGAGAAAAAATTCTTCTGGTGGGTACAAGTCCTTTGGGATCTGGATGAACAGGTTTTCAAATCTAGCATCAAATTCCTTCATTGTTTCATTCTCTTTCTTCTTAATTTTGTTGAATTGCATAAATAGCATTACACTATCATTTTTCGTTGTCCATCTCTTTTTGAGCAAATTTTTGAAATCCTGATATGATTGCAAGTGATTGTTGGGTAAGATTTTGAACCACATATTAACATCTTATTCAAGAGAGGAAGCTAGTAACTTCATTGCAACATATTCATGTTCCACATTGTTATCTTCCATAGCCACACTAATAGTGTCAAGACGTTCTTTAGTTGTAATAAAATTGTTTCCAGTGAATTTAGGTAACCACTTGTGAGACTCTTTTGGTGTGTTATTGGGGTAGTCGGTGATGTTGATCATATTCAATGGCTTGTAAAGGTTGTTATCCCAAGGACGAGCCATTGGAGAAAAAAAAAGGCTTCCTTTGAACAAAGATTCGACCACAAGTGGATTATGAGGAGGCCTTCGTTGATAGACTTGAGAAGGTTTGAACCTTCCCTTGGGAAGAGTCTTTTGAAAGGAAGGGTTCTTAGGTTGTGGAGTCACTATATGAACTTTGTGAAAGGATCATCAAAAGTAAAAAGGGGAACTTCCCTCAAATGGAGTTGACATGCAAGCTAGAGATAAAGGCTTTGGGATAGACTTGTCGAATATTGTTATGGGATTGGAAAAGATTCAAAATCCTCCTCGAAAACAACGCCGAACATGTTATTGCACAATTTGTAGTTGGAGAAAATCCCAACACAAACAACAAATATGTAACACGACTGGGGACACCTATCATTGTCACCTCAATAGATATCCCCTTCATTTTAGTGATGGACTAGTCCAACACAAGGGAGGATGAACTCAAGGGGTTAAGGGGAGCAAGCACGAGAGTGGAAAGAGGCCCCTATTTTGGTCACTTGAACAAGGTGGCTAAGGCTTCTTGAAGAGAGGCTTGGGAAAGAAATTATTATGGCTTGAAGAATACCTGGGAAACAAACATTATGACACAAAACCCAAAGCCAAATATCATGAAATAAGCCACTAAAAAACAAGGACTTAGAAAACTATGCTTGTTGTAATAAAAATGTAGCAAAAAGTAATCTTATAACAACAATGACAAAGTTGTAAAAACTACATGAAAACACTGTCAAAAGTTGCAATAAATGATATGGAATGAAATCCAACAACTAGTAGATGATGATCAAGCCTTTAAGCATTAATTTTCACGGTTAGATTGGTTGCTACACAAGTGTTATCAGCAATAAGTAAATTGTAACAACATAAATATTTAACCACATAAATGTTGATGTTTGGACAACCTCGAGAAGACATTCTCTTAGAATAATAATTAATAATATAATTATTGATTATTAAATATCATATATAATAAGTAAATGATAATAATAAATAGTTATTGATTATTCAAGGGATGCATCCTTTCATGGATGGTCACCATATGTTCTCTATATATGGAACACTCATCGTTGTAATAAAACATCGATTGTATCTCATATGAAGAAAAACAACATGGTGTCAGAGCGGACTGGTCTTGACTCCCTCACGGAAGGTCCCAGAGAAGATTCTATATTTCTTAGTGGGTAATGTAAAACCCTCAATGTCAGATACAAATATCAGACTGTAGATATTAATATGAAATTACACATCTATTAAACATTTTTAAGTTGTCTAAAGGAAGTGCTTGTTTCATCGTCAATTGGTGACTGACCCTTTGCGTTATTTTCTTTTAGACTGCATGCTTTTAGCGATTGATAAATCAAAGCAGATTTTTTATGTGAACATGCACAAGTTTGTTGTGAAAACTCTACAAAATATCAACCGAATACCAGTTGTGAAGAACCCCTAGATACCGGTAGAGATATGTGTGGCCCTTCTAGCGATGGGACAAATTTGCTAGTAATCAGGAGTAGAACAACGATGCAATTTGGTCACTTCATTCTACCTGTAATAAAATAAGTATGGACGGTCATCATGCCTTGGATTTTGGTAAAGGCCAGAAACAAGAAAATTGTTGGGGTTCTCCTGAATTTATACTTGACAAAAAAAAACCTTTGTTTTCTAGTTGGCAAGAACCTTCGATCTGGAAAAGGATATCCTTGGTTATCTAGATCTCATGAAACATGTTTGCAACCAAATCATATTAAAAAAAAAATATAGGAGCGCCTTCAAAGTTCACGATATGTGATATGTTTCACCTCTGCTCATATTTCAGTGGATGGCTTCTAGATCATATCATTTTTTTTCCTTAGGGAGCTGTCAGTTTCCATCAACTTATCGTTTTCAATCTCAAGGGAGTCAAAAGGAATATTTTCATTTGTCCCTAGGGTTGATCGATATTCTAGGGATACATTGGCATCATCATATGACAAGTTCTCCTTTTGGTTTAATCCATGATGTGTAGGCATGTCTCCGGAGGAGATATCTACAAAAATATTTGATTGTTCATTGCATACAAAATAGTGCTCCAAGGGACCCCCACGTCGGAGAAATTTGAGGAGGATTTGATCGCAATATTTGTCCCTTGGTTTTTAATCCTAAGAGACAAATGGTGACTTGGGTCACAAATATAACGACGGACATGAATGGCGAACAAAAAACTAAAAATAAAAAATGCATTTAAAAACATTGTCCCTACATACCAATCACTAATTTGAGCAGTGGAAGACTGTGCAAGAACAAACGTTGGTCTAGGGATCCAGGTTTATGCTGAGCTGGACATGGGTGCACGTGCAACAATTTCTCTCACATTTGGTGAGATCAATGTAAATATTTGGTGTGGATTGATCAAGATGGACATGAGAAGAAATGAAAAACCCTCTTATTTGAGATCACATAAAGATTGTATCAATGTGTTGATGTTTTAGGCAACATCATGAGAGATTCTACCCGGAGGGTCCTATGTGGACTAGTAGAGGGGAATGTAGACTTCATCCTGATGTGCCTTAGATGGTCAGATGAAGGAAACAAGACATTGGTTTGATGAGGAAACCTCAATATGTCTTGTGGGACACGGGTTCCATGAGGGAACCTTGATATGTTTTATACATGTGTTACATGAGGGAACCTTGATATGTTTTAGACATGTGTTCCACGAGGGAACCACGAAATGTCTAGTATGGACACAGTTCATGAGTGAAGATTGAGGTTGGACACTTCAAGATATTTGGGTGTCCAGTATACATTCATGTACTCAAGGAGAAACGAGCCAAGCTAGACCCTTCAGGCAGAAAGGGTACATTTGTGGGGTACAGTGAGTCTTTGAAGGCATATTCGATCTATATCCCTGGTTAGAGACTAATGGAGGTGAGAAAAGATATTACATTTTAGGAGGAGGTAGCCTTCAGGAGATCTAGAGGATATCACATGGAGATTGATAGTGAGAGACATAAAGAGATGGTTCCTTCTCCCCCTCACCCTCTAGCAGATTCGAGGGAGACAGTTCAACCTATTGATCCAATTGATCTCATTGATCATGTAGCTCCAATTGATGTTCCCAGAGATATTGCAGTAGGTCAGAAATTACCTACATGGGATCGTCAGAATCTGCAGGAGGCAAAAGGACATGCATTTCCTCATGGTACCTTCCGAGAGAGCAAGAGACCTCAGAGATATTCATGTTATGTCGCAACTATTAGCCACATCATTGATTCTGAGCCTTCCTGTTATGAGGAGGCATCTAGTCATCCAGTATGGAGAGATGCCATGATGGAGGAGTATCAGTCCATCATGAAGAATGATGTGTGGGATATTACTTCGAGACCTGAGGGGAAGTTTGTAGTGAATTCCAAGTGGATCTATAATATCAAACACATAGTTGACGGGAGCATCGAGAGGCTCAAAATGATATTTTTTTCTAGAGGATTCTCTCAAGTGGAGGGAATAGATTATGAGGATACATTTGCTCATGTTTCTCAATACACTTCTATATCGATTATTATTTCCCGTGCAACATCCATGGGTTAGAGAGTACATCATATGGATGTAAAGACAACCTTTCTCAATGAAGATATTGAGGAAGAAGTATACATCGAGCAATCAGATGGTTTCATGATACATGAGAAGGAGTCTCATGTGTGCAAGTTGAAGAAGGCCTTGTATGGACTCAAGTAGCCACATCGAGCTTGTTATGCGAGGATTGATGGACACCTGATGATTTTTTGGCTTCAACAAAAGTGTTTTCGATCCGAGCTTGTACTACAAGACTGTTAATGGCAAGTCCCTGATTTTGGTCCTCTACATTGATGATTTATTCTTCATTGGTATATAGAGCCTTATTGTTGAATGCAAGTATGTGTTGGCCTCTAAGTTCTAGATGAAGGACCTTGGTATGATGTACTAATTCTTGGGACTAGAGGTGTGGTAGAGAACTGATGAGATCTTCGTGAGTCAGGGGAAGTACATAGTTGAGATATTGAAGAAGTTTGGGATGTTGAACTTGAAGCCCGTGGCTACACCAATGGTGACAAATCTGAAGAAACTAAGTGTGTATTCTTTTGATTCTGATGAAATTGATCCGACTCTATACAGGCAGTTGATTGGATCATTGATGTATCTGGTTAACACGAAACCAAATATTTTCTATGCAGTGAGTGCACTTAGCCATTTTATGAGTCAGTCGAGATAGACACACTAGATTGTTGTGAAGCATGTGTTGAGATACCTGGGAGGCACAGTTGGACATGGTCTGAGATATAGTTCCAATATTTATATATGGAAGGAATATATTGACTCTGATTGGGCAGGGAGCGTAGTGGACAGAAAGAGCACCTTCGGGGGTTGCTTCACTTTGGGATATTCCATGGTTTCCTAGTATAGTAGGAAACAAACTTATGTCGATTTGAGCACAGGGTAAGCAGAGTACATTGCATTAAATATCTTAGTATGTGAAGTAGTGTGGCTTCACAAGCTACTTGCATATTTTTCTGAACATGTGTTGGATTCCACCATTATTCATTATGGTAACCAAAGTTGTGTAAAGATCTCATAGAATCTAGTGTTTCATGACAAATCAAACCACATTGAGATCAAGTACCATTACATCTTAGACATGGTGCAGAGGAAGGAAGTACCAGTGTTGTACCTTCCTACGGATGAGTAGGTTGTTACTGTTCTTACCAAACGAGGACAAAGTTCAAGTACTTATGTGACATACTTGGCATGGTAGAGAATGCTTCCCTCCCTGAGAAAGAGTGTTGATGTTTGCAGCTTCCTGAGACATTCTCCAGATCGTACTCCTCTGTGACTGAGTTGAGTTGATATGTGATGACACTTATCTAAGAAGGGATAAGTGTGTTTGGTATTATAGCCCAACGTCCCTTGTGGAGAGCACATGAAGACGCGTCCCATGTGGAGAGCACATGAGGACATGTCAAGGGAGTTCACCCTTGGCATCACACTATGGGAATTGAACCTAGTGTTTCTAGAGGGTGTATCCTCTAGAAGTCCACATGGGATTAGCCATGTGTTACAAACATTCTCTAGATCATACTCCTCTGTGAATTGAGTTGAGTTGATATGTGAGGAAACTTATTCGAGAAGGGATAAGCGGGACACTTATTCAAGAAGGGATAAGTGGTACACTTATTTGAGAAGGGATAAGTGCATTTGGGCATATATCCCAACGTCCCATGTGGAGAGCGCATGAGGACAAGTCAAGGTAGTTGACCCTTGATGTCACACACTATGGGGAGTTGACCCTAAGTGATCAGGGGATCAAATTTTTCTCAAAAATTCAAAGTGCTCGGAATCGCTTCAAATCGAACGAGAGCATAGGCCTCATCGTTGCGAACCCAATGCAACTCGTTTGGGGCTCAAACAGATGTCGAGAGCGAGATATATTGCGATCTATTTGAATTGTCAAACAGGTAAAAAAAGGGACGCTGACTGTGCAGTCCGTACAGTCCGTACATGCTGACGTGGCAGAGTCCGTACGCTGATGTGGCATGTGATGACCTGGTAGTTTTTGATTGGCAGATGTGATAGAATTATGATGTGACATGTGGCATCATTTTGATTAATGGCATGGTTTCACGTGGCCCAGTCATGGGCTACCACGTGGCACCATTGTATTGGTTATTGGTTCAAAACTTTATGTACTCCGTGGAGTTCAAACCGTGGACCTCTCCCATAGTCCAAAGTCTTGGCAAGAGCCGCCCTGCCAATGCGCCCACACATTGTTACTTACCATATAACAATTTTCATTTAATTTAAGTTCAAACTATTGTATATGTGGGCGGGGGTCGGGCTGGGGCTTAGCCCCAACCCATGGTCTTTTGTGTTATACCATGCGACCACATACCACACGGAGGGCGCGCGCGGGAGTTTTATTTTAAATGGAGCCCCGGTCACACACCGTATATGCCATATGACCCAATGTAATAGCTGGCGCGTGTTTGTTTTATCAAACGGTTAGCACGGTTTCAATGGGTAGTCCATGCGCCCGACACTTGGCGCTTAACTATTGGCTCTTAAAGGTTAGCCCTTTTTCTTATAGAGCGCGGTCGTATGGACGAACCATGTGCCCCTGAGTTTGGCGGTTAGGGGATGGCATGCCCATAACTGTCCTATAGTTCGCACCGTAGGTGCGGGTGCGTTCGGTGTCGGGTTTTTACGCTTTAAATAGCGTGTGTGCTAGGTTGAATGAACAAGGGTGCAATTTGTAGATGCAGAGACAACAAGCTTGAAGGGGGGACTTCCAGGAAGCCTAACTTCTTCGTTTTTTGGTCAAACGAGGTGCCGAAAAAGCCCAGCTAGGGGTTTTTGGACACTCTGAAGCCATTGGAGCAGTCTGTTGGTCAATTTGAGCATTGTAAAGCACGTTTTTGAGAACTTTGAGCAATTAATAATAATGATCCATTTGAAGATGGACCAAGAGATGTAGCCCAAGAGAAAGGAGAACTCCTTTATCATTTGCTGTGTTATGTGCTTATGTTCATTGATTATTTTGTTGTTTATTTGTGTCTTAAATGAGTAAATCCTATTAAATGATGTGTTGCAAAGTCGATCCATTTGCGTTTAACACATAAACTTTACTTGCAAATATTTTCAAGATTACAAGTCTTTTTCATTTTTAGATCAAGTTGGTATCAAATCATAGGTTTTTGAAGACTTGATTATTTGCAAGTGTTTTGTTTTCTGATGCTCACAAGGTTGAAACTCACAAGAGGAGAAGGTCAACTTGTGGAGCCAAGTTCTCATCCTTCAAGGAGGAAACATATACAATCACCGCAAGTTTCAAGGAGGCATTCACCAAGTATGGCTCATGAATAAAGTCATGAACATGTTCCTGCAGAAGATGAAGATCTCAGAAAGGATGTCATGGAAATGAGAGAGATGATGAAGATCTTGATGGAAAGGAATGCATTGTTTCAAGGTGAAGGCTCCAACCCTTCAAATCATAAGGGAAGCAGTGGTGATAAAACTCCAAATGGAAATGGAGGGAATGGTGCTTCTCCACCACCCTCTCCTCCTCCTTCTTATTCTTCTTCTACCAATTCAAGACCTCTTCCGAATTCTCCGAAGGGACATGGTAAAACTCCTTCGCAAATTCCTTCATTAAATCTTGATATTAAATTCGAATTGCCAATATACAATGGAGAAATTAATGCTGAGAAATTAGATAATTGGATACGTCAGATTGAGGTATATTGTAGAATACACAAAATTCAAGATGATGAAACCAAAATTCAGCTTGCTTCTTTAAGATTGGATAGTGCAACACTCATTTGGTGGGAATCCAAGACTCA
>JZKD02S0464464.1:211629-228572 GCA_000966675.3 Picea glauca | reverse complement strand
AGATTGGTAACAATGCTTTTCGTTTAGATTTGCCTCCTTATATGAAAATGTATGCAGTTGTTAATGTTGAGAATTTGAAATTGTATGAGCCTCCGTTGATTGATGATCATGGAGAACATATTCAGATTCCTTCTATAGATGATTTTTCCCCAGAATATCTTACAGAACTGCATGAAGACACCATCCTTGACAGGAGAATGCGAACTTCAAAATGAGGAAATGTGGAGTATCTTCGAGTTGGCCTTAAAAAAACAAATCCAAGCAAAGCCAAGTGGATTGAGGTTGGAAGGGTGAGGGAAATTTACCCTCATCTTCACATAGACTGAAATAGTCTTTTGGATGTCCAAAATCTTCCCAATGGGGAGGTGTGATCAGAGGATCAAATTTTGCTCAAAAGTTCAAAGTTCTTGGAATCACTTCAAATTGAACAAGAGCGTAGGCCTCGTCGTTGCGAACCCAAAAAAACTCGTTTGGGCTCAAACGGATGTCGGGAGAGAGAGATATTGCAATCTGTTCGAATCGTCAAACAGACAAAAAAAAGGGACGCTGACTGTGCAGTCTGTACATGCTGACGTGGCAGAGTTCGTACGCTGATGTGGCATGTGATGACATGGTAGTTTTTGATTATCAGATGTGATCAAATTATGATGTGACACATGGCATCATTTTGATTAATGGTGTGGTGCCACGTGGCATCGTTGTATTGGTTATTGGTTCAAAACTTTATGTACTCCATGGGGTTCAAACCGTGGACCTCTCCGATAGTCCAAAGTCTTGGCAAGAGCCGCCCTGCCAATGTTCCCACACATTGTTACTTACCATATAACAATTTGCATTTAATTTAAGTTCAAACTATTGTATATGTGGGCGAGGGTCGGGTTGGGGCTTAGCCTCAGCTCGTGGTCTTTTGTGTTATACCATGCAAGCACATACCACACGGAGGGCGTGCATGGGAGTTTTATTTTAAATGGAGCCCCGGTCGCACACCGTATATGCCATATGACCCAATGTAATAGCTGGCGCGCGCTTGTTTTATCAAATGGTTAGCACGGTTTCAATGGGTAATCCATGCGCCCGAAACTTGGTGCTTAACTGTTGGCTCTTAAAGGTTAGCCCTTTTTCTTATAGAGCGCAGTCGTATGGACGAACCATGTGCCCCTGAGTTTGGCGGTTAGGGGCTGGCGCACTCATAACCATCCTACAATTCGCACCGTTGGCGTGGTTGCATTTGGTGTCGGGTTTTTATGCTTTAAATAGCGTGTGTGCTAGGTTGAATGAACAAGGGTGCAATTTGTAGATGCAGAGACAACAAGCTTGAAGGGGGGACTTCCAAGAAGCCTAACTTCTTCGTTTTTTGGCCAAACGAGGTGCCGAAAAAACCCAGCTAGGGGTTTTTGGATGCTCTGAAGCCATTGGAGCAGTCTGTTGGTCAATTTGAGCATTGTAAAGCACATTTTTGAGCACATTTGAGCAATTAATAATAATGATCTATTGGAAGCTGGACCAGGAGATGTAGCCCAAGAGAGGGGTGAACTCCTTTATCATTTTCTATGTTATGTGCTTATGTTCATTGATTATGTTGCTGTTTATTTGTGTCTTGAATGAGTAAATCCTATTAAATGATGTGTTGCAAAGTTGATCCATTTGCTTTTAACACATAAACTTTACTTGCAAATATTTTCAAGATTACAAGTCTTCTTCATTTTTAGATCACTAAGTGTTCCTAGAGGGAGTAGCCTCTAGAAGTCCACATGAGAGTGCCATGCGTGACAAAACCTTTTGCTACTATGGTGTTTGTGTACTACTAACAGAGACTGTGTGTCTCTGGACAGTAGTTGTGTACTACTATGGAAAGATACCTCCCTAGCTAGGAGGGAGTGTTGATGTTTCAACATCGGGCGAAACTTCTCCTAAATTCGGCTGCAGATCAAGGGAGATAGGATACATTTATCATAAAGGTGGACTTGTTGTAAATGGGCCTATACATAGTCCTTCCTTGATCATGACAAGGAATAATATGGACTTAAGGTGCTTAAAGTGCTTTACATGTGTCATTTAGCATCAGGCTAACATTCACTCAAAGGTTTGTACTTGTGGTGAAAGATCTTGGTGTGGTCTTTGTCCTAGTCATGGTGATTTGACTAGGAATGATAAAGAATCAAGATGCTATATGTTATTACATGCGGACCCATAGTGAGCCTCATCTCAGAGAGATTCAATTGGATCAAAAGGAAGAGTCATAGAAGGAGTTTCTCCTCGGTTCAGGTGGGAGAGAGACGTCTCCCAATACTGACATACAAGTGTCATGAGTCTAGGGTGAAGTTTGTATACTTCAGAGACAAACTTTCCATGATGTAGAATGTCTCCCTCATTGAGAGGGAGTGTTGATGTTTGGACAACATCGGGAAGACATTCTCTTAGAATAATAATTAATAATATAATTATTGATTATTAAATATGATATATAATAAATAAATGATAATAATAAATAGTTATTGATTATTTAAGGGACACATCCTTTCATGGATGGTCACCATATGTTCCCTATATATGGAACACTCATCATTGTAATAATACATAAATTATATCTCATATGAAGAAAAACAACAATAAATCAACAAATGAATGGCTCAAATTGGCTCTTGATGAGTACTTTTATGTTCAATAGCTAAACAATTATTTCCACAGTTAAATTGTGAGAAACGTAAGAGATAGCAACAAAAATATCAACACTAATGGTTCTAGCTAAAATTTTATAAAACAAACAAGTTAAAGTCAAAGTTTATCAACCATTTAATTACCAATCACTTGCTTTTATCATGAAGTAAGAGACTGAGAGAGAGAGAGAGAGAGAGAGAGAGAGAGAGAGAGAGAGAGAGATTGTTATAAAACTTTGTCACTTTACTACCTCAATGAAGACTACTTCCTTTAATGGGTTATGGATTCAGTCTCTTGAATAGAGAGTTAACATAATAAGAGAAGTGGAGAGGGATTCAAGATAAACCCTTATAGTACCCAAAAAATCTATTTCTTATAAATCATTTAGTTCACCAATCAAGGCTAAACTAGGGTTTAGGGTTTTGTTGGCAACAAGATATTCATGTCGATTTTATCAATGTAAAACATCGTCTTAATGGGATAAAAAAATTTGTAGCTTCTTCTTTATGTTTACAAAGACTTCTATCATGTTTTTGTTTTGAAAAATTTGTTTGATTACCTGTGTGTTTGATTTCATTTCTTTTAATCTCTCATTTTTTCTTGTTCAATTTCATGATTGTTTAAGCATGAAATTGGAACAAGCTCTGGTTTGGACACATCATACAATTTATAGAGTTTCCCTTTATGAAATTGGATGAATACCTAAGGTGGTTGTGTACTACTGATAGAGACTACGTGTCTCTGGACAATAGTTGTGTACTACTATGGAAATATACCTCCCTAGCTAAGAGGGAGTCTCGATGTTTCAACATCGGGCATAACTTCTCCTAAATTTGACTGCAGACCAAGGGAGATAGGATACATTTATCATAAAGGTGCACTTGTGGTAAATGGGCCTAGACATAGTCCTTCCTTGATCATGACAAGGAATAATATGGACTTAAGGTGCTTAAAGTGATTTCCACGTGTCATTTAACATCAGGCTAACATTCACTCACAGGTATGTACTTGTGGTGAAAGATCTTGGTGTGGTATTTGTCCTAGTCATGTTGATTTGACTAGGAATAATAAAGACTCAAGATGCTATATGTTATTACATGCAGACCCAGAGTGAGACTCATCTTAGAGAGATTCAATTGGCTCAAAAGGAAGAGTCACAGAAGGAGTTTCTCCTCGGTTTAGGTGGGAGAGAGACGTCTCCCAAGACTGACATACAAGTGTCATGAGTCTAGGGTGAAGTTTGTATACTTCAGAGACAAACTTTCCATGATGTAGAATGTCTCCCTCGTTGAGAGGGAGTGTTGATGTTTGAACAACATCGGGAAGACATTCTCTTAGAATAATAATTAATAATATAATTATTGATTATTAAATATGATATATAATAAATAAATGATAATAATAAATAGTTATTGATTATTCAAGGGAGGCATCCTTTCATGGATGGTCACCATATGTTCCCTATATATGGAACACTCATCATTGTAATAATACACAAATTGTATCTCATATGAAGAAAAAAAACAATAAATCTACAAATGAATGGCTCAAATTGTCTCTTGATGAGTAATTTTATGTTCAATAGCTAAACAATGATTTCCACAGTTAAATTGTGAGAAACATAAGAGATAGCAACAAAAGTATCAACACTAATGGTTCTAGATAACATTTTATAAAACAAACAAGTTAAAGTCAAAGTTTATCAACCATTTAATTACCAATCACTTTCTTTTATCATGAAGTAAGAGACTAAGAGAGAGAGAGAGAGAGAGAGAGAGAGAGAGAGAGAGAGAGAGAGAGAGAGAGAGAGAGAGAGAGAGAGATTGTTATAAAACTTTGTCACTTTACTACCTCAATGAAGACTAGTGCCTTTAATGGGTTATGGATTCAGTCGCTTGAAGAGAGAATTAACATAATAGAAGAAGTGGAGAGGGATTCGGGATAAACCCTTATAGTACCCAAAAAATCCCCTTCTTCTAAATCATTGAGTTCACCAATCAAGGCTAAACTAGGGTTTAGGGTTTTGTTGGCAGCGGGATATTCATGTCGATTTTATTAATGTAAAACATCATCTTAATGGGATAAAAATTTATGTAGCTGCCTCTTTATGTTTGCAAAGACTTCTATCATGTTTTCGTTTTGAAAAAAATGTTTGATTAGTTGTGTGTTTGATTTCATTTCTTTTAATCTCTCATTTTTTCTTGTTCAATTTCATGATTGTTTAAGCATGAAATTGGAACAATCTCTGGTTTGGACACATCATACAATTTATAGAGTTTCCCTTTATGAAATTGGATGAACACCTAAGGGAACCTAATGATCTTAAGAACCCTAAAGGATTTTGAAATTATCGTGTTATGGGTTGCTTTCTTACCATTAGCATATGAGTCGTTCACCTTGGAGGTATGCCTTAGGCATTTTAGTCTTTTGATTTTTTTATTATCACCTACCACATTTTCGATCGCTTATGAAACTAAACTTTGATACAAGGTTGGAGTATGAATGCTATCCCATTTTTTTCATATCGCAGTCTCATCGTCATTGTACAAGGTTGTTAGCCACGCCCTGAAACATTTTCTACTTCGTCCTTCTGCACAAGCTCACATTCATTGCCTTAGGTGGTAGTTATTCATTTTTGGGCTAGGTGGTCATTAGAGGAGCTAGTTATCAATCATGCCTGTCCTCTGGTTCAACATCCACTCAACAGATTGAGTGGTGGCTATGGTGGATTTCTCCCGAAGCCTTAGGTATCAGGTCTCCTCTGAAAATGCAGAGCTTATCCTTTGTTTTGTGTGGTTTCAAACATGCTCCCCCTTTCGCTACTCCTGTTGGTTTTTCCTGACCAAACCGATGGCACCTATGGTGAGGATGGAGCCAAATGGATCACATTCCCTCCTCTCACACAATGACGTTGTGGATGATCTCATGGATTTTGGTTGGGTCGGGTTCACAAAACTATTCTAGGGTTTTAACTTCGAGGTTGCTCAAGATTTTTACCAAACCTTCGATGGTGCTAAGGCCAAGATTGGAGATTTATAGTTGGAGGTGACTGAGGATTCAATTGAAAAAGCCACGGGATTACCCCAAGAGGGAGCTCGCTGGTTCAAAAACCTCAAATTCGAAGGCATCCTTTGGCACCTACTAATGGATTCCAAGAGGTCACACTACAATGTCAAAGCTACACCGATTGTTTTGTTTAAACCTCGATGGCATGGTTTACTGTTGATACTTAAGCAATTTGTCACTTGTGAGGGTAGATATGGACTAGTATTCCTGTTTCATGTCTGTTTGTTGATGGTGTTTTTACTTTTTGGTTTAAATATGCCATTCTACTTGCTTAAAAGCCTCCAAAAAATGTCCAGAGTTTACCAAAGGCGAAACCTTAACGCACAATCTAGCTTATTTCATCACTACCTGATTTGAATTTTGGTTATTTCACAATTGTCAAAAGTTGGGGATAATTGGAAAGATTTCATGGATAGAAATGGGTTTGCTCTACCTGAAACTGTGATAGACTCACCTCTACGTTTTGATGAGCCCAATAGCCCTTGCCTCTCAACTCCTTCTTTGGAAAACCTACATGTCGAATTGCAAGGAAGCCCTGTGTATATAACCAAAACCCCTGTTGTTTTTCATAAGTCATCCAAAGGCACACACCCGAGGCGTGATTTTATTCCTAAAAAATCCTTAGAAGATGTATTGGATAATTTGAAGGATAAGGTCCTTTTTGTTCCTAATCCTGAGCATGTTATGGTTGATTCAAATGAAATTAAAATCAAGAAACAGGGTAGATGTAAAACTCAAAAAGTTCCAGATATTGATTTTAAGAATAAAAGATCGGGTCGACTTGTATCCAAAATGTTGAGGAATTGACGTCACAATCGTGAAAAACCTATCCCTATTGTTGATGTCGACGACTAGATTTATGAAGATGATACCAATGTCGATGCACCCCAATTTGATTTCGTATCAAATCAACCTCCTTTATTAAAGAAAAAACAAGGTTTTTCAGGCATTCAACATGATCTCAAAAGAATCATGGAACATGGTAAGTTACCCACTACAAATCAGACTCGGCCCTTACCAAATCCTAAACCGATGTATTGTGAGAACTATTTCGACTAGATCGAAAGGTACTATCGAGATATCCCTTACCTACAGACGCAGTTGAATCAAGTGGTCACTCAGAACTCAGTCCTTGAAAGAGAAAACGATGAGCTCAAGGTTTGCATTCGACCGACTTCACACAGAGCCAACAAGCGCATTAAGAGATTGGGAAATGTGGTTATTAAAAATTCCACCAATTTCGATACTATTATAAACTCAGATTTGTCTAATGCTTCTCTTTTGAATTTCTAAATTGGTAAATAGCTCCTTTGTATTTCACAATTTGATTCTATTTGGATAAAAAGTAAATTTGTTTTGATTTTGTTTTATTTTAGACCAGCTACAGAATCGAAGATTCTGTAGCTTGTCTTTTGAATTATTTATTTTTATTATTGTCTAATTTAGATTTTGTTTTCCTTGTCTCGGGTGAATATCAGATTGATGTACTACGAGTAGTGGAATGAGTCATGGGTTGAACGTTTAGTGGACTAGTAATTTTCATTTTAGAAAAACAATGTTTAATAATGTAACTATTTTGGTTTGAAAGAATTCAACATAATTATCTTTTTGTTATTTTATTTTAGTAAAAGCTTATTTTAAAAGATATGTCTTTATCTTGCATGATATGAGGAAGAGATTAGAAACTTGTTTAAATAGCATTGCTTGCCCAATGATAGGGGCAATTTCTCCTGGACCATATGATGGACTTATTTTTTTGAAACTATATGGGAAAACAATTTGCTCTTTGGCTTTCATCCTGTGTAGATTGTGTAATGTTTTCATTGTTTTTTCTCATGCAATTTCTAGATGTGAAATTTTATATGTATCGAACTAGCTTCTGTCTATTTTGCATATAATCATTTATGTCATGTTTTCATTATGTGGTTCATTATATTTTGGTGCAGTTGATATCTGTGATTGTTCACCTATACAAGCATTTTGAGTTTACATCTAATGTTAGGTAGCTGGTAATACCATTACTGAGAATTGGAATTTCTTTCATTTTTAGTTATTGGAAATTCTAAAGTCATGTGATATAAAATCATTTGTCTTTCTGTCATCTCAGAATTGTTCCGGAATATAAAAGACTTCTTTGAGTTTTTTCAGGAAGTATTATGCTTTATTTTGTCATAGGTTTGTACTTGACACAGGTTAAGAGGAGCTTACACAAATACAAAGAGATGAATCTAACTTAGTATTGTTGATCAACGAGAGGCTAGTTAGCGTATTATTTATTTAATTTGTTGATTTATGAATGAATAATGATTGCATCATTTAAACGTTAAATTCTTTGTCCATTTTCGTTATATCATTTACAATCTTATTCACTTATTGCTTATTAGTTTGGTAGTTAGAGCACTAGAATAGTTTTGTTTATTTTTAATCTTGTATGGATCCATTATTTTAAAACAATTATTTTCACAAGGCTGTACTTAAACCTTGTAAATCGTAGATACATTTTGTATATAATACCATTGTTAGTTAAGGTAGTTGTAATTAATGGGTTGATTGATAGAATTGTACATTAATTTAGTTCACATCTTTTAGTTAATTTAGAACTCTAGTTGGCTAATGGAGACATAAAACCAGTCAAGGTAGATCATACCAAACGGCTTGGGTTAAAAAGACAACCATGGTACGGATTTTCCCTTCCCGTTGATGGTGTGTCATAAACGCACGACAACAAATGGCACTAGAAGGATGGCCTGAAATTCATTGATGGCACGACGAGGTTGTAGGACTCCCCCAAACAATCATTCTTCTGTCGTGACGTATATTCGCTTAGACCCTAATGTTACACTTGACCCAACTACTACCTCATAAAATACTCCTGGCATTCCCATCGAACCAGTGACACAAGTTCCTCAGGGGATTGACGTACATGAAATTGTTCACAAGTCGATTCTAAGAACTCAAAGTGCTTTGTCACGAATTAGAAAACCTGATAGACAACTTAATCAACCTCTTGATTTCACCAATTTGCAAGAACAACCTCTTGACATTGGTCTGCACAGAAACACATTAGGCGGTAATACCACATATTCTATTGAAGCACTAATCCTTGGTGTTGGGGGATCATGTATCCCACCATCCCCACCTGGTTCTTTTCCACCCTCTTCGAGAGAGGAATCCTTGGATGAAGGTAGTTCTTCGTCTGAACGATCTCAACCTTCAACTCCACCAACTCCCATGGAAAACCAAAATAATCCCACCAGATCTTGGCTCGATCAAGATGTCATGGAAGTACTTGGACCCCAACACTTGTTGCCCAAACATCTGGAAAAGTGACTACCCAAATTTGACCCAAATTCCAAGCAATTAGCTGAGGATCACATCAAGAAATTTACGTTAGTTGTTAGGCTTTGGATTGTCGGGCACGGGGATGTTGTATGCAGGTTATTCCCCTACAAATTTGAGGGGAATTCCTCAACCTAGTATTTTGCGCAACAACCTCAAACTATCGTCTCTTGGGACAAGTTTGAAACCTACATTCTAGAAAAAAAACGGAGATGATAAATCTCCAGAATTCCTGGTAATGGAACTCTCTAGTATAAAAATGAACCCTAAAGAAAAAGTTAAGGATTTCAACCAGAGATTCCTAACCTTAAAAAATAAAATCCCTATAGATTTGATGCTTGCATAAAACTTGACTGTTGCATACTATACTAAGTCCTTGCATAACAATATATCCATATGGGTTAAAAGTTCCAAAAAGAACACATTATTAGAAGACTTTGAGGAGGCAGTGCTTATTGAGAAGGACATTCAGAGCTTAAAATATAGTTTGAATAGTGAGGCCGAAACAACTTCGTCATCTAAAAGAAAAATAGAAATTCTCACTAGACCTCCTCAAACTAAAAATCAACAAGAGACATTAGACTTGGAAAGCTTGCAGACAACTTTCCGAAAATTATCCAATTAGGTCATAGACTTAAAAAGAACCGTTGAGGAGGCATCTACAAGTAAAGGAGGTTTTAGACCACCTTTTAGGAAACCTTTTCCTCCAAACAGGCAAAACCCGACCACAGAAGGTCTTAACTTTGAAGGACTACAGTACGCTTTGCAAACAATATTGGAATCACATGATAACATTGTTTCTACACCTCTTGAAAATCAAGATGACACAAGTGAAGAGGAAACACCCGATGAGGAGGACTCATCTCCTCCTGTTTTCGGGCATTTATCGGGCAACATCTTTCAAGAAATTTTTGAAATTTTCCATCCTTATAACACTCGAAGTAAAGCACAAAACAAACTTTCACCTGAAACAAGTAGGAATGTGGTTTCAAAATAGCCAAAGCAAATTGAAACTAGACAAAACCTTGTTGCCCTAGTTTTAGAATATGATTTGGTTGAAGATCTTAAAAAACTAAGGGAAAATATATCAGTTTTTGAATTACTTAAATTTCGTCTTATCCTACAGAAAATGCTCCAAAGTATTGCTGAAAATAATAAAAAGAATGACTCTATCGGCAAGAAATCAGCAGAAAGTGACCCAAATAAAACTAAATATGTCCCCAGTAAAAAATCGTCTGAAAATCAGGATAAAAGGGACATATCAGAGAAAACTGTAGGAAATTTAGATAAGACTATTTCAGGTATAGCCATAAAAAATAAGCATAATTCTATTGTCTCTTCACGAAAAAATGTACCTCATTTTTTGCTAACTTTCGAAATTTTCAACAGAAATGTACATAACTGTATGGTTGATTCTGGCGCCTCATTAAATGTGATGCCTCTATCTGTGTGTCAGAAAATTAACATTGAAGTAAAACCTGCTAATTTAAATATCATTCAGTTAGATCAAACTAATGTCAAGGTCATTGGTGAACTTAAAAATGTGTTGATAAGGTTGTCATCCAACCCAAAGGTCCACCAAGTAATTGATATTATTGGTGTTGACATTCCAAAAGTTTATGGTTTATTTTTTAGTAGAGATTGGTCATAGAAGTTACATGGCTATTTTTCTACGGATTGGTCTCATCTGTGGCTAGCAGAAAATGGACAGCCTAACAAGATCAAAATAAACAGAGAAAATTACCTCAAGTACATTGTTACAGATTTAAACGATCCCAATGAGCCTTTTACTACTGCTATAAATACAATTGAGACACAGGGGATGAATACATTTTTTGGAAATTTCATGACTGAAATATCCTCTATCACCGACCCATAACAACAATCTAAAATATCAGCCTATGCTCAGATGGAAACTTTGGGAAGTACACCGAACATTGCTGATGACGAAGAAATTTGGTCCTTATACTTTGATGGATCTAAATCTCAGGAAGGGATAGGTGTTGGTTGTGTACTAATCGATCCCAAAGGTAATAAAGCATTTAATACTTGTCGATTGGAATTTGAATGTACTAACAATACAACATAATATGAAGCACTTCTGCAGGGACTAAAGAAGGCGTTGGACCTCGACGTGCAAAACTTGGTAGTATTCGGTGACTCTGAAATCGTAGTCAAACAGGTAAGAAACATGATACATTTTTTATCACCGCATTTGAAAAACTACCAAACCGAGGTATGGAGTTTAATGCACAAATTTCTCACTTTTAATATAAATTCCATTCCTTGGTCGAGTAATTCAGAAGCTAATTTATTAGCTAATGTTGCCTCTAAATTATTGTCTGTTGAAGGTCTTTCTCCTAACGCATTCTCGGTTGAATTGTTATTTAGGCCATCGATCCCCGACAACATCACAGATTGGTGAGTGTTTGATGATGATCAACAAATCATCAATTTTCTACATATGGAAGACACCTCCCAAGATGCAGTAATTGATGAAAGCACCCACAATGAAAATCTCTGAGATTTCACGGTAATATCCAACCCTCGTTCTGCAGAAGTATCATCCGAGTTGTTAAAATCTATCCCCAAATATGTTGTTAGATTAGAGAAATTTTATGATTTACATGACAAGTTTAGAGGGGTATTCAATTGCAAAATGAATAGTTCCTCATTACTATATGAAACTGTAAATTTAGGAACGCAAGATAATTCTCAAAATATCAATCTGGGAAAAGGGTGTTCTAAACAAGAAAAAACAACATTCATAAAATTGGTCAAAGAATTCAAAGATGTGTTTTCTTGGATGTATGATGATCTAAAAACTTTTGATTCAAACATAATACAACATGTAATTCCCATGAAACCCCAAACCCAACCTTTTCAACAAAAATTGAGAAAAATGCATCCTAAATTAGAACCCACTGTAAAAAAGGAACTGAATAAATTACTCACTGCCAAGATCATTTTTCCAGTCTAGCATACTCAATGGGTATCCAAATTAGTCCCAGTAAGGAAGAAAAATGGAGAAATTTGACTTTGTGTTGAATTTTGCAATTTAAACCGAGACTCTGATAAAGACAATTACCATGTTCCACCAGTGGAACAAATTCTACAACAAGTATCTAGTTCTGAAAGACTATCCTTATTAGATGGTTTCTTAGGGTATAACCATGTCTTTATGTCTCCATCAAATCAGTTGAAAACCACTTTTCGTACCCCATGGGGAATCTACGCCTATAGGAAAATGCATTTCGGATTGATCAATGTCGGTGCCACTTTCCAAAGGGTAATGGACACTGCTTTTCGTGGCCTTATCAATCAGTCGGTCGTTGTCTACTTGGATGATTTCATTGTCTTTTTGAAGAACAAGAAAGATCACCTATCTCATCTTAGGGTTTTATTAGAACGATGTCGCAATTTTGGTATTTCACTCAATCCTAAAACATCAGTCTTTACAATAGAACTAGGGAAATTGCTTGGGTTTATAGTCTCCAAATATGGAATGATAATTGATCCCGAAAGAACCCAATCCATTTCCAACCTTCATCCAAAAAGGCAATGCAATCCTTTTTGGGTAAAATTAATTTTTTCAGACGATTTGTTCCAAGTTTCTCTGATATGGTTAGACCTCTACAGAATCTGATAAAAAAAGATGTTTTGTACAAATGGGGATCACAAGAGAATCAAGATTTTAATTCCATTAGAAAATTTATAATTGAAGCACCCTCCTTGATGATCTTGATTTCTCCCAGGATTTCACATTGTATACTTGTGCATCTGACAGATCTTATGTTGTTGTGCTCACACATAAAAATGTTGAAAACAACGAGATACTTATTTCATTTATGAGCTCTGCCTTTAAATGAGTAGAGTTAAATTACCCCGCGGTAGATTAGCAGGCATACATTATCTTCAAAGCAGTTAAACATTTCAGGTCTTACCTTTTGAAATCTAGGATAAAAGTCGTCGTTCCATACCCTGCTGTAATAATTTTGTTAGTGCAGAAAGAGCTAGGGGAGAAAAGGGCAAATTGTACGACATCCCTCCAGGAGTATGATCTCGAAATAATGCTTGCAAAAATTGTTAGAGGTCAAGGCATTTGTAAATTGGTAGTTGATTCAATTGAAAAATCAGAAAATCAAATAAATACATCAGTTGCAAATCTACATAAGGAAACACAAATCTATTGTACACAAATTATGCCTAATTCATGGTATGATAATATCAGATTTTATTTGTTGCACGGAATTGCTCCTCACAACCTTGCCCAAAAAATAGAAGAGCATTGAGGCTCAATCTGCATCTTTTCAATTAATTAATGATATATTATTTCGAAAGAATTTTGACGGTGTTTTTCTGCGTTGCCTAGAAAAAGAGGAATATGAAAGGGTGTTAGTTGAACTTCATTTCGACGATGTCGGGGGTCATTTTTGTGGAGATACAACTGCCCACAAAGTACTTAGTGTTGTCTACTATTGGCCCACCTTGTTTAAGGATTCTCACACTTTGGCCCGCAAATGTATAATCTGTCAAAAGACTACAGGACGGGTAAAAAAGTTGCTTTCCCTTTACAACTTGTCACGGTAGACACACCTTTTCAACAGTGGGTCCTAGATATTATAGGATCGATTAATCCTCCTTCCTCACAGAAACACAAGTACATTCTTAAGACAACAGATTATTTTACGAGGTGGTTTGAGACCTTACCATTAAAAGTAGTCAACACGAATCAGATAATTTCGTTTCTAAACTCTCATATTATCACTCATTTCGGAATCCATGAATGTTTAGTGTTCGAAAATACTTCTTATTTTTCTTCCCTGGATATGAATGTCTTTGCTTTAGAAAAAGGGATTAAACTGAAATACTCTTCTAGCTATTACCCACAAGGAAACGGTTTGGCCGAATTAACGAATAAAAATCTGATCAAGATAATAAAGAGAACAGTGTCAGAAAACCGCAAAAATTGGCACAATGCATTATACAAGGCACTTTGGGATGATAGAGTCACTCCAAAAGCTTCCATCGGTAATTCTCCTTTCTT
Organism: Picea glauca; assembly: GCA_000966675.3. Lineage (NCBI taxonomy): Eukaryota > Viridiplantae > Streptophyta > Pinopsida > Pinales > Pinaceae > Picea > Picea glauca. Next base: position 214,462 of record JZKD02S0464464.1, on the reverse strand, counting down.
CCTCATTTGCGTAAGAGAAGATATCCTTCCTCCGCATCTCTTGCTCCCTTCTTTGCAATTGTTGCAGAAAGTTCAAGAAGAGGAATGTCCCCCTTTAAAGAATCAGATAAACGCTTTATTAAAATTGGAAGAAGTAAGGACATAAGAAAAATAGAAATTGGATCAACATCAACAATTGTAAAGAGCTGGTTCAATACAAGTTCATCCTCAGAAAGAAATTTTAATATAGGGGATTTGGTCCTCAAATGGGACAAAGCGCACGAGAATAAAGGAGAACATACCAAGTTTCAAAACCTGTGGCTGGGGCCTTTTGTCATTTCTGAAAAATTGGGTCATACTTATTTTCGTTTGCACAACTTAGAGGGAATTCCAAACACTTTCCCAATGAATGGTCAGTCTCTGAAGAAATACTTCACCTGAGAAAATCATATTTACCCCCTTGTAAATATTTTTAACTTACGTTTTCTTTTGTTTTATTTTTTTTCGTTTTTTCATTTTGTTTGGGTTTTTGTGTTTCATTAATGATTATTTTTGAATCACCATTCATTATTGAAGGGAATTGGATCTTTCACTAGTGGCAATTGAGAGAAGTTCAATGCATATGCACATTAAGTTCTAAACTTAGATCAGTTATGGTAAGTCTTTGTCAAATCATTGTTCCCAGTTTTTGTTGAAGTCTCAGGGAAATACGATTATCTTTAAAACTTCTTACGTCATCCTAGTTCTAATGAGATCAACTCATAGCTGTTACACATTATTTTTGTCATACCTATGATCGTTAATGATGTAAACCTATCTATTTCCTTCAGAAGGGTTAGTGGCCTGAATTCCTGAAGAAAGAAAGGAGACGAACTTTCCTTGAGAGAATAAGTTGTGTTTTCCTCTGTGAAAACCCTATTTTGGAGGATTTCCGCGGGCTGCACCATAGCTGGGGTGCGGAAATGCCTGATTTTCGCAGGCTGCACTATAGCTAGGGCATGGAATTTCTGCAGGCTGCACTATAGCCAGGTCATGGCGGCCTTCGTACGTGGGAAAAAGGGGAATTTTCTCGATGCTTCTAGAAGGAAAAGCTTTTATGGTGAGGTGGGCTCTGAATGGTTTGGATCTTACTCACTTTCATGATTTAGTGGGATCATCCTAACCTCCTCACCTTATCCTCTTCAAATTATAAAAGGAGAGGAGCTCTCATGGAGAAAGTTAGTTGAATTTAGCTTGATATTGTTAGCTTGGTTAGATTGGCTTTGAGCTTTGCTTTGTCCAGATAGATTGTGAGTAGCTATCAGATCCATGGTCTTAGAATCCTTGGAGCAAGAAGTGTGCAAGAAGCAAGGAATCATTGGAAGGAACCTTACGACATCAAGGCATCTAGTTGTAATCTCTCTGACTATTATTAATATAATACATTGGCATGCTTCTTTCCCATAGAATTATCTTTATTTTATTGCATAATTCCTTGGTCATATGCATAGGTTGTCCTTGAATATATTCTCTCTTCTTTCACTTTGGTTGGTTTATGTCTCATTGCAGAATCAATATCACAAGAGCACCAGAGCAAAGCAGGGACAACAAAGACATAAGGAAGTGATATTAAAAGGTATGTCACTCATCCTTTCTTTGATGATAGATTCGATGATTAGAGCCTAGGGAAAGCACCATGTTCTGTCTTGTTTTGTTCTAGATCCAGGTGGATCTAGGGAGATTAGTTTATGTCTGCATTTACAGATTTATCCAATAACAAAATTGGCGACTCCACTGGGGAAACGAATGTTTTCCTAGTTTTCCTTGTTTTCTTGTTTTGATTGTTTGGTTTCTGTTTTCTGAGTCACTGGAAGATCCAAATTGACTCTCTGACTATTAAACTTCACTGGAAAACCTTCTCAATTTTTATTTTTTTCCATTTTTGTTTGATTTCAGCACCCTGCTTTGAGGGACAGTGCAACGACTTAGGATTTCCGCACCCTACCTATTTTGAACAGTGCGGAAACGTCGCGTCCTACCCATATTTGGCTCACGAAAATCAGTGATTTCCGCACTGTGCTAGTCTTCCAGCCTGTGGAAATTGTGAAATTCTTGATTTTTGATGGTTTTCCTTACCCATACCTTGGATTTGGTTTTGGGGTGAATTTTTGGGTTTGATTATGATTTGTTTACAGTCTACGTGATAGTTTTTGAGCTTCTTTTAGCCATCTTTGCTTTGTTTTCTTTTGAAAGATTTGATCTCTTCCTTTGAGTGTCTTTTAGTTACAAAGCCTTGTTTTTCTTTAGAATTGTTTAGTGAAAATAACACTTCTTTTTTTTGAATAACTCGCGGTAAAAGAAAAACTTTGTTTGGGTTGTTTTTTGCTTTGAAGAGATTTGCTATTGATTTTAGCTATCTTTGAAACAAAAATATTATTTCTTTATTTGCATTAGATTGGGGGCTGTGAATTGTGTATTGGTGTACAGTCTATTTGTCTCATTTCTTGAAAATCTTGATATTGGTGAGTCTAGTAAATTTTGGGACATTGTGCATCTGGGAATGATAAATGTTTTCTCCTTCTTGTAGCATAGCTTTCATCGAAATGAAAAGATTGCATCTTCATCTCTTTGCATAAATTTTGATTCAGTCAAAACACCATATTGTTCACGCCATTTTCCTCTTGAGTAACAACAACCATAAAATAAAGTGATTATAAAGAATTGATTAGACATTTTTTGATCCGGATTATTTTTGGCACAAAATGAGAGCGGAGATATAACACATGAATATTTAGAGATATTGCAAGAGAGACAACAATATAACAGAGATATAGCGGAAATAACAAGAGTCACAGATATACAGTAATACACGATT
>JZKD02S0464464.1:197508-210188 GCA_000966675.3 Picea glauca | reverse complement strand
ACGATCAAGAGCAGCCTGCTCTGATACCACTGATCCAGATTATTTTTGGCACGAAATGAGAGCGGAGATATAACACATGAATATTTAGAGATATTGCAAGAGAGACAACAATATAACAGAGATATAACATAAATAACAAGAGTCACAAATATACAGTAATACACGATTTCTATTAATGAAATAAATGTACAGAGACTGTAAAATATAGAGTGAAAGACTTGCTAGAATGGTGGTAGCTTATCTCTGAGAAGAGATGCGACGACTACTCGCATCCATGAGAAGATGATTACAATGAGGCTCTGAAGGCCTTTTTACAATAAGAAGGAATGTCAAAAACCCTAGACATCCAAAAACCTAACTCTAGGAGATGAAGCGCCAAAAGTCATGTGGGCCCTGTTTGGGTAAGTTGGTGCATCAACTTCCCGGGGTCGTAACTTTTGCATAGGATCTCCGTTTTAGGCGTATGATAGCTTGTTGGAAAGATATATCTGAGAACTACAACTTTTGGGTGAGAAACATTAACCTACGATCCATGTTTCTCCCCATTTTCTCAAAAAACATCATTTAGGGCCTCAAAATGGCCCCGGAAGTTAAAAACTACTAAAAATAGTAAATTACCAAAATTGCCAGAAACATGTTCTGGGCCAGTTGGAGAAGGTGAGTGGCCACCAATATCCACCTATATCATTTTTATACTTTCTGGTAGCAAACCTACATTATATTAGTTGTAGGGATTTGGAATAGGTGTGAAAGATAACTTTCCAAAGTTCCAAACAAACATAGAATCTTGATTTAGGGAGCGGTTAAATACCCTTATTACATTTTGTCCTGGGAAGCCCTTCTAACACAAGGGTGAATCATGAGGTCATATTGAGACCGAAAGAGTTACTCACCCTGCTTTTTTGGTCTTGGTGTAGAGGTTGCGCGTATTATGGGGGTCTCTTGAGAGGTATACCCACAATGATTAGTGGAAGCCTCTCAAGTTGATTTCGGGCTAGATACCCTGCCCTTGCGCGTGGATCGGACTGTCGACTGTTTCCGTAGGCATCACTGTAGTGATTGGTAACCTTAGTGGCCTATCTCTTTAGGGTCTTTACACAAGGTGACTATGGAGGGGCAAGTCTTCACGATACCTGGAATCAACGTTGGCCAAACTCACTCGGGCTCCTTGGAGGATATACCCACGTTTATGTGTGGGAGATTACACCAAGGTGTAAGTCTGTTAAGCAGGTCGTCAATGTAACTTTTCCATATTCTCTATCTCAACTCCTTCTTACTTTATTCCCGCAACGTTGGATTTCATCACCAACTAGTGTGCTCATTGTGAGAAGGTTTTGTTTGTTTGCTTGCTTCCTAGATTTTTAGCGTGTGTTGTTTGTTTTCCCTAGTGGACTCTAGATTGGATCTGTTTTTTAATGGTGTCAGTTCTCGAAATGACCAATGAAGGAACCTCTGCTCCAGGGAAACCTTTTGTTTTTCCTTTTTACAGAAACATTGGTTCTCCTCACATCGCTACTTTGAGGATTCCAGGTCTCATAATTGGACTACCGATATGGTTGTTTTCCACTCAGGTAGTCCCGAATGCAGTTAGTAATTCATTTGTAAGCACTTCCCCCCAAGAACATCAACCTCATTTTGATCCTTCACCTTCTTCACCAATAAGATCTTCTTTACCTTCTTCAATTGCAAGGTCTTCTTCCATTTCATCTTCTTCGCCGAGTGAAATCTCTAAAGCTAGTAACTCGGTGAATAAGGAGAAGAAGAAAAATAAGCAAGGGTCCAAACTTCCAACCACTGCCAGACAGGTTGGAAAGAAACCAGTTACTGTTGATCATGCTGGGAGTGTTGATGATGTCAAGATCACCGAAACAACCTGTAAGCCCAAGTACCCTTGTATTCTTTGTAAGGGTAGCCATCTTATTAAGGATTGCCCTGGTCTATCCAAGGCTATAGAAGCATGGTCTACACACCCTCGCCAACCCATGTCATCATCCTCTAAACAACTTGTTGATGCCCCCCCGTCAACTAGTCAAGATATAGTCGAGAAAAAGAAAAGTACAGCCAAGTTCCTGTGCATGTTATGAAAAGGGAGTCATCTAACTCACCTTTGCCCCCATATGGATGAAGCCTTGAAATTCTTGGAAGACATGAATATTTCATAGCCTCAACTTCCAACTGCTTATCGCAAGCTTAGTCTCGAACCACCTGTAGTTGATGGAATGATCAATCTGTCCCCTTTGTTGGTCAATTCGGTTGATCATGTCGTCAATCTAGTCATGTCCTTAGTTCAACTAGTTGACACAATGGGTGATCCAATCCCACCCTCGGTCAACCCCACTCTCCCTCTAGAGAGTGAAATCAAAGTGGTTGATCTGATCTCTTCCTCAATCAATCTCCCTCTCCCTCTAGAGAGTGAAACTTGATTGGTCGATCCGTTTCCACCCGTCGACCCCATTCTCCCCTTGGAGGATGCAACCCAAGTGGTCGATCTGATCTCTCCATCAGTCAATCATACTCTCCCTCTAGATAGTAAACCTGATATTTCCCACATTTTTCTCGTTGATATAGACTCTACCATGCCGGGGGGTATTCCTTCTTCTCCCCTGGAACCCCCTCCAAGTAATGAGGCCATCCATTTTGATTGGGGTGTTCTAACTGGACCTCATCTTCCCTCTCACATTCCTTTCCAGATTACAATGCAAGTTTGTGTTCGGGACGTTCCTCAGACGTTGATAGATGAAGGTTCACCTGTTAGTATTTTGTCCTCATTTTCTTGGCAAGCTTTGGGTTGTCCTCAACTTTCCCCATTTACGCAGAATCTGTTAGCTTTTAACAGAATAACCAGCCAACCTTTAGGGACCCTTCCTCAGTTTTCTGTAACTTTTGGAGGGAAAATTGTCTTTATTGATGTCATGGTAGTCCAAGACCCCTTGAATTTCGCTTTACTCCTTGGGCAGGATTATCTCTATGCCATGAAATCTATTATGTCCACTCTTTTTCGTGTGATATCTTTCCCTCACGATGGAAGAATTGTGACTATTGATTAACTTTCATTCATCGGTCCTGATTGGATTGCCTCCCTTAGTTGTTCTTATATGCAGACAATATCACCCCTGCCACATGTAAATTATGTGGCGTTGTCTCCCATGCCTTCCACTGCCGATGACAATGACTTAGATACGATAGTTCACATGGTGACCTCTTCAATAGGGTTATTGGAGCCTGATATCCTTACCATGGATGATTTTAGGGGCTAAATTTCTCTCATGGGCTAATTTTCCATGGTTTTTCCAAAAATGAGATTCGCTATTTTAAAAATGATTCGCCCAAATTCTATAAGATAAAATTATTTTACCTTCAAAATCGCCAAAATTTTATAAAAACTATATAAAATACTTATAAATTTGAATATTTTTAAAAAAACATCGCCAAACATTTATAGTTGACATATGAAGGATTAGTAATATTCGCCAAGGTTTCTACATTTGAAAATAATTTTTCATCCTTAAAATCATCCCTGCTCCTTACCCCTGTCATGACCCTCAACATGTGTTCCTTCCAGAGTGTGTTTCTTCCATCAAATGAAGATCTCTTGGAGACCATGACTGTGTTTTGTCCCTTGACATGGTGTCCTTCTAGAGAATTGTCCTCTTGGAAGCCGTGATCAAGAAGAGAGCTTTGAGCAAGATTTTCTGATTTCAAGCTCGTTAAAAAATGAAACCATCTTTGAGCAAGATTTTCTTATTTCAAGCTCTTTAAAAAATGAAACCAGCTTTGAGCAAGGTTTTCTGATTTCAAGCTCGTTAAAAAATGAAACCATTTCTAGGGATTGAACCTGGATTCTTGAGCAAGGTTTTCAGATTTCAAGCTCGTTAAAAAATGAAACAAGCTTTGAGCAAGGTTTTCTGATTTCAAGCTCGTTAAAAAATGAAACCAACTTTGAGCATGGTTTTCTACTTTCATGCTCGTTAAAAAATGAAACCAGTTACGAGGATCGTTTTGCATCTCTGTGAAAACCTCGCTAAAAAATGAAACATAGGTTATGAGCATAGTTCTTGTTTCTGTGTCAAGCTCGTTAAAAAATGAAACAGTGGTCTGGGGATTGAACCTGGATTCTCAAGCATAGTTCCTATTCCTGTGTCAAGCTCGTTAAAAAATGAAATAGTTTTCCCCCTCTCTGTTTGAGTCAAGTCCTTCGTCTAGTATTTGAAGCCTCCTTTCCTCCGCCTTTGCATTTGGACGAAACAAAGCTTGGGGGGAAATGCTTCCAACCTCTAGAATTCATGCTGAAGTTGAGCCACTATCTTCTTAAGATGGGAGCTAAGTACCAACCATACGTTGGGAAGTCGCAAGCATAGTTTTCTATGGTTCAAGCTTGTGTAAAAATGAAACCAACTACCTCAAGCATAGTTTTCTCTGGTTAGAGCTTGTGTAAAAATGAAACTAGGACCAAGCATAGTTTTGTTTTGTTTTAAATCTTGCATAAAAATGAAAACAACCCCGAGCTTAGTCTTTGTTCTTTCTCATGCTTGTAAATACATGAGAATAAGTTATTGAGCTTAGTCTTTGTTCTTTCCCATGCTCGTAAATACATGAGAATGTATCTGAGTATACTTTTATCACTTTTTCAGACTCGTAAAGGTTATACAAAAAAGGAACCCATTGGAGTTCCCTTTAAGCTCTTTTCAGACTCTCTAAACATGAAAATATTGTTGAACAACCTTTTTATTTTCACACTCATAAAAGTATTTGAAGAAAATATTCGATGGGAGGTAGTTTATCACTTTTTCGATCTCATCGAACTACTTTACGAAAAAGGAACTGGGACTGGAGTTTTCTTTAAGTGTTTTTCAGAATCTATAAACATGAAAAACCCTTGATTTTTCTTTCTTTGGACTTGTTAAACAAACATCGAAAGGCCCATATGGGACCAAACCACTCTTTATTAGGGTTCGTTAAACATACTCCAAGGGACTCATCTGAAGGATGAGCTTACATCAACAAGCATATGTTATCCTCCTCAAGCTTGCATAAAAATAAAGAGGTACTCGCCAGAAATGGTGGGGGAAAAATTGGGAAATAAATGTGTTTAAGCCTGTATTCTATGGAAGAGTCACCTTTGAACATGACACCCTTTCACTTGCTTTATGTATAGGTTGGGAAAATCCACTTGTCTCTTGATCATACTCCTTTATAAGATTACAAATTGGTCTGTGATCCCTATTGTTGAGTCGGTGTTTCCAAGATAGTTGTTGTGTCGTCAATATGTTCAAACAAAAGTTCAACCCTGAAAGCCTTCTATTGCATTGGCCATTTCTGCAGTCCTTAAGCCTTCTATTGTGTCGACCATCCTTGAGTCAGTCCTAAATCACTTGTTACTCTGATCTACTTCAAATCTTGTTACCATTTTCATGTCATTGATGTGGGATACATTAAGGCCCTCCTGTGACGAGTCTTTTCCTATTGACTTCAACTCATTATCCAAGAATTAGACTTAGAAAATAATTGGTACCTTGGAACTTGCATGCCTCAATGGCAGGTTTCCTCACTCTTGACATTGGGTTTTCATTATTGACCCCTGATTGGGAGATTCCGACGAGTGTTCGACTTCAGCTCATTAATTCACATTGTTGGATTGTACTAGTGTACCTTGGGTGTCATTGACATTAATGGTGATTTCCCTCATACTTGTTAACGGTATTCACTAATGACCGGTAATCAAGTGGTTTCTACCATGTTCGACTTCAGCGCATGTATTCACATGGTTAGATTCGTACTATAGAGTGGTGGAGATGAAGACCCTAGATCTTTTCTAACAGATTCAGGTTGTGTTGGAGTATATTTAGTTTATATTGTTGCATAGATCCACATTGTATGTCTCGTGGCTATGTTCAAATTTGAGTCTTTAACACATAGATCCACAGTGTATTTTTGGTGGCTATGTTCAGATTTGAGTCATAATGGCATGGATCCATGGTGTATGTTTGGTGGCCATCACCTGTATTACTTGACATGGATCTTCGCATGTCGACATTTATGCTTTGAGTCATTTGTATTATGAGTATGGGAATGTCCACCTCAGTGATGATATATTATTATACTGTATTTCCTTGTTTGTTGGCAGGTTTCTGATCGTCTGTTCCTTGTTCCCTACACACACTTGACAAAGTATATCATCTATCACTCTGTTCTAACTTCATACTTTGGGGGGTTATCTGTTACACATTATTTTCGTCATACCTATGGTTGTTAATGATGTAAACCTATATGTTTCCTTCAGAAGGGTTAGTGGTCTGAATTCCTGAAGAAAGAAGGGAGAATACTTTTCCTTGAGAGAAGAAGTTGTGTTTTCCTCTTTAAAAACCCTATTTTGGAGGATTTTCGCGGATTGCACCATAGCTAGGGTGCGGAAATGCCTGATTTTCGCAGGCTGCACTATAGCCAGGGCACATAATTTTCACAGACAACACTATAGCCAAGTCGTGACGGCCTTCGTACATGGGAAACATGGGCATTTTCTTGATGCTTCTAGAAGGAGAAGCTTCTATGGAGAGGTGGCCTCCGAATAGTTTGGATCTTACTCACTTTCATGGTTTAGTGGGATCATCCTAACCTCCTCACCTTATCCTCTTCAACTTATAAAAGGAGAGGAGCTCTCATGGATAAAGTTAGTTGAATTTGTCTTGAGATTGTTATCTTGGTTAGATTGGCTTTGAGCTTTGCTTTGTCAAGATAGATTGTGAGTAGCTATCAGATCTGTGGTCTCAGAATCCTTAGAGAAAGAAGTGTGTGGGAAGCAATGAATCGTTGGAAGGAACCTTACAACATCAAGGCATCCGGTTGTAATCTCTTTTCCTATTATTAATATAATACAGTGGCATGCTTCTTTCCCATAGAATTATCTTTATTTTATTGCATAATTCTGTGGTCATATGCATAGGTTGTCATTGAATATATTCTCTCTGCTTTCACTTTGATTGGTTTGTGTCTCATTGCAAAATCAATATCACAAGAGCACCAGAGCGAAGTAGGGACAACAAAGACATAAGGAAGCGATATTCAAAGGTATGTCACTCATCCTTTCTTTGATGATAGATCCGATGATTAGAGCCTAGGGAAAGCGCCATGCTCTGTCTTGTTTTGTTCTAGATCCAGGTAGATTTAAGGAGATTAGTTTAGAGAGTTGGAAGCACTGTAATGTGTGGGAATTGTGTGTAAAACCGTCGGGATACTGAACAGGACTGCTGGCAGCGAGTAAATGCGCACATGATACCAAGACAAGTTCGTCGGGGTACTAAACAGGCCTGCTGGTAGTGAAGCAATTTTGGATTCGAAAATCCTCAGGTATGTTTTTAAATTGATCAGGCATCAAGATATTTTTATCATAGATGGACTACTTTTGGATGGGATTGAAGTATTGGAGAGGGTTAAATGACATCTCTATCGAGGATATAAACGCCTGCTGGTAGCAATGGACCTGTCAATGGTATTGGAGTTACTTGTATAAATATTGTTACCCCTTTCATCGAAATGAAATGTCGGATTGCAATTTTTGGACAAAACTTTATTCAATTGTATGACTGTGTTATTTTTCTGAGGTAATGTCAAAATGTTTGATTTGTCTTTTAATTGTTTCTAGTAACTATCCGAGTCATATTTTCCCTGATATAAAGTTTTGGTGATGCAGAGATAACTGCTTCGCCCAGCGTGTCGCCATTGTTGGCAACGAGGTATTCATGTCGATTTTATCAATGTAAAACATCGTCTTAATGGGATTAAAAAAATTGTAGTGACCTCTTTCTGTTTGTAAAGACTTCTATCATGTCTTTAAAAAAAAAATTCATTTGATTAGTTGTGTGTTTGATTTCATTTCTTTTAATATATCATTTTTTCTTGTTCAATTTCATGATTGTTTAAGCATGAAATTGGAACAAGCTCTGGTTTGGACACATCATACAGTTTATAGAGTTTCCCTTTATGAAATTGGATGAACACCTAAGTGCACCTAATGATCTTAAGAACCTTAAAGGATTTTGAACTTATCATGTTATGGGTTTCTTTCTTACCATTAGCATATGATGTTTTCACCTTGGAGGTATGCCTTAGGCATTTTGGTCTTTTGATTTTTTGATTATCACTTACCACATTTTCAATCGCTTATGAAACTAAACTTTGATACAACGTTGGAGTATGAATGCTATCCCATTTTTTTCATATTGTAGTCTCATCATCATTGTACAGCGTTGTCAGCCACACTCTGAAACATTTACTCCTTCGTCCTTCTGCACAAGCTCGCATCCATTGCCTTGGGTGGTAGTTTTTATTTTTTTGGCTAGGTGGTCATTAGAGGAACTAGTTTTCAATCACGCTTGTCCTCTGGTTCAGCATCCACTCAACAACCTAAGGGGTGGCTATGGTGGATTTCTCTTGAAGCCTTAGGCATTGGGTCTCCTCCGAAAATGTATAACTTATCCTTTATTTCATGTGGTTTCAAACACGCTCCCCCTTTCGCTACTCATGTTGTTTTTTCATGACCAAACTGATGGCGCCTATGGTGAGGATGGAGTTAAATGGCTCATAGGACCTCCTCTCACACAACACCGTTGTGGACAATCTTGTGGATTTTGGTTGGGTCGGGTTCATAAAACTATTCGAGGGTTTTAACCTCGAGGTTGCTCAATATTTTTCCCAAACCTTCGATGGTGCTAAAACCAAGATTGGAGATTTACAGTTGGAGGTGATTGAGGATTCAATTGTAGAAGCGACAAGATTACCCCAAGAGGGAGCTCGCTGGTTCAAAAACCTCAAATTCGAAGGTGTCCCTTGACACCTACTAATGGCTTCCAAGAGGTCGCACTACAATGTCAAAGGTACACCGATTGTTTTGTTTAATCCTTGATGGCATGGTTTACTATTGATACTTAAGTAGTTTGTCACCTGCAAGGGTAGATGTGGACTAGTCTTCCCGTTTCATGTCTGTTTGTTGATGGTGTTTTTAGGTTTTTGTTTAAATATGGCATTCTACTTGCTTAAAAGCCTCCAAAAAATGGCCAAAGTTTACCAAAGGCGAAACCTTAACGCACAGTCTAGCTTATTTCATCACAGCCTGATTCGAATTTTTCTTATTTCACAATTGTCAAAAGTTGGGGATAGTTGGCAAGATTTCTTGGATAGAAATTTGTTCGCTCTACCTTAAACCATGATAGACTCACCTCTGTGTTTTGATGTGCCCACTAGCCCTTGTCTCTCAACTCCTTCTCTAGAAAACCTACATGTCGAATTGCAAGGAAGCCCTGTGTTTATAACCAAAACCCCTGTTGTTTTTCACAAGTCATCCAAAGGCACACACCCGAGACACGATTTTATTCCAAAAGAATCCTTAGAAGATGTATTGGATAATTTGAAGGATAAGGTCCTTGATGTTCCTAGTCCTGAGCCTGTTATGGTTGATTCAAGTGAAATTAAAATCAAGAAACAGGGTAGATGTAAAATACATAAAGTTCTAGCTATTGATTTTAAGAATAAAAGATCTGGTCGACTCGTATCTAGAATGCTGAGGAATCAACATCATAATTGTGAAAAACCTATCTGTATTGTTGATGTTGACGACCAGATTTCTGAAGATGATACCAATGTCGATGCACCCCAATTCGATTTCGTATCGAATCTTCCTCCTTTCTTAAAGAAACAACAAGGTTTTTCAGGTTTTTTCAGGCATTCAACATGATCTCAAAAGAATCATGGAACAGGGTAAGTTACCCACTATAGATCAGACTCGGCCTTTACCAAATCCTGAACCGATGTATTGTGAGAAATGTTTCGACTGGATCGAAAGGTACTATCGATATATTCCTTACCTGCAGGCGCAGTTGAATCAAGTGGTCACTCGAAACTCAGTCCTTGAAAGAGAAAATGATGAGCTCAGGGTTTTCATTTGATCGAATTCACATGGAGCCAACAAGCACATTAAGAGATCGGAAAATGTGGTTATTAAAAATTCCACCAATTTCAATACTATTATAAACTCATATTTGTCTGATGCTTCTCTTTTTAATTTCTGAATTGGGAAATAGCTCCTTTGTATTTCACGATTTGATTCTATTTGGATAAAAAGTAAATTCATTTTGATTTTGTTTTATTTTTATTATTGTCTAATTTAGATTTTGTTTTCCTTGTCTCAGGTGAACATCAGATTGATGTGCTACGATTAGTGGATTGAGTCATGGGTTGAACATTTAATGGACTAGTAATTTTCATTTTTGAAAAACAATGTTTAATAATGTAACTATTTTGGATTGAAAGACTTCAACATAATTATCTTTTTGTTATTTTATTTTAGTAAACGCTTGTTTTAAAATATTTGTCTATATCTTGCATGATATGAGGAACAGATTAGAAACTTGTTTAAATAACACTGCTTACCCAGTGATAGGGGAAATTCCTCCTGGACCATATGATAGACTTATTTTTTTGAAACTATTTGGGAAAACAGTTTGCTCTTTGGCTTTTGTCCTATGTAGACTGTGCAATGTTTTCATTGTTTTTTCTCATGTAATTTGTAGATGTGAAATTGTATCTGTATCGAACTAGCTTTAGTCTGTTCTGCATATAATCTTTTATGTCATTTTTCTTTATGCGGTTCATTATATTTTGGTGCAGTTGATATTTGTGATTGTTCACCTATCCAAGCATTTTGAGTTTAAATCTAATGTTAGGTAGTTGGTAATATCATTACTGAGAATTGGAATTTCTTTTATTTTCAATTATTGGAAATTATAAAGTCACATGATATAAAATCATTTGTCTTTCTATCATCTTAGAATTGTTCTGGAATATAAAATACTTCTTTGAGTTTTTCAGGAAGTATTATGCTTTCTTTTTTCATAGGTTTACACTTGACATGGGTTAAGAGGAGCTTATACAAATACAGAGAGATGAATCTAACTTAGTATTGTTGATCAGTGAGAGGTTAGTTAGCGTATTATTTATTTAATTTGTTGATTTATGAATGAATAATGATTGCATCATTTAAACATTAAATGCTTTGTCCATTTTCGTTATATCATTTAGAATCTTATTTACTTATTGCTTATTAGTTTGGTAGTTAGAGCACTAGAATAGTTTTGTTTATTTTTAATCTTGTATGGATCCATTATTTTAAAACAACTATTTTCACAAGGCTTTACTTAAACCTTGTAAATTGTAGATACCTTTTGTATATAATACCACTGTTAATTAAGGAAGTTGTAATTAATGGGTCAATTGATAGAATTGTACATATATTTAGTTCACATATTTTAGTTAATTTAGAACTCTAGTTGGCTAACAGATCCATAAAACCAGTCAGGGTAGATCATACCAAACGGCTTGGGTTAAATAGAAAACCTTGGTCTGGATTGTCCCTTCCCGTTGACGGTGTGTCATAAACGCCCGTCAATTGGTTTCTAGGGGTGTAAACCCTCTTACTCCCTAGAACTCAAACCCTAGTCAAAATTTGTTTCAAGGGTGTATACACTCCTACTTATTGAAACAAACCTTGACTTCTCTTAGCTAGGTGAATAAAAATTGTGAGTTATGGAGGGTGTAAACAATCTACACCTCTTAGGGTTTTTCAAACAAATTATTGAATATACCAAGAAAAATACCATATGATTGTAGGAAATTCACTTACTCGATAAGAAATTTATGAAGAAGACCTTACTCAAGCAAGAAATATCCCACAAGACTTCACCATAATTCTCCAAGAATATAGTGCACTAATATAAATCACCATTTATCAAGTAGCACCACATTTTTGGACAAGAAAAGAGACACAACAAATCTCCCAAGATGGCCAAAATTTCAGTCCATAGATTATTTTCATTAGTGATGAGTTATGTCCACATGAAAAATTACTTATCTCTATTTATAGAGGAAAACCCAAGTCATGTTTGGCCACATTTACAATTAAATCCTAAAATATAGGTCAAAACCAAAGTTACAATGCTTAATTTGAAAAACATTTTTCTCTTTTTTCCCACATAGGTTATAGAATGATGAAAAATAACAAAATACTAGTAAGAAAGCCCATAAGACTCTTCTCCAAGGTGGAACGTGTGAAGGTAAGCCTCCAAAGGCTAGGACGTCATGCTCCTAAGGTGCCACATCATCCCCAAATCAAGTAAGAAAGTGGGGGTATAACCCCACAACACCAACAAGTGCACTAAACATGGCCAAACATCCTCCTAAATGTGTGACATCATGTTGCAAAGAGGGACATTTTGGAATAAGAGGGTGGCGCCATCTCCTGTTCATGGTTCTAAGCCTTATGCATATGCTAGAGACATCATCCAAGGTGCAACACTCATCATCCTAGGCCTCTAATGTGCGGGGCACAACATCCATCCAATGGGATTTCATGACCCTATGAACGTCCAAGTGGCTTAGTCCTTGCATGGATGACTTTCACCAGGAAAGGTCCGCATAGAAAAGAAAATATACCCTCCAAGGGTCCACAAGTCATATGATTCATGCCAAGTAAGCCACATTTAAGAAAATAACCATCCAACCAAGTGCATTAAATCCCCTCTTTTAAAATTAAACAAATGCTCAAAGACCTTATAAACTTTTCCAAATTTAGGTATGGGAGGGGTGTCATGGTGCCTTATTGGGTAGGCCAATCCCCAATCCAAGGGATGTTT
>JZKD02S0464464.1:132735-161183 GCA_000966675.3 Picea glauca | reverse complement strand
AGATTCAACATGTCACCATGACATCCATTACTTTGCGATGCATATGTACCTCATCATGTGTACCTTCGGTCTCAGTGCCAACCCTTTTTCATGGTGGATGAGATCCACCTGTCTTAGTGCCAACCATTTTTCATACAATATATGACATGATATTTATAATACAAAGTATAAATTATATATAATAAATATGTAATTATTTATTATCCAAGGGACGCATCCTTTCAAGGATGGCCACCATATGTTCTATATATATGAAACACTCATCATTATAATAATATATTTATATTCAATATCATCTTATATATATATATATATATATATATAATCTAGCACATCATCTCATATACAATATTATCTCTTATATAAAAATTCAACATATTTCCCCCCATGAAAACTCCTTTCTCATACAAAGTAGGGATTGACTGGGCCTATGTAGATTCCATAGAAGACATAAGGGTAGTACCCGAAGGTTGAACATGTGTGAGTACTAAATGAGGAGTTGGCACAGAGGGTGTGGGAGGGGTAGGAGGATCCAAGTACCAGACTAGTGTCCCCAAAGTAAGGTTAGGTAAACTCAATGTAGCCATCACATATGTACTTACTATTCTTAGTGTAATACCCCAAGGTCGAGCCCCTATTGAATTGTAATGACACTTAATGATGTTATAGACTAGTGAGCCAAATATTTATAAGCTGGGAGGCTTGTGTGTTTGCTAGGCCGGAGAGCCTATTTTTGTATATGTAATTATGCATATTTTTAATAGAAATACATTGTTGCGTGTAGACTGACCACAAAGAAAGAGTTATGGGGGATTAAACTCCACTGGGTAGGGAAAGGGATGGGGCTGAGAGGCTAGGAAAGAGGGGCTAAGCTTGAGGGCTTAACCCAAGGGAATATTATAATGTATTTCCTAAAAATACTAAAGTTGGGAAATAAAAACCCGTTATCCTAAGTTCTTTTGGGAAAGTAATAAACTCCAAGTGGAGAGAATGAGCTCCTGGAGAGCCAAGTGTCACCCAAGATGCATGCATATTTATGTGAGAATTCCCACCATTGTGGGGGGGTTCGTTCACCATTTTTTCCATCTTCCTCGCGCACTCAACATTAGGGCCAGGCTACCCATGCACTCACATAGGCAGGCTGACAATTCTCACCAATTCTTGCTCAAAGCGTTCTAAGCATTGACCATTGTTGGCCATATTTCCTCATGAGTTCACTCTCATGATTCTTGCCATCCCTTGTTCCGTTCACGCACACACTGAGCAGGCACGTAGCTAGAGCCATTTCTGCCATTGTGAACCTTTGTATTTTGTTGAGTCGTTCCCTTTCCTTACCTGATTTTGGTTGTTGTGGTTTGAAGAGCAGGGTTGTTAGGCCCGTGGTTGAAGAAGCAGGTTGTCAGTTCTGTGAGCAACTCTCTTCAGGTGAGAGAGTTTGTTGGGAAAGTGATTTCTCCTGGAGGGAGTCCAGCAACAACTATAGAACTCTGATAATTCTTGATCTGACCTATCGTTGAAGCCCTGGAAAGGAAGTGGAGAATTCGATGGACTATGGAACATTGAAGGTGCATATTCCTAGGGTGGGACATGCATGTGGGGAATGAGAGTCTGTGAACGATGGGCGTAAGTAGGCTCCTTGGAGAGAATCCTTCATGTTGCATTGTGCAGATTCCCATAGCCTCGACCTAGCCTAGGATTCCTTTTCCCTGGGTGGAGTTTAGTCCCAGCTCAGGGGTGACCCACTGTTGATAGCTTGGAGCAGTGTGGTCTAAGGCTGGGAGGTTCGTGGAAGGTTTTCACGCAGTCGGTGGTTCTTCATAAAAATATAAGTACCAACTCTATGTTAATTCTACATGCTATGTTAAATGTTGTGTTTAGGTACATGTCTGAATGTTATCAGAATTGCATGTATGTGTTATTGTTGCTTTCGCATGAATATCTGTATGAACATAATCTTTATCTTTATTTAAATTTGCATTAGATATATATATGTATACCAGAGCATGATAGACACTTTCAAGAGGCAATGACCCAACATGTAAGGTTGGGGACGTTAGAAATTGGTATCATAGCATGAGAAGTTCTATTATTTCAAGTGAGAGAAGTTTGGTTTTGGACTAGTGGTGTTGTTCCCGACGAGGGTGGTTGGGGAACGTTACACCTAGAGTAGGGAATAAGAGAGGGTGTATGAGGGATAGGCAGATCCAAGTTACTATATTGTTGTCCCCAGAGTAAGGTCAGGTAAAATCAACGTATCCATCATAGATGTACTTATTATTCCTAGAGGGGGTAATAAGAAAGTCATTTGGGAAAAGGGAATCCTAGGAGGGGGATTCCCTCCCCATGATGGGGTTGAGGATATTGGAGTTGTGGGATTGAAAGAAGGATATGGGGAAGAAGCCTTGGGCGATAAAGGTTTTGATGCCTTAAGTTGTTGGGATGTTGTCACCATACAAGATTGGAAGTCCCCAACAGGGTGATTACTAGGGGAGGACCATAATATGCATCGAGTAATGTAGAATCTTTAAAGACTCTAAGACTAACATCATAATAAGAGGAAATCATTTGATTCCCATCCATAGAAGGAACAACATTGTCAGGATCTAGTTGAGATTTAGGATCGTGGTAGGTAAGTTGATCAATTGCAATGACCTTTCCATCATGGGGGAATCTTATCATATAGAAAATTGAAGAGGCAACCACCTTCATAGAATACATAAAACTACACCTTAAAATAATGTTATAGTCCAAGGGGGTATCTATAACCTCAACATCAAGAAGCACTTCTTTTCGAGCTAAATGGATGGGACAATTTTGATACAACCCTTTTGGTTGGGAGGGTCAACCATCATATGCACTAAGGGTAATCATAGATGGAATAAGCTCGAGAAAGCCTGATTTATTCCAAACATGAGTTGACATCATGCAAGTAGATGTGCTTTCATCAGTAATGCATTGATGAATATTGGCGTTCTTAATTGTAACTAGAAGTTGAAAGGAAACCAAATGGGGAAGAGGAGGCTTAGCTTTATTGATATCAAAATTAATCATCTAATCATCTGAAGGATATACTATTCCCAATGCAGATAGAAAGGCCTTTTGTTCCAAAGGGAAAGTCTGAAGGACTTCTAAGGATGACATATTAGTAGGAGATTGAGCTAGACCACGAGCTAAGTTGTAGTTATGGGCAACCCATGCATGAGGGTTGGGGGAATTCTGACATAAAGGAACCTTTGGCATCTTGGGGGAGAGATCAACCAAAGGTTGGAGAATATAAAAGGGTACATGGGGGATCACTTGGGTCAGTAGACAGTGCTTCAAGGGGCATGCCATATTGAAGAGATTGGGTTAATATATTAACATTGGTTGAATTCATGTACAATATTTGGTAAGTACCATCTCTAAAAGGGTTGGAATTGGCAAGTTGACTAGAAGGAGGGGCTTCTGGTATGGATACAAATATTTTTGTTAAAAAAGAGTTTCACAACATAGTTGGTTGCAATAACGAAGGAGGGGTAGATTGAGTGGCAGGTTGATTGGTTGTTGCACAACATTTCTTAGTCACTTCCTTCAATAAAAGAATCTTAGGTAAAAGTGTACAATCATGAGTATAATTTCCGTAGTGTAGTGCCCATCTAAAAGACACCATAAAATGTCATATTTTGTTTTTCCTTTTTGTATCATTACGAATTTATTCAATTTAAATAATAACATATACAAAATTAAGATAATCAACTGAACATTGTGCCAATTTTTCCAGTGAGGAAGCATTAATGTAAACACATACAATGTAGCAACAATTATTAGCGATGCCATAATAACATACAAAAAAATTATTTAAACAATTTTCCAAGTGAAGTCTATAACATAAATCACATAATATAATAACCATTATCATCACATAACCCCCGCTCAAAACCTACACCTGCAAGGTTAGGACCTTCAAGACACATAATCAATGCTCATAGTCCAGGATTCGTCCAATGGATTTTGACCATTTAAGGTCTCAGGACTGGCAACTATTATGAGGACTTGAAGATATCTACACCATAAATTGTTCCTAGTCTAATGTTTAATAGATAATTTATTACACATGATCATTTTGTTGCACATAGTGCTCATCAATTTCATCAATTCAATTATCGAATCATAACAAGATTCATCAACCATTTGAAATTATTAATAATAATAATAAAATCGTCTACTAACCATGTTCACAATTTCAAGATACTCAACAAGTTACAACTGTAAATTCTTAATCTAGTACAAACTTGACGATTATATTGCAATATCCAAAACGCTGACTAAGAAAGATTGACATACCACTCAAATTTATATTTAACTATTTGATAACATTACTTTGCTTAATATGAAATTTAAATAACCAAGTCAACATTAAATAAAAATCTAAATTAATCATAAATTTAAATAACCAAGTCAACATTAAATAAAAATCTAAATTAATCATATCATTTTATTTATTGAATTGTAGGGTTAAGTAACTAATAAAGGTAACTAGTAAAGGATAGACCCTCCAATTAATAATAACATTGCTACACAAAAGTCATTAATAACATTGCTACACAAAAGTCATTACCATCCTATTCCCTTAAAACAAAAATTAAATAACAAAACATACTCTCACAAAAGTCATTAACATCATATTCCCTTAAAACAAAAATTAAATAACAAAACATACTCTCAATATAATCCATAAGTAACAATACTATTGCATATATATGTTTATGTTTTACAAAAATATACCAAGACCATAACATCGTATCCTATATATGTTTAGGTTTTACAAAAGTATACTAAGACCATTTAATAATAATATTATTATTACTAAGACCATAACATCGTATCCTATATTGTGAATTAAATGTCAAAGCCATAAATATTAAGTATTTAACAACCCTTTTATCCCTGTCACAAATATTAAGTTGCATTTAAATAAGACACATTTATCTTTTACTTTATTTATATATAATCTTTATATAAGGGATATTTATATAGTAGTTATTCTATCATTTATAGTTTAATGTTTAATAAGACATAAACAAAGGAAAATAAGATTATTACACTGTGGGAGGCATGGAGGTAGTATTTAGCAATGTGTTAGTCTTAATTTTTATATTAGTTTTATGTTGACTTAAAAAATGTGTATAAATTTTAATGTTGAATCTAACAAATAAAAAAAAATTATTTTTCAATATAACAAAATTAGTATTTTTATGACCTCTCATTGGTCAATAAATTAATAGTGGTATTGCAACCTTCACTTCATTCGATGTTTGAAATTAATTTTGACGACTATATATGAGTGTCACTTTCTTGTAAGGTACAACTCTATTGATAAAATAATTTTATAACAAATATAAAATAAAAACCATACATATGTTCATATTGAATTAGCCCCTTTCACAACTCTCAAAACACATTGAATGGAGACACTTTACCTATCAATTCTATATAAACCAAGTCACGTGAAATGAATCCATTGACCTATGAAATAAGACTCTTTTTATAATTTTATTTTCTTATTTTTCCAAATATGTAGTTATGAAACCATTTTTAATTCTTTTGGTAAGTTATCATTGAACTATGAAATAAGACTCCTTTTTTTTTTATTTTCTTTTCTTATTTTTCCAAATGTGTAGTTATGAAACCATTGTTAATTTTTTTGGTAAGTTAATTGATAGCTACCAGGTTAGAAACCCAATGGATCTGGTGGCATGCTTGTTCGGGCAGCTTGCTGGCATTGGTGGGGCAGACTCCCATTCATTTTTTTGGCAGAGGTGATTTGACATACAGTTAAAATTTTTAGGACAATCTCTACGAAAGCAAAACCTCCACTATATACTAAAAACTACTATTCAAAAAACCAACTGCTTATGGAGACATGTTATAGAAAAACTGAGCTCTAAAATAAATTTAGGTTTTTATGAAATGACATATTTTAATTATAGGAACGAGCTAAAGCACTGGCACACCTTCTGAGGGAAATGGGAAACCTCAAAAGCAAAAAAAACTCGGTAAGTTTACATAAATTTGAGTAAAAATTCTTTTATTATCTTCAGAAGCAGTATATCACATCCTGCTACACTTGTTCGAAAAATTGTACATCGAAATACCAGACTGATCTGACAGACTGATCTAACAATATTAGGATTAACAATAGTTATGGAGCCATTAACTAAAGTCTGCCAAAAATGACAAGTTACTCCAAATTTTTAAAATAACCGGTCGAGGACAGTTGTTAACACCGAGTACCCCAAGATTAGTACTAGATAGATAATTTTTAAAGGAGTAAGGATCAGAATCCTTCCGCCACGTCAGGGGGTCACACAAGGATTTAATATCTATTCGATGGCTAAGTGAGATATTATTTGATACAAAGAGATTTAGTGTAAGTAAATATATTGAGATGAGTATTAAGACTTCATGAATTAGACATATATACAAGTTAATACTTAGACTCAAACATAGGTTTATGAAAACTTTTCTACTCTATTGCTAAAGGGTTATCTGCTATGTGTGTACCTCCATTTTTTTTTAGCATATTATGCCTTTTATCTCCTTTCCAACTTTAGGGAGGAGATTATCTAGGCACTCCTTTTCTGTTAGTTTTATTTGTAGATGTACTTCAAGACCCGTACATAAGAAAACATTTAACCCCTTACTCTTTTCTTTGGAGAGATTAAAACATCTACACATAATCAAATATTGAAAGTACATCAACAAATCAAAATCCAATGTCAAGGAAGCAATATTGACATCCATCCAAATAAATAATGAATTTTGGGGAAAGGAAAATAACAAGATTTTTGTTAATTAAGAGAGCATGAGTAAAACAATATGCCTTTCTATTTTTTGAATGTTGGTAATCTTCAAACCAAGTTCTTTGACTAGTTCATTTCTCTTTGAAAGATCTCTTCCAAGTTAAAGTTAATTTTGATCCAAAACTCTTCTTTCCTCAAGATTCAATACACAGATATTGAGGGAGGCTAAGAGTGCATAACTACAACACTCACAAGATGGGTAATGGATCAACAAACTAATAACACAACTTTGAAAAATATGGAGATGGAAATCATGGGGGAGATTGCTTTCTTTTAGGCCATTGGAGAGGCAATAAAGCATGACAATTGGCAACTTCCTCCATGGGTATGTGTCGGTTATGTCTTCTTGGAGTTGTCACTTCAATTGTTTTTGTTATTGAGATTTTTGACATGCATTCCTATGAAACCATGTGCCTTTTCTTCAAGTTTATTACAAGACCATGACTTTTTAGGACACATGCACAAATGTTTGCATGCATCGAAGGATTACTAGCAATATTCCATTTTCTAGTTTTTTCAATGTGAAACATGCCATTTTCCCCATTAATGCTTCCTTTTGGGATTTGGCAAGTATTGAACTTAGAAAATTCCTTAGAAGTGGACCTCTTGATGTTGTTTCATAAGAAATGTGGTTTCGTCGTGTGATGGCTAAAAACACCAATAACAAATTATAGGTCTTGAAGTGAATCCACTTTGTTAATTGTAGCTTCTCTTGCACACAAGCAAACATACAAGATCTTACTCTTTCTTTGGAAAGATTAAAAACTCTGCAAATAATCAAATATTGAAATTACCTCAACAAATTAAAATCCAGTGTCAAGGAAGCAATATTGACATACATCCATCTAAACAATGAATTTTTGGGGAAAAGGAAACAATATAATTCTTATTAAATCAAGGACAACATGAGTAGAATAATATAGCTCTCTATGAATGATGGTAATCTCTAAACCAAACTCCTCAATCATTTCATTTCTCTTCAAAAGATCTCTTCCATGATGAAAGCAATAACAATCCAAAACTCTTATTTTCTCAAGACTATATAAAGGGATTGAGGGAGGCTAAGAGTATATACGAGAAACACTCACAAGATGGGTAATGGTTCAATAAATTGACAACATAACTTTGAAAACTTTGGAGATGGAGGTCATGGGGGAGAGTGTTTTCTTTTATAATCCATTGGAGACGCAATAAATCATGACACTTAGTGATTTCCTTCATGGGTATGTGTTAGTTAGTTCTTGTAGTCACCACTTTTGTTTCCATTATGGATCTTTTGGCACGTGTTTCTATGTAGCCACTTTTATTTTTCTTCGAGTTTATTACGAGATCACAAGTTTTCAAGACACATATGAAAAGTTTCACATGTATCGAAGGATTACTCACTCTCTTCCCTTTTTTTGTCTTTTTCTATTGGAAACATGTGATTTTTTCCATTAATGCTTCCTTTAAGGGTTTTTGGCACATATTTAACTTGGCAAATGGCTTAGGAGTGAGACCACTTCATGATGTTTCATAACAAATGTTGTTTCGTAATATGAGGGATAAAACCACTAATAACAAGGTTGTATTTGGGCCCAACCTTGATCCATTAACAAGTTTGGTGTGCCCCTATGGCTAAGGAGAAATAATTGAGTCTTGGCCATTTTCAACTTGGACACAAAGGCCCCACAAAAGATTTTCAAGTAGTTCACAGTGTCATCCAATGCTTCTTTCTCTTCTAAAATCATCCACAAAATGTTGATCCATTATTTGTCCACCATCAAGGAAAGGAGAGGGATACCTTTCATTTAGGGGAGTGCCAATCTATTTTGGAGAAGGTAACTAAGAGATTATGTTTCCATTACATAGATGAAAGGTTTTGTTATCGCACAAAATGTAGGTTGGGCAAAGCTCGACCCAATCCATGAGATGGCGATAATTGTGGGAGAGTCTACCCACTGTCACCTTAGATAAACTCTCCCTCACTTTAGTGAAGGATAAATCCAACACAAGGGAGGAATCTCGAGTGACCCTAGGGGGAAATGATATGGAAAGCGAGGTTGTGGAAGTGAATCCCCTATAGGTCAAGTTGTAGAGAGATGGAAGGCTTGGGATGAAGTCTCGTTGATATGGGAAGGTTGCCAAGAAGTAGTTTACCTGAAGAAGATAGTTGTACATGTCCGAGGCACAAGAAAAGATGAGCATACAAGCCTATAGATTAAGTTGACAAGCAAGTTAAGATTTTTGTCCCAAACTATTGCAGTAAAAAAGAATATACATCAGCAAGGAACAAATCCAGTTATTGCAGATAAGACCACACAAGGCATCAAAGATTTATTAAGAAATGAAGCATAAAACAAGTGGATTAGTTCCCAATACTTTAATGCAAGATTTAGTGGCATTAGAGGGTTGTTTTATGATGTTATTTCATAGATATTATAACAAACTTATGGTTGTAGAAAAAGATTGCCACAACAGAAAATTCCAACCACCAAAAATTACAAGTAAACCACCCAAAAGATGCTAAATGACAAGTAGATTATTATGGCAGCTTTCTAGCAAATTCTAACGGTTGAAAAGAGAGCAAAAGTAAAAGTTTGAGAGCGATTTGCAACAGCCCTAATGAATGTAGCTTTAATTTTATGAAAATGGTAAGATATCCTTAGCCAAAGAGAACGCCCTAGTGGCTCAAACAAGCTAATAGAGAAAAGAATTGATTCCACTTTAAACAACTTGAAAATCTCGTAAAATCATGTTATCCAATGCAAGCAATTTTATTTCTCCAATGCAAAAAATCAGATTAGTGCCTTTTAAAATATGGGTAAATGGAGTCTTGGATATAAGAGTTGGATATACAATATCTCTAGGGGTGTAAACCCTTTTACTCCCTAGGGCATGCAAATCAAACTTAGGTAAATCTAGGAGGGTGTACACCCTTTTACTCCTCCTAACAACCTTGTCCAAATTTGACTTAATAACTAGTAATGAGATGAAGTTTGATGGAGGGTGTATGCATTTATACTCCTCTTAGTGTTTCAACCAATAACACTATGAAACAAGCAAGAAGAACTAACAAATTGTGGATTTTTCTTGCCAATTCCAAGATAGATGCAACATAAAATCGTAGTTCACCAAGAAAATTCCACCACAAAGCAAGAGAGTAAGCCTCCAAGAGGTGCACACCACCTTAGCTCCACAAAAATACCAAGAGATATCACCAAAATACATTTGCACAAGAGAGAGATATCCAAGTTTCCCAAAGAGGGCGCAAATTTCAGCCAAGTATCTTCTCCAAATGGGAGAGCTATGATGAAAATGAAATAGAAATGATCATTATTTACAAATCCTCTAAAAAGTGTTTGTCCAATTAACTTTAATGTAAAATGCAAAGTAAGGGGTCGACAACCCTTACTTTGTCCCTTTACAATATTAAATTCAAATTTAACCCTAAAAATGCACATAAGAAACCCTAAGATGATGTCAACCCTCTATAGGGTGACATTCTGACACTTCTAACAAGTCATTGGAGCTTGGAGGTGAAGAATTGGGCATCCAAAGGCCTCCCTCTCATGTGCTAGGGTTTCCTCCATGAAGCCAATGTCTCTCTCCATTCAAAACGTGCCAAGTGTCAAGTCAACCACAACACCACACCAAACCCTAGTCCTAGGGTGATGTTAAGCCCTCTAAATGTGATGTTTCGACCTCCAAAGGCCAAACATTGGGCTTGTAGGGGCTAAGTGAGGTCATATAAGGTGTCTCTCAAGCCTCCAAAGGTTGTCATCATCATCCACTATGTGGGCCATGGAATCCACCTTGTGGGCTTCATGCCCTCGGGAAGCCCAAGCTAGGCTTGTTCCTCCAAAACTGTCCACCAAGAAAGGTCCTGCAAAGACAATGAGTACATCCTCCAAGGATCTCAATTCAAATGCATCATGATGAGTAAATCAAATCAATAAAAGAGTCACCAAATCATTTGCATCAAAAAACACCTCATCAAACTAAACAAGTGCTCAAAGACCCTAAGCAATTTGACAAGTAAAGCGAGGGGAGGGTTTATCTAAGGTGACAGTGGGTAGACTCTCCCACAGTTATTTTCATATTGTGGATTGGATCAGGCTTTTCCCAACCTACAGTTTGTGCGATAACATGTTCTGTTATCGCACAAGTTGTAGGTTGGGAAAAGCCTGACCCCACCACAAAAGCAAGTGTTATAACTATGGGACACTACACCCAATGTCACCTCGATGTAGGTCTCGCATTTCGGGGGTGACTAAGGTCACTCCTGGGAGGTGATCCTAGATATCCTAGGGGAAAGGAAATAAGAAAGGAAAAGGTAATGGACAGGCCCCTAGAAGTCGGTACACTAAGTGGAAAAGAGGAAATGTGAGATGCCTTGTTGACCAAGTAATGTTTCCCCAAAGGATGTGTTGCTTTGCCTGATGATTGTACCTGCCCGAGACACAAGAAAAATCCAAATGCAAAGCAATATATCAAGTGGATCAACAAGTTAAGATTATTGTCCCTATTTTGCAGGAATTATATCGGCAATAGATTATATCCAAATCAGTAAGTAAAAGGTCTAGAATAGTTAGCAATGTCAGCAATAAAACTAGTAACTAGTGTGGACCGAAAATAACACTTCACGACTACATACAGATGGTTGTCACAAAATTAAATTTTTCCAACAGTATATCAGCCTTACAGCCTTATGTCTATAGGATTCAATGAAGTACAACAACAAATATGACCATCAAAAAGTGCCAAAAGATAGTCCAACAGATGTAACTAGGTTAGTAGGTTATACTAGCAAAGTTAGAGAGTTAGTCGAGGGTTAGTTTGTGAGATATTGGTGGTTAGGGTTAGAGTTTTCTATAGCCTAATGGCTGTAGGAAACAAGTTAGTACAACAATAATAATTTTTGAGAGAAAGAGGACACCCTAAGGGAGGAAGAATCCCCAAGGCATCAAGATCATTATCCAAAAGAGAGATATTTTAAAACTTGAAAAAATCATGTTTCCCAATGCGATAATTTGTTTCTCCAATACAAGACTAGTTCCTTTAGTTATGGGTTAATGGGGTCAAAAATAAAGAGCTAAGTTTACTAAATCCTTGGGGGTGTAAACCCTCTTACTTCCCAAGGAAAGTAACCTAGCTAGGGTTTGAAGATGAGGGGTGAAAATCCTGTTACTTCCTCAACTAAACCCTTGCAAAAAAATATTGATAAAGTGGTGGAAACTAGGATAGGGGTGTATATCCTTATACTCCCTATCTAGCCTTGGCTAAAATAACCTTACTTGAATCACAAATGATAATAACAAAGTATAGACACCATACCACTCAAGAAAAATATTTTACATGCCAAAGTAAACCTCCACAAAAGAAATAGAATGACCTCCTAGAGGTAGTGCACCATCATCGTCATCAACCATAACCATAAAAACATTATTTCATAGCACAAGAGGCAAAATAATCCAAGTGTAGCGAAAAATTCAGACCAAGTACTTCTCACAAGAGGGAGAGTTATGTTAAAATGAGATCTTATGACCTCTTATTTATACAAATAGTCACAAAGACAATTTGTCCACATAATCAGGGGTAAATCACAAGACTAGGGTTCAACAACCCTAATCTTTCCCCCTCAACAAAGTAATATTAAACAATTCATTTAAAATTCATTTTTTCACATAAGAAAACCCTAATTTTAGAAGGACGTCACCCCTTTAGGGGACGTTTTGGCACTAGAAGAAAGTTGTTGGTGTTGGGGGAGGGTGGCTAGGCTTGTCAAAGCCACATGTCAAGTATCCAATTTACTTCCTTCATGTTCAAAGCCCAATTCTCCTCAAGACATCCAAGTGTCAATGCATGAACCACACCACCAACCCTAACCCCCGTAGGTGACGTCATGCCTCTAGAAGTGATGTTTTGCCTCTCCTAGGAAAAATGTTTGGCATGTGGGGGATAGATTATGTTGTCCAAGTTATATTTTAGGCCTTCCAAGTTTTATCTTTCTCATTCGGCATGCGGGCCCTTGTTATCCACCTGTGGGCTTCAAGCCCCATGGAAGCCCAAGCCAGGCTTGTTCTTCCAAAACTGTCCACCAATTAGGTCCTGCAAAGACAAATAAGCACACCCTCCAAGGATATCAAGTCATCACATCATGATAAGTGAATCCAATCAATAAATGAGCCACCTAAGAATGTGCATCAACGATCATTATATCAAACAATTAAGTGCTCAAAGACATTATGCGACTTGTCAATCTTGAATATGGGAGGGTTGACGAGGTGTCCTATTGGGTAGATCTTTCCCTAGGTCAATGAGAGTTTCCAAGAGATCCCTCTCTAATCCATGTAAAGTGGGTGAAGTGGTTAGGGTCAAGACTCAATGGGCATAGGGCTGATGGCATACAAGAGGTCATAGTCTCTCATTCATGGGTGCCTTTGTAGAGGTTGTGTGGTACCTTCGTCCATAATGCACTTTTTCCAAGACCATTATTTTTCCATTCTTTCGTTCTTTTAAAGAAAGGTTGAAGGCCACTGCCCTGGTGTGGTGTCCAGATAATGGTAATGTCACCCACAAACACCTAGTGGAAATGAGAAGGTTGGCTCGTGATGAGACCCCCTTTCTCTCAACCATGCAACTGAGAGCCACTACCCTGGCTTGGTGACCATATGATGGTAATGTCATACCACTAGATATTCATGGACATGATAGGTCGTCTTGTGATGAGACCTCTTATTCTCCAACTAACCTTTTAAGCATTCTTAATCATATTTTATTGTGGGTCCCCCTTTTCTCAAAGATACGTGTTTGATTGCTTCCTTCATTGATCCCTAGGTTAAGCATCTAGAAGTTTCATACATAGGATTTTATATTTTATCCAACATCAATCCATTTAGGCCTTCTACCCCTTCTTCCCATAGAATGAGGGACAACCCCTTCTTGAGTCAATACACCCTAAAATCCCAAGAGATAAGGAAATGGGGGGAAATAGTGATGGAAAGTGGTAAGTTTGGTTGGGAACAATACGATGGCCCTTCAAGGGAGTTCCTAGTAGAAAACATATCCCTAAGGAAGACCACTTACTAGGGCACAATGTCAACCACCAAGGTGAAGCTGGGAAAAAGGAATAATGTACAAGCATATATCATGAAATGTAGAGCAATCTAAGTTACAACATACTTAAATGCCTTTAATATTGAAATGATGCTCACCATAATACTGACTTGTACCTCATGGAGCAAGGCCCACTGCCTTCCAGAAGCCAACTGATGTGGTGGATGTCATGTGGAAATCTGCAACCTCTGTGGTGGTGAGAAGGGTCTTCATCTGTGTAAAAATAAATGGTTGGTACTCCATATATGCAACCCGAGGGAATCAAGACACAATATCCTTAGTTATCCACAAAATGGGGATAACATCTAGCTCCTACTCGGGGACATGTGCTCGTCGTAGAGTACATGAGAACCGCAGTATATCCTAGTAGACCTATGCCTACTAAAAACTTAGACAAAGGGATCAAAGCATCTAGGGTGGTGATATCACCCTTCATCCATATATATATCTATATATATATCTATATATCTATATATCTATATATTTATTTATATTTATAATCCAAAATGAAAAGTTAATCTAGAAAAGAAAAAATTTGACATTTTTTCAAAAATTTCTAAACTAAGAATGAAATCAATATGCAAGTAGAGAAAAATGAAAATGAAATGCATATAAACTAGTATGAGAAATCAAGATGCAAATGCAGGGGAAAGAAAGATTACCTACCTACTTACCTGGGGCCTTGGGGCCCTAGAGATAAGGTGGTAGATGATGTCAGGTGAAGTCATACAACCAATGTAGCCGGTTGAGCATCTCATCAAAGTATCTCCTCCTATGCTTGATCATGTGAAACAACAAAGATAAGTCCAACAAAAAATGATCATGAGCATAAATGGATATATAATCAAAACAAAACTCATGGAGATGGGTGGGAGGGAGGAAATCTTGTTGTAGAGAGAAACTATGAGCCCGATCATCCCGCTTGAAAGTGTAGCCACATGAATGATCAATTCATCTTTGAAGGGGGCTACTATATGTAGATGAAGGATCATCTTCATCTATGCAGAAAGGCTCACCGCTTGTCGAGGATTGAAAGGAAATGAGAGATCAGAAGAATACTGCATGGTCTCTTAGAGAAGAAGGTAAGAGGTAAGGAACAATCTCATGTGTAGAAAAAAAACTCCTCTTCCCTTGGGAATCTTCATGAAAATATCTAAGACGAAAATGCTTCTACTTTGAAGAATGAACCTCTGATTGCTCTACAATAGCCACGTCCTGGTATTCCTCAAAATTTGAGCACAACGGTTGAAAGTGCTCATAAAACAAATGTGCATCCTCAAAAGGGTATGTATAAAAGGATGAATGAAGGTCACTCTGAGTATGTTGTGACAGTCATCCTCGAAGGGGCAGAAAAAATATGTAACTATATCATCACGAGGCTGCTAAACATCTGAATCATATATGTATGAGGACCACTCCTCTGAATATGAAAACTCAACACCCTTTGCTTGAGAGCCACCCTCAATGTCATAAATGGGATCTCTATCAATATTGAAGAAACTAACATCCCATCTATGTCTCCAAACCTATATGAAATCATCAATGTGTAGATCGACCATGTCAGAGAGGTCTTGCACAAAATCATATGTATCATCGAGGCTAATTGTTTCTTCATCTTCGTGTGCAGGAGGTAGACAAGTTTGAACGACCTCATCCTCATCAAGCAGGAGAAAAGAAAATGATGCCTCATCATGTTGCGCTTCATCAAGATTCTTTTTTCTCTTCATGGGCATGCTCCTCCATCGCCTCTTCATCACACAAGGATTTATTCTTAATCCAAAGTGCTTCATGTTCCCTTTTTCAGAAAGATTTGTTATATCCAAGGGTTCCTCTAACACCTCTTCACTTCCAAAGTCACGAAATAAGGTGTTATCAAGATCTTAAAAAGGATTATCACTTATCATGTTCCCTTCTTGATGTGGAAATCTGCAACCTTTGTGGTGGTGAGAAGGGTCTCCATCTGTGTAAAAGGAAATTATTGGTACTCCATATATGCAACCCGAGGGCCTCAAGACATAATCTCCTTAGTTATCCACAAAATGGGGATAACATATGACTCCTACTCAGGGACATGTGCTCATCGTAGAGTACATGAGAATCACAGTATCTCCTGGTAGACCTATGCCTGCAAAAAACTTAGACAAAGGGATCAGAGCATCTAGGGTGGTTCTATCACCCTTCATCCATATATATATAAATCCAAAATGAAAATCTAATCTAGAAAAGAAAAAATTTGGCATTTTTAAAAAAAATTCTAAACTAAGAATGAAATCAATATGCAAGTAGAGCAAAATGAAAATGAAATGCATATAAACTAGTATGAGAAATCAAGATGCAAATGCAGGGGAAAGAAATACTACCTATCTACTTACCTAGGGCATTGGGGCACTAGAGATAAGGTGATAGATGATGTCAGGTGAAGTCATACAACCAATGTAGCTGGTTGAGAATCTCATCAAAGTATATCCCCTTGATCATGTGAAACAACAAAGATAAGTCCAACACAAAATGATCATGAGCATGAATGGATATATAATAAAAAAAAACTCTTGGAGATGGGTGGGAGAGAGGAAATCTTGTTGGAGAGAGAAACTATGAGCCCGATCATCTCGCTTGAAAGTGTAGACACACGACTGATCAATCTATCTCTGAGGGGGGCTACTATATGTAGATGAAGACTCATCTTTATCTATGCAGAAAGACTCACCGCTTGTCGAGGATTGAAAGGAAATGAGAGATCAGAAGAATACTGCATGGTCTCTTAGAGAAGAAGGTAAGAGGTAAGGAATAGTCTTAGGTGTAGAAAAACAACTCCTCTTCCCCTGGGAATATTCATGAAAATATCCAAGACAAAAATACTTTCGCTTTGAAGAATGAACATCTGATTGCTCTACAATAGCCACGTCCCAGTATTCCTCAAAATCTGAGCACAACAGTTGAAAGTCCTCATAAAACAAATTTGCATCCTCAAAAGGGTATGTATCAAAGGATGACTGAAGGTCACTCTGAGTATGTTGTGACAAGTCATCCTCGAAGGGGTGGAACAAATATGTAACTATATCATCACGAGGCTGCTAAACATCTGAATCATATACGTATGAGGACCACTCCTCTGAAGATGAAAACTCAACACCCTCTGCTTGAGAGCCACCCTCAATGTCATAAATGGGATCTTTATCAATAATGAAGCAACTGACATCCCATCTACGTCTCCAAACCTATATGAAATCATCAATGTGTAGATCGACCATGTCGGAGAGGTCTTGCACAAAATCATATGTATCATCGAGGCTAATTGTTTCTTCATCTTCGTGTGTAGGAGGTAGACAAGTTTGAACGACCTCATCCTCATCAAGTAGGAGAAAATAAAATGATGCCTCATCATGTTGCGCTTCATCAAGATTGTTTTTTCTCTTCATGGGCATGCTCCTCCATCGCCTCTTCATCACACAAGGCTTTATTATTAATGCAAAGTGCTTCATGTGCCCTTTTTTCAGAAAGATTTGTTGTATCCAAGGGTTCCTCTAACACCTCTTCATTTCCAAAGTCACAAACTAATGTCTTATCAATATCTTCAAAAGGATTATCACTTATCATGTTCCCTTCTTGATGTGCAGGAGGAACAAAGGCCTGGATGTCTTCATCAAATGTAAGGGTAGAAATGAGCACTTCTTCTTCATCAAATGTCTTGTCCGGATTTTCTTCATCAGTATCTTCTTCAATCTTGTTTTCATGAGTATGCTCTTCGAGCACTTCTTCATCTATTGTCTCATCATTGATCGAAAAACCTTCTCTGCAAAGAGTGTGTTTGAGATTTTGAAAAGCATCTTCCAAAATCTAAGTAGCTGGATGATAATTCCTGACTCCAGTAAAGATACAAAATTTTTCATTAGCACATCCTCATGTAGTACATCCAGGCTTGAAACATACTTCATATAATTGACAACATGGGTGACTACTAGAGCTGGATCACCATCAAATTTGAGGCAATTTACCCCCCATTCCGTTGGACAATGGTTTGGATATCTAGGAATATCTTGAACATCAAAGGAGGGATAAGCCTTATGTAAAACCCATTGCAAGTCTCGTGAGGCCATGGTTCCATCACTTAGGGTAAAGCCTCAATGGAGTCACCAGATGAGACTAATGCTCATCAAAGGATGGAAAGGGATAAGGGAAAAGTGGGTTCTTGGAAGGTGGAGTCTCCATATGAGATTCAAGAGGAGCTCATCAAGAAAGGTGGAAAGGGAACGTCCCTTGGGTGGAATCATTAGGAAAGATAAAGGAAAAGGATTTGGGATAGCTTGCCAAAGTGTCATTAGGGTTCTGAAGAGGATTCAAAATCCTCCCCAACAAGAGTGACAAAATGTTATCGCACAAGTTGTAGGTTGGGAAAATCCCGATCCAATCACAAAAGCAAGTGCTATAACTATGGGACACTACACCCAATGTCACCTCTATGTAGGTCCCACATTTGGGGGCTGACTAAGGTCACTCCTGGGAGGCGATCCTAGAGACCCTAGGGGAAAATAAAGAAGAAAGGAAAAGGCAATGGAGAGGCCCCTAGAAGTCGGTACACTAAGTGGAAAAGAGGAAAAGGGAGATGCCTTGCAGACCAAGTAATGCTGCGCCAAAGGATGTGTTGCTTTGCCCAATGATTGTACCTGCCCGAGACACAAGAAAAATCCAAATGCAAAGAAATATATCAAGTGGATCATAAATTTAATCTTTCTGTCCCTATTTTGTAGCAGTTATATCGGCAATAGATTATATCCAAATCAGTAAGTAAAAGGTCTAGACTAGTTAGCAATGTCGGCAATAAAACTAGTAACTAATGTGGAGCGAAAATAACACTTCAAGACTAAATAAAGATGGTTGTCACAAAAGTAAATTTCTGCAGTAGTATATCAGCTTTATGGTTGTAGGATTCAATGAAGTACAACAACAAATATGACCATCAAAAAGTGCCAAAATATAGTGCAATAAATGCACCTAGGTTAGTAGGTTAAACTAGCAAAGTTAGAGAGTTAATCTAGGGTTAGTTTGTGAGATATTAGTGGTTAGGGTTAGAGTTTTTTGCATCCTAATGGCCGTAGGAAACAAGATAGTACAACAATAAGAAATTGTGGGAGAAAGAGGATGTCATGAGGGAGGAAGAATCCCCAAGGCATCAAGATCATTATCCAAAAGAGAGATATTTAAAACTTGAAAAAATCACGTTTCCTAATGCAATAATTTGTTTCTCCGATGCAAGACTAGTGCCTTTAGTTATGGGTTAATGGGGTCAAAGAAAAAGAGCTAAGATTACTAAATCCTTGGGGGTGTAAACCCTCTTACTTACCAAAGCAAGTAACCTAGCTAGGGTTTGAATATGAGGGGTGTAAATCCTCTTACTTCCTCAACTAAACCCTTGCAAAAAATGCTTGATAAAGTGGTGGAAACTAGGATAAAGGTGTATACCCTTATACTCACTTTCTAGCCTTGGCCAAAACAACCTTACTTGATTCAAAAATGATAATAACAAAGTATAGAGACTATACCATTCAAGAAAAAGCTTTTACATGCCAAAGTAAACCTCCACAAAAGAAAGAGAATGACCTCCTAGAGATAGCACACCATCATCATCATCAACCATAACCATAAAAGAATTATTTCATAGCACAAGAGGCAAAATACTCCAAGTGCAGCGAAAATTTCAGACCAAGTACTTCTCACAAGAGGGAGAGTTATTTTAAAATGAGATTGTATGATCTCTTATTTATAAAAAAATGTCACTAAGATAATTTGTCCACATAATCAGGGGTAAACCACAAGACTAGGTGTCAACAACCCTAATCTTGCCTCCTCAACAAAGTAGATTAAAAAATTCATTTAAAATTCACTTTTGCACATAAGAAAACCCTAATTTTAGAAGAACGTCACCCCTTTAGGGGACGTTTTGGCACTAGAAGCAAGTCATTGGTGTAGGAGGAGGGTGGATAGGATTGCTAAATCCATAGGTCAAGTATCCAAGTTACTTCCCTCATGGTCAAATTCCAATTCTCCTCAAAACGTCAAAGTGCCAATGCATGAACCACACCACAAAACCATAACCCGCCCTTGGTGACGTCATGCCTCTAGAAGTGACATTTTGGCTCTCCTAGGTAAAACGTTTGGCATGTGGGGGATAGGTTATGTCGTCCAAGTTATCTTTTAGGCCTTCCAAGTTTGATCTTTCTCATCTGGCATGTGACCCCCTGACATCTACCTGTGGGCTTCAAGCCCTATGGAAGCCCAAGCTAGGTTTGTTCTTCCAAAATTCTCCACCAAATAGGTCCTTCAAAGACAAATAAGCATGCCCTCCAAGGATCTCAATTCATAACATCATGATAAGTGAATCCAATCAATAAATGAGACACCTAAGCATGTGCATCAAATATCACTATATCAAACAATTAAGTGCTCAAAGACATTATGTGGCTTGTCAAGATTGAATATGGGAGGGTTGATGAGGTGTCCTATTGGGTAGATCTTTCCCTAGGTCAAGGAGAGTTTCTGAGAAATCCCTCTCTAAGCCATGTAAAGTGGGTGAAGTGGTTAGGGTCAAGACTCAATGGGCATAGGGCTCATGACATACAAGAGGTCATAGTGTCTCATTCATGGGTGTCTTTGTAGAGGGTGTGTAGTACCTTCATCCGTAATGCACATTTTCCAAGCCCATTATTTTGACATTCTTTCATTCTTTCATAATTTTAAAGAAAGGTTGAAGGTCACTGCCCTGGTGTGGTGTCCAAATAATGACAATGTCACCCACAAACACACAGTGGAATGAGAAGGTTGGATCGTGATGAGACCCCCTTTCTCTCAGCCATGCAACTGAGAGCCACTACCTTGGCTTGGTGACTAGATGATGGTAATGTCATACAATTAGATATTCATGGACATGATAGGTTGGCTCGTGATGAGACCTCCTATCCTCCGACTAACCTTTTAAGAATTCTTAATCATATTTTATTGTGGGTCCCTCTTTTCTAAAAAACAAGTGTTTCATTGGTTTCTCAGATGATCCCTGGGCGAAGCATATAGAAGGTTCATACATAGGATTTTATATTTTACCCAACATCAATCCCTCTGGGCCTTCAACCCCTTTCTTCCCATAGAATGAGGGACAACCCCTTCTTGGGTCAATACACCCTAAAATCCCAAGAGATAAGGAAATGGGAGGGAATAGTGATGGAAAGTGGTAAGTATGGTTGGGAAAGGTACGATGGCCCTTCAAAGGAGTTCCTAGTAGCAAATCCATCCCCAAGGAAGACCACTTACTAGGGAACAATGTCAACCACCAAGGTGAAGTAGGGAAAAAGTCCTAATGTCCAAACATATATCATGAAATATAGAGCAATCTAAGATACACCATACTTAAATGCCTTAAATATTGAAATGATACTCACCATAATACTGACTTGTACCTCATGGAGCAAGGCCCACTGCCTTCTAGAAGCCAACGAATGTGATGGATGCCATCTAGAAATCTGCGACCTCTGTGGTGGTGAGAAGGGTCTCCATCTGTGCAAAAGGATATTGTTGGTCATGTAGTCTCTCGATACTCCATATCTACAACTTGAGGGCCTTAAGACATAATCTCCTTAGTTATCCGCAAAATGGAGATAGAGAGGTTCCAAGGGGCACCCTTGCTTGATAGATTTGAAATGGCCTTTTATTTAGACTTAACCTATTTAATAGAAAGGCATGTAGTAACTTTTGAGAAGAGGGACTCTAGGGTTTAGGTCTTGGTCCACTCCATTCTTTCCTAGACTCCAATAACATTGTCCAAGATAAATCTTTATGTAATAAAGATAATGTTCTGAGGCTTCATGATCTTTGGTAAAATATTCTTTAGTTGCAGGGTTAGGGCCTTAGTTAAAATTTTGTAAGACACATTTAGGAGAGTTATCAAATGCAATTGGAAATAAGTTGAAGATCACTTAGCTTTGGAATGGATTTGATCAATTCCAATGAATATGTAGTGTTCCATGGGGGCATATCCCCTAGGGTTAGGGGTGCCCTCCCATGCTTCTCGCACTCTTGGGACTGGGGGCCCTTGGTGAAACATTTCATCGCGTTCCTCTTTTTGAGAAATACAAAGAAACACACAATTTTTTTTTGTTAATGTGAAAAACACATTTCGCAAAAAGGGAATACATGGACACCCCCTTGATTTTTTGCCAATGCCCCTTCAAAATAAAAATAAAAACAATTTAAAAAAAAGACACTAAGCCTTCTAATACCTAATGCTCTATCTAATATTTCATTTTCAAACTCATTTTGTCTTTTCCATGAGAAGAGTGCACTTCCATGAGCTAGCCACGACTTCCCTTGGGTGATTTAGCATCTATCTTTGTTCATTTGAGTGATTTATCATTTCTCATGGTGGATTGGAAGAGAGAGTGCATTGATTTTCTTAGTCAAGGAGTGCATCGATTTCATTGAAGAGGGTTCCATCGTTTTCTCTTTGGGCTATCCATTTCCCCTTCAACATTTTCGGGTTTATCATTTCTCTTGAGTTGATTTCGGATTTCTCCTTAAACATATTTATGAGTTTCTCATTCAACAGATTTCTTCATCTAGAAGTGTGGAGGTAGGGTCAAGACCTTTTGTCCCAAATCTGAAATTGAAATGCTTGTTGGTTTTTAAATTTTTGAGCGTGTTTTTTTTGTTTTTATCTCCATTTTTCATTTCCATCTTTCAAACTCAGCATTTGGGCCTGCAATTGACCATGAAAAGTTAAAAACAAGTTTAAGTGGGTCAAATTTAATAAGAAACCCATGTTGTATTGCCAAAAATTAAAAATGTGCACATAAAAGTTTAAAACTAGCCACATGAGTGGTTCCAGCAGTAGCAGTGATAGTGATAATGATTATGATGCCCAAGCAAAGGGTCACATTGGGAGTGGGACAGAGGTTGGAAGTGGTAGTGGAGTTTCCACCTCATCAATGTTGAATGAAACCCAAGACAATGCCAGTCTTTTCTCACCAAGGGCATTGCTTAATATGCAAAGGGACATTTGATCCAAAAAAAACCACTTTTGTTGTGTGCAACCAAATTATTTGGCCCCTCAACCAACAAAAAACTAGGAAAACAAAGTGGTGGGTCAAGCCGTTGGACTAGCAATGTTTGTGGCCATCATTGGGCTGAGAATTATAGTTGGGTTAGACAATGCCTTATAGGCATATGTGGTAAAGGGGTAATGTATGCAATAAATTAACCATACTGCAAAGATCCATGCTTTTAAGGATGCAAAGGGCACCTTCTCTAGCCAAAATATCATGTCCCAAGCTGAACAAAATGTGGAAGAAATTGCAAGTTCCATAAGGAAAGCTAAAAGTAAACCATCCATGGGCTTTATGCCTCCACCATCTCTTGTTGCGAGAGGGACATCTTCATCCAAATAGAAGGGCTCTTGTTCTTGTGCTATAGGTCGAGCTATTACAGGGATGTATGGTGAGTAGAACTGTGATTATACAAATGATACCATGGGAAAATTTCTTTTTGCCAATGGCATTCCTTTCCATGTTAGTCACTCTCCTTGTTATAAGGAGAGGGTTTGTGCAATCACAACATCGAGACCCTAATATGTGCCCCTAGGTGAACATAAGTTGAGCACATTGATTTTATAAAGGCAAGTGTCCAATATTAATGTGCAGAAAGAGAAGATGAGACAAACATGGGTGAGGGTAGGTTTCTCTTGTTATGGATGGGTGGATATATATTTCCAAACATGCACTTATCAACATCATACTTACATGTCGAGATGTGACTTCCTCTCTTAAAGCTATTGATTGTTTTGGAAAGTTCTTTCCAATTTGAGCTTCTCAAAGATGCTATAGACGAGGTTGGTCCTGAATATAATGGATGTGCTTGTTTAATCATAGACAATACAACAATATTTTCACCCAACCATAGGCTGAAGCCACCCTCGAGCACCTTAACCTTGACAGAGAAATATTTCGGAAGAAAACCCTAGGCTTAATAGTGAAACAAAGGTGGCACATCTCTCTCCAAGGATAGCGCACCAAGCAAGAATAACAAAAACTGATCAGAGTCCAACCCAGAAAAATTGAAAATGCAGATTGCAGAATTGTCGACAGCAACTACTCCTAAAACTTGCGTACAAATTGGCCAATTGCAGTGCGCACAAGTGTACTTTTGCAGTTCTGAGAATTCTGGCCAAAATGAAGACTAGCCTCCTATATTTATACTGTTTCTGCCAGACTGCCTGGGCTGAATTCTCATTATGGGTGCTAATTACTTAGTATATAATATTTCCTTTAGCCGACTTCTTCTCTTGGAGGATAATAACCTAATACAAATCATTCTTTTGAGCCGACTTGTCTTCTAGGGTTCTTAATCAATTATTCATAGTTTCTTCCTGCTTCCCGGAATATTCTATTCTCGTCAGGTTTACACGTGGAGGTAAATACCTCCCGCAGCTACCATAATATCAACACTCCCTTCTAACTAGGGAGGTGTTGAAGGCAATGGTCTTGAGAACAAACATACCATTCAATTGGTAGCATCATCATAGTGTATAGACTATCTCATTATGAGCACCATCATCACTATCAGTGTCATCTGACAACATCAACTGCATCATCTCTCGAAACCATACTCCATCTGAGTAATCAAACATGATGTTGAATAAGTCACTCACTCCAAGGAGTGATACAAGAGACATTCTTCTAATTCGGGCATATGTCCTAGAAGAATAGATGTTCTGGACCATTTTCCATTTGGAGAATCTCTGTCCATTAGTACACTGATTATTCATCTAGATGATAATCATTTTCAATACTTCTGATAGTTTACAAGGCAATCGGAACAATGTCATTCAATAGAACACAACTGTGTCTATCCATAGTAGTACACAACCACAATCCAATGGTACACTACCACACCAAGTAGCACACAACTACTTGATCAATGACATATAGTCACAATCAGTGGAACAAATCCACCACAGTAGCATACATCTACTATCTAGAGACATATAGTTTCCATAGCAATCATATCATTTGATATCAACCTGCACATAAAAACAATGTCATGATATAAACTGAATCATTTGGGCCATTCTTCCATTCACATCTGTGCGATCTGGAAGAGCATCTACCCTCAGAAGGTAGAACATCAGTCATGAGATACTGGACTATTCTTCTCAAGCATAGAAGAATAATTGTCCTGATTTCTGAGCCTGGACCATTCCTCCAGCACGAAACAAAGTGAAACCTGGAGAGAATGAGTCTGCCCTTGGGAATGCCTGTCCCTGATTGCTAAACCTAGACCATTCACCTAGTTGGGCCATTCCTCCAACACTAAACAAAGTGCAACCTGGAGAGAATGAATTTTCCCTAGGGAAAGACTGTCCGGACCATTTCCTAAGGAAATGACTGTCCTGCACCAACCTCCAAAATGGACCATTCTTCGAAACTACTCACAACTGTGAGCTTCGAAAGAATGAATGTCCGGTGAGGCAAACTAGCCTTCTTGACCACTACTTGAGAGTAATTGCCAAGAAGAGAGTTTTTCCTAGACCATTCCCCTACACTGGCCACAAGGGGAATCACTGTCTATGGTACATCAACAATCCATCGAACCATTTTCATTACGAAAATGACCGTTCGATCTAGACCATTTTCCAAACTGGAAAATGCATGTTCGTCAGAAATCTCAAACCACTTTCCAAACTGGAAAGGGAACTGCTCATCCTAGACCATTTTTCGAACTGAAAAATGACTGTCCATAAATCAATAACATATCAATGCTCCCTCCCAACCTGGGAGTCATCTCTTCCCTTTTCAATAAGGAAGTCATCTCCACGAGCTCCAACTTGTTTCTTGAGTATGCAAACCCTTTCATCTTGGATAGAGGCTTTACCAAAATATCCGCTTATCTTCTCATCTATGGAGATATATTGGAGAACCCCTTCTTCTTTCTGGACCTTATCATGGAGAATGTAATGCTTGATCTCAATGTACTTCGGTTTTTCTTGAACACTGGTTTTCTTTGAAGGATTCATATAGCTCTGATCATTATAGTATATCATAGTTGGATTCATCTCTTTTGTTTCCTGCTAGCACATAACATCGTGTCAAGGGTCAAACTAGAACATATCCAAGTGGTACTTCTTCTGCCATCATGAGAGTTTGTCATGGATTAGCAATTCATCATCTTGATCTTCTGAGAAACCATTCCAATACAATATCTCTATTATAGAAAGTTTTCACCACGCTTCTGCTATGCATTGGAGGCTCTGCACCAAGTTGTTTGAATCCATATAAGATCTTCTTCCATCTGAATACAAGACTCTCTTTCTAGTATACCTCAAAACCTTGAGGTTTCTCTACATACGCTTCTTGTTCAATTATTCTGAGAACATTCCTTACATTTATTTGATGTAAACTCTAGCCCATGGATATTGCAGAAGATATAATGGCTCATGTAGAGGTATGTATGGAACAAGCTATCATCATAGTCCTCTCCCTCCATCTGGGAGAACCTTTGGTTATGGATCTTGCAATGCTTTCATTCATAAGTCTTCTATACACCGTTCTTCATCACAAATTTCATTTCTTCTACTTGATTGCTTCTGGAAGTTTCAGATCAAGCTAGTAGTCTTATTATTCTTGATATAATGACTGGTTGTTCTGGCTTTTCTTTCTCTCTTGGAATCTTCATGTTCTTCCGCATGTTTCTCTTTGGCTCTTGGGTTCATGGAGTTTTCTATAGATTCCATGCCTTGAAGATTCCAACTTCTTTCTTTCAGGATGTGGATGGACAACCAGGGATACTTTAAGACTTATTTTCGAAGAAGACTTCTTCTAAAGTCACATTGAACACATGCTACTTTTCATGGTTGCTACCATGGATAGATACATCATCATCTTCCATGGATCATATAATTTAGTATTAGCTCCCTCCTAATCCTTTCCTCATGCATGAATGCATGCTCTTCTTTTGGAAATATATAATCAAATCCCTCCATCTAAGAGATTCCATGCTTCTGTCTGCATCCTTATTGCCTTCTACAAAGTGTCACAAGTCTTTTTCCAATTTCCTCTTGATTGCTGACTTCTTTCTGTCTTTACTTCTTCTAGGTTTCTTCAAGATCGATTATGATTTCGGCTTATCTTGCAGTTGTTACTTATGTAATAACTTCCACATGAATTGTTACCAGGGTTTGTTGATGTACTTCATCCTTTCATGTGTATTGCCTAACTTGTAGTCATTGTGATAACAATCCTTATCTTGTTGTTCTTCCATAGGTATAGTTTCTCTTTGAAGATATTATCTTCTAAGAAATAAATATGCAAGATATGTACAAAAAACATGGTATGTACAAGAACTATGAAGAGTATTGTTACCTTGTCTTAGAAGAAGAAGTATGTTTTGTCCTGCTTGGCTTTCTTTGATGGTTCCCTTTCTTCGGAAATTGACGCTTCATGTGTTTCCTTCCTTTTCTTTAACTCGGGAAAATGATTCTTGTAGTGACCATATTTTTGACAATTGAAGAATTGTATTTTTGACATATTTTTCTCTTGATTTGGTTTCTTCTTGGAGCCAAAATTCTTTTTATTCCTGAAATCATTGAACCTTGTTGTGAAGGCTTGATCATCGTATTTCTTTTGGGGTTTCTCTTTTGCACTGATCCTTGATTCTTCTTGTGCATATCAAGTCCAAAGTTCTTCAAATGTAGGATACTCTTTCCTTGTGTTCATGCTTGAGGCAGATGCATCCCATGTCTTGGGAAGACCATTGAGTACTATATTTACCAGTTCCTTCTCAGAAATGATCTCTTCAATAGCTTGTATTTGATCTCTTAATTGATAGATTCTCACAAAGTATGATGTTATGTTGTCATCATCATTCATTTTTATTTCACGGAGCTCATTCTTCAGAGTCGTTACTTGTCCAATGTTTCTGACTGAGAAGAGGTTTTTTGGGGCATCATACATCTTCTTAGATGAGTCAAGATGGGAGATGTAGGGTATCAAGTGGTCTTTTATAGAGTCCACTATGATACTCATGGAATTTATGTCACTATCTTTGAACTTCTCCAAAACTGCAACGTTCTGAGGTTCCTTCTCTTTTCCTTCTTCGAACTGTGGTTCCATGATCTTTCCTTTCACGATATCCAACACTT
Source organism: Picea glauca (assembly GCA_000966675.3). Lineage (NCBI taxonomy): Eukaryota > Viridiplantae > Streptophyta > Pinopsida > Pinales > Pinaceae > Picea > Picea glauca. The sequence goes on along the minus strand of JZKD02S0464464.1, from coordinate 133,064 downwards.
AATTCTTGGAAAGGATGTGCTATGAAGTTAGAAGCCCCTTCTAACTTGTTTTCTGACTTCATAGAGTAAGTCATAACTGTTTTGACTTGGTCAACCCTTGATTTTGACCAAAAACTCAAACTTGATGTCTTAGCTTGCTGAGAGTATCAGGAGATACGCTAAGCTAGGGTGCACTAGTCTATCCATAAATTAGGTCAATCCATTCACTTAAGGTGCCTCAACAAGAGGGTTAGGGTTTCGCTACTGCAACAAAAACTGGATGCAACTACAACTACAACTAAGAAAATCCTCCCAATCTATCTTCCAACGGTTAGTGTAAGGTAGCTAGA
>JZKD02S0464464.1:109330-131352 GCA_000966675.3 Picea glauca | reverse complement strand
GCCCCCTCGAAGAGGCAAGTGAACATGAGAGGATCCCTTCCATAATAGGATCCATTGTATGGTGTTGCCCTACCCTAAGGGTTTGATAGTAATAAGAGAGTTTTTGCATATTGTTTTTCTATCTTGCTTTGTGGATCTATTGTGTATTCAATATTTGTGGTGATTATATTTTTAGATCTATCTTTGGTTCTTAATAGTTAGACTGTCCGAAGATATGGTGGGCCCATAACCCATTAGAATATAATGGATGTGCTCATTTAACCATAGACATATAGCAATATTGTCACCCAACCATAGGCCGAAGCCACCCCTGAGCATATTAACCTTGATAGAGAAAGATTCCGAAAGAAAACCCTAGGCTAAATAGCCAAACAAAGGTGGTACACCTCTCTCCAAGGATAGTGCACCAAGAAAGAATAACAAAAGTTGATGAGAGCGTCCAACCCAGAAAAACCAAAAATGCAGATTGTAGAACTGTCGGCAACAACTGCTCCCAAGACTTGCGCACAAACTGGCCAACTACAATGCGCACAAGTGTACTTCTACAATTTCGATAATTATGGCCAAAATGAAGACTAGCCTCCTATATTTATACTGTTTCTGCCAGACTGCCTGGGCTAACTTCTCATTCTGGGTGCTAATTACTTAGTATATAATATTTCCTTTAGCTGACTTCTTCTCTTGGAGGCTAATAACCTAATACAAATCATTCTCTTGAGATGACTTGTCTTCTAAGGTTCTTAATCAATTATTTAGGGTTTCTTCCTGCTTCCCGGAATAGTCTATTCTTGTCAGGTTTACACGTGGAGGTAAATACCTCCCACAGCTACCATAATATCAACAAGTCCTACCAAAGTTGTGCAAGTTGTGATATATGCAACAACAATGTGTAGATCAATTGGGTTACTAATTTAGAGTAAATACAAATGTATTTTTTGGATCTCTTGTTGTGTCCATGCAGTCAACAATGCACTGCAATACATTTGCAAAATTTAGTGGGAATTCACCTTGGTGATAGCTACGAGAGATGTGTAGATGTTTATCTGCAACCACCACACCTCTTTAGCCATGTACAAGTCTCAATTGAGGAAGGAATTTCTGAATCCCACAATGACTAGATGTGTTAGGTATTTTCTCTTATTGGAGAGGGTGTTGAAGGTGCAATCAACATTGCAGGCCATGGTTGTTACTCTATATTGGAACATGGGAACAAAATCCAAGACAGATGAGGGGAAGAAAATCAAGCTTCGAATATTGGATAATGATTTGGTGGACATATTGTAGTTATTTGGTGTCATTCTTACACCCTATAGTTGAGGTCATTCGCTACACTAACACAAATTCTCTTAGTCTTGGAGAAATCTATATGACTTTTGATAGCATACTGGGTCAAGTAAAGGCAACCATTCGTGAGAAAGAACCCTCCTTAGAGTTCTATATGAACCAGATTCAACCCATTATTTAATGTAGGTGGGATCGAATGAACACACCTTTGCACATGGAAACATATGCACTCAACCTAAAATGGTATATGGTAAGGCTCGGTAGAATTCTTTCCATTGAGGATCTAGAGATCAATAAGGGATTTCTAGTCATCATTACAAAGATGCACAATGCAGAAGAGGGGAGAACACTTAGGAGACAATGGATGTATTTTGTAGGTCTCAATGGTCCCTTCAACAAACCTAATGCAGGGGGAGATTGTAATGACCTAGACTAGGATAACCCCATTGGCTGGTGGACCATGCATGAGGATAATGCTTCAAAGATCCAGCATATTGTTATTCACTTATTGTCTTAGATTGCTAGTTCCTTGGTGGTAGAGGAATTGGTCCACATATAGCTTCATCCACTCTATCAAGAGGAATAAAATTGCCTCTAGGAGAATAGAAAATCTAGTTGCAGTGCAGAGTTCCCTACATCTTGCACATAGGAAGAAACTAGAGTATTGGAGGGGACCAACAACACGATGGGAGATGGATGTAAAGGATGGTGCATAGATAGTTAAGGAGGATGGACTAGATGAGTTGTAGCATGGTTTGGTTGGTGTGTTTTGGTTACTCATGAGAGTGACTCTTACTCAGATAGTGACACTCCCATTGATGGTCTTGATAACTTCATGCCAAAGATGGATGTAGAGGACCGATCAATGGGATTGACTCCATGATGCTCATTTTATTTTCCGTGTTCATTGTTCATTGTTAATTTTCAGTTTTAACTTTTGAGTCTCGACTCTAAATATTGATGACCTCAAACTGAGTCTTTGACTCGTCACTTTTTACTATTTTTGAGTAATTTTAATTTACTATTTTAGATTTAGTATCTAGTATTTTGCTTAGTACTATTTATAATGATGAATGATGAATGATGAATCTGAATCAATGTAATTTGTTTTTGAATTTGAATTTGAATCGTGTTTATAACATTTACAAATTTGAATTTAGTATTTACATTGCATACCGTTGAATTTGCATGGGATGAATTGTTATTGTTGAGATTTTTATTTTTATTAAAATAATTTTAGAGACAACCCCCCCCATGCTAGTGACCTCGATGTACCCTTGTCTTCCATGAATTTCCCTAAAATTTGGGGATTGTCTCCACATGTCGCCCATGTGTGCTTCTACGCTTCCACATCTTAGAAACTTGGTGGAATGTTGTGAATAGGGCCTCTACGCCTTGGATTCTGTCCCTCTCCATTCTTTTCTAGACTGCAATAACATTGTCCAAAAATAAATCTTCATCTAATAAAGACAACATTCTCAGGCTTGATAATCTTTGGTAAGATATTCTTTAGTTACAAGGCTAGGCCCTTGGTTAGAATTTTATAAGATAGATTTAGGAGAGTTATTAAATGAAACCAATAATAAGTTGAGGATCACCTAGCTTTGGAATGGATTTGAGCAACCCCTTATCAATGTGGTTGCTTAACTTCTATGTTTGAATAACTTATTTGTATACTTGGAGAAAATTTGGTCCTACAAAGTCCCATGCGACTTTGTAAACTCACACGAGTGGTCATTGTTACCCACCACGTTGCACTAGGATGGACTTGTAGTTGACAGCCAAAGATTGAACATGGATGTGTTCAAAATCAGAGTTCAGAAGTCCAGCCGGTGACTATGGCCAAATTTTTCTTCTTCTTCTCTATACCACATTTCCATCCCCCCATGGGGCATTGTAATAAGATGAATTTGACATGATGAATTTGTAAAAGTCTTAGCCTCCTAAGAATTAATCATGAGTGCATAACTCTAGAGTGCTTTTTTTACTTATTAATTATTTCTTGCTTGAATTAATTTTTAAACAAGTTATAATTTTTGAGTTTTTTCACTCATTTCCTCAGAAGCTAGAGTGTGTACTGATGGTTAGGCCTTAGCTTGGAAAATATAAGTCTAGTGACTAATGTATATTAGTCATCAATTTTTATTCATATGGAAATTGTGCTTAGTACCCCATAGGATTTTTTAAATGTTTTCAATTAATAAAAAAATTCCCATAAAATGAGATATTTTAATTGTAAATAACTCATAAGTTAAAAAAATGGTACTAGGAGGCATTATATGACTTGGGGGTATTCGTTTTCACACTCATAATTCCCACTTTATCGAAGTACCCACTTTGTGAGTGAAATTAGTGATTTTTAATCACTTACAATTATCTTTACTCACAAAAATCAAATAAAAGACAAAAAATTAGCAAAGCTATTTTTTGGGAAACATGTTTTGAGTTGACTCACCCTCTCTTGGAGTTAACTAAGCCTTGTTGGCACTTGAGAAAGATTTATGGGTGAGTTGAGCTTGTGTTATTTTGAGTTGGGTGAGTTTCCCAATGAGAGGTGCACCCCCTTTGAGGAGAGGTGGCGCATTGTTAAGGCAGGCTGCCTACCTCTTGAGAGGTGGTGCCTTCCCTCTCTATTAGATTTTCATTAGTTTTGTTAAAATTAGATTTGCCATAGAATTTTTATCTTCTTTTAACATTCAATAATCATATATTGAAATATATATATGCAACGGATAAACAAGCACAAGAAGACACAAAGATTTATCCTGGGAAAACCCCAAACTCAGGGAAAAACCCAACCAACTTTTCTTAGAGAGAATATTCCAATACAACCATGAACAAGCTCTAATCACAAGAGCAAACCAACAATGAAGAACCCCGATAACAAATACTTATCTCTTATTCTTGTCAAACCCTAGCGAGGGTAGACAACTGATCAACACCATAGAACTGGCACCAAGATAACACACTACAGAGCTGGCACTAAGATAGGCGCATCAATAAAACTGGCACCACAAAGCTGGCGCCAGTGGTAACTGGTAACTGCAACTGATACCACAACTGCAACTACAACTGATACTACAACTGCAACTTCTATTGAAATTGTAACTGCTACTGCAACTGATAACTACTACTGCAACTGATAATTGGCACGAAGCAACTGAGCATCACCACACAACCTTAATGCAACTCTTCTAGAGGTAGCGCACAAGAGAAATCACCAAGAACCACCAAAAATATCCTTCCCCAAGTGGGGCGCATTCCCCAAGAGAACCATAAACCATAAATAGCGAAACTGCAACTGCAATTGCCTAGTGCACACTGTAGAAGGAGAACTGTGTGGCTGGACAAATGAATTGACCCATACTTGTATTTATACTTATCTGGGTGCCTGTTTAGGGCTGACTTCTTATTCCGGGTCTTTATTATTTTTGTGGGTCAAATTCTCTTCCTGGAAATTATCTTTCCACTTTATTATTATTTCATGTAGGACAACTTCTCTTCTGTGGTCTTCTATATTACTTTATTCTTTTTCGAGGTGTTCTTCAATTATTCAATGGTCTTCCTTTGACTTCTTGGAATCTTCTTCTCTAAAAAAATTTGTCCAAGAGTAAATACCTCCTGCAGCTACCAAAACATCAACACTCTCTATTACACTCTCACATGTGGCGAGTTATGGGAGTGTTGGGAGAGGTGGCAACCACCTCTCTCACACTTGTCAAGCTAGTTCTCAACAAGTGGTGTGCCTTCCCTCCTTGGGAGGTGTGCCCTTCTTCCTATATATTTAAGTTATCTCCCATTTTCTTGGCTAGTTGGAGCTTGGGAATAATTGCTTGTTATATTTTTCTATTGTATCATCATTCGATATTGGAATAAAAGGCTTTAGAGGCTACATTGGTGTACCATTTTCATGTGTGGAATTTCTATGTCATTGTGCCGAATGTGAGGTATAATTTGCTTTTGTGCTTTTGCTTCTAATTGTTAATTTGTGCCCTTCAAGAGGAGTTGTCTCCTATTATGGTAAGATTAGAAGAGCTAGGTTGCTTTACAATCTTATTGCTTATTTACATTTGATAACTTTACATTGCATGTTCATTTCGGTTGATGTTCATGCTCTTTTAAAGTATCTTTGTAGGTAGCTCCATGCTTTTAACAATTTGTTTGGCAAGAATTCTCTAAGTTTTCAGGTTCTCACACTTGAAGAAGAGGCGGTTGCACTTGCCTCACTTTTCAATATCTTAAAGAAGACATAGTCCCTCTTTGATCTATCAAGAAGACTCCATTTTCCCAATATTCCAAGCGTTTCTCTTCCTCTCTTTCTTAAAAAATTAAATACTTTCAGGTTACTAAGTATTGCATGTAAAGATTTCAGATTTGAATCTTCATTTACATATCTTATTTCTTGCTTTGCATACATTTAGAAGCTAAATCTATTATACATTTAAAATTTCAATCAATTGGGAGTTTAGATTTACCATTAAAACTCATTTACTCATTTTTAGCACATTTTGATTCCAAATTTTTCAAGGCTAAAGTGTAGTTCAATATCAAGTACTTTCAAGTTTATATTTATCAACCTTAGTGCTTAGTTACTTTCTGTTCCAAACAGCCAATAAAACCATTAAGGGAGCTTGCCTTTTGGCTTGCCTTAGTGGCCATAGATTGCTAGTTTAAGTCTTTTTTTTAACTTAGAATTTTTCTACTATAAGTTTTGATCTTGTCCATAAGTTGTCAAAAGTATTTTTAGGTATATTTTGGATTTGTTTGTTTGATTATTTTTTCATATTTGTGAACATACAAGTGGAGACTCTGCCGGATTTTTGCGGAATTGGAGCATCTTGGACACTCGGGAGCACCCCATTCTTTAATAAACACTTCAGAAACTTGTAAGCTTAGTGGTCTTGTTCCTATAAGGGACCATAAGCATCCCCAAAAGATCATTGTTATCTCATTAATCAATTAAGTGGGCCACATAGCCCCCACTCTTCATCCCCCCTAGGGGGAACGATGTCTTTGTGTGATTGTTCATTTTGGCCCCTTTTGCTCAATCTTACAATTCTCACCTAAAGGAAAGCTAAAATTAACCATAAAATTTATCACAGGTACTGCAAAAAATTTAGAGTAGGTTTCATTTTATTAGATTAGATTAGCTTAGATTTCATTTCATAGAGTAACTTTCAATTTGTTAGATTAGTTTCAATTTCAACATTTCTTTTCATTTATTTAAATTTGGCAAATAAACCAATCCCCTCAGCTCCCCCTAGTATGCTCTGAACTCTTGTGAGCCTACCTTGATCTAGGGAACTCATCAGAACCGAGGTTGGTCAGTGTGGAGTAGTTTTAATAGGACAATCTCAAAGTTTCTATTGCTTGATTGGAAACACAAGAGAAACTGTGTGTGAAGTCAGACAAAAACTTTGAGATCTAGGTTCTCCCTGTGTTGGACATCCAATGGTATCTTGAGCTACTATGTGAAGTCAGAGGGATATTATCCCTATTGGATATCCACATAGTTTAGCCTCCAATTTGAGGGATAGACTCTAAGAGGCCAAATCTAGATTAGATTTACTTTTCTGTCATCACTCTTGCACACATCTCACATAGTGACTTGCACTCACAATAGTCACTCCACCTAACAAATCGTAATAAAATTTTACAAGAACACTTGCAACACTTCTCTTTAGCAACATCGTTCTACTATTGGCACTGGTCTCATTACATTTACATTTCAAGCCTTTTACTTCAAGCATTTACTTTTTTCAAATATTTACATTCCAAGCATTTTCTTTATCTTGAAGTAGTTGATTTATGAATGCATCTCATTTGCTTACATATTATTGAATGTACCTTTTGATAGTGAATGAATCATATATGTTGCTATATTAGATTGTTATATTGATCTTGTTTGCAATAAACTCCTAGATTTCATTTCTTGTACTTAGATTAGTTCAAGCCTTAGATTATTTTCTTTAGGGACTACCCCCCTTGGCTTCGCTAGGAGTTGGCCTAGATGGAGGAGTTGAAGATTAGGTTACAACAGCTTGACTCGAAACTTTCCCCGAAGGACACACCCAGTGGATTGAATATTTCTTCCATGTTACTTAAGGTGTGTATAAAGGTGGCACCAATCATCAAGGCCAAAAGACTTATCATAAGCCATTTCATTAAAAGCAGTGTTCAATTCATCCAACATTGGCCCTTGCTCGCATTATCTCTACTACTTATTTTTAGGATTTTAGGAGACTATGTTAATATAGGCTTGCATGGCCACCCTCAGTTCATCTATCATTCGTTGGGTTTGGAAAACCATTTTATAATAGTTGACGAATTCCTTTTCAATATCATCCACTATCTTGATGGCTCTAATTCACTTGGCCAATTCTTTAGAGGTTAGGTATTTGAAGAAAACCTTATTGGGCTTGTCACTTGTCTTGAGTCAATGGATATGAGAACGAATTTGAGATACTTTTTCTATAAAGGCTTCCTTGATCTTTAGAAAATGTCTCAACTTGGCTACACTAGATGGTGATTTCTTGTTGAAGGGGGTAAATTGCAACATCCTTGAAACTTGCACTAGTGCCTCGATAGAAACCTTAATCTTCCTTCTTCTAAGGACAACACATTTATACTATATCCACACAAGAAGGTTGTGGCATGTTGAATGACATCTTCCCATGACAAAATCCACCCTTTCTCTCCTTGAGGTTGAGGCATTAGGTTTCGACTTCTCCTGATAGCTTCCATACAAGATGATTGCTTCAAAAGGGATATGTTCAACGTAAATCTTGAATTTGTGATCGTGGGTTTAACTAAATTCCTTGAAATGGAGAAAATGATAGGTTGGTAGTTAGATAGGGTGAGATATGCTAGGGATTTGCATTACAATTTCACCTTCATGATCAAAAAAGAAGAAATTTTACTTATAGAGCATAACTTTGTCTGGTCTTTTCTGTTTCTGCTGTTGCCTTTTTGGAAATTGGATTATTTGAACCACATTTCGAAAGAGTCTTACAATGAAATTTTTTGGGGTCGTACAAAGCGAGTCTGGCCTTGAGGCCATTCTAGGCCAATTACTCTCTTGCTGACATACATACAAGAAACAATCCTTCTTTGTCTTCTTTGTTGATGTTTTATAACATCGGGTAGGTATTCTCACATTACCCTAGGTGTTGGGCATGTGGGAATCGTCGTGGGCACAACATTACACTCTTTGTTTGGTGAAAACCGCCTTTGGAATGAAGTTGGGGCTTCATGGGTTTGGTGATGGGCTTTGTGGGTTTGTGTTGGGGCTTCACACCCACAAGAAAGTCTAATTTGATGTTGACTTGTGGAGGGGCTTCTATGTTGATCCCTAAGACTTGCATATAAAGGAGAGAGGTCATTGTGACATTTCATTGTGTAGTGAATGTGGAGAAATGGAGTTGGCATAAGTGAGTCTGCACTTGTGCCAAGGAGCATGTTGATTCCAGCAAGGGAATGTCTATAACTCAGGAAAATCTGGCCTAGGAGAGAGGTAACTGCAGAAGGAATAAACTGTACGAGTGGAGCGAATCGTACAGAAGTGTTCGTACAGTTTTGCGTACATATACACGGGTTGTAGTGGGCACAATCACATATGTACACGAGTTGCAGTGGGCACAGTCGCATAGGTACACAGATTACAGTGGGCACAATCACGTATGTATGTGGGTTGCAGTAAGGTGAATCATGCACATTCGTACAAATTTTTATGGGAAGAAGCAGGTCCATACAGGATGACATCAACAACAGTACATGTGACGTTAGCAGGCTACATAGGTGGTCTGTAATAGATTTGTGGGAAGAGGAAAATTCCAGGGATTTGCTGAGGTTTGGTTTTCTGATTTTTCTATTATTGGAGGACAAGGTTGTCCTCAGATTTTGGTGAAATTGTATTGGTTGGGAGGGTTGGTTTTTCCCTTAGGATATTTGAATTTGACAAGGTTACAAAACATAAATTTTGTGTCTTGTGTCTTGATGATTCATCTCCAATCTTGTTGTTTCCGTTGCACATATTTTCAGTCAATAATTCTCAGTGTAAAATTGTTCAGTGATAACAACTAGGGTTTACTGTTAGCTCACTAGGAAGCAATTTTTAGCTCTGAAAATTAGTCACATAGAGTTGCATGTGAAAATTGACATTCTTGAGTCTCAAAATTGTTGAAATCACCATAGAGCAACCAACAGGCCTCGAGCAGTGCTTCAGCTAACCACTCCCACAAGATTACCCTTTGTATACATCATTAGGAGCATAAATGTTGGGTAGGACTAGCAAATGGCCTTTGAAATTAAACATGGTATTTACAACATGATTTGAGGGATTAGTGCCATGTTGGATAATAGATTCTGCCCATTTTGGAGAAATCAGGGTTGTAGCCCCACTTGTACCTTCAACACGGTTAATAAAGTTCAACCAGATTCCTTAAAGGGACAACTTAAGCATAACATCAGTTACTTTAACTTCTTGCAAACAAAGAATATCAAGATTAGAAACAACATTTCCAATTTTCCAGACCATGGATTTGCAATAAGATTACGTAAGACCTTGTACATTTCATGAAATTACGTTCATTGTGAACTTTCTATGTGGTAATCCATTGTCTCCTCACCTTCGTGTTTAGCTAAGGTGTTGAAAGTGTATGTAGATGTCACATTTTGCATTTTTGGTGAGAATAAGTCATTTAAGATCTTGTTTTTTGGCCTCTAATGATAATTTTCAACACTAGGGGTTGATTGAGAAGCATTTAGTTGTGGGGTGTGTTATCACACAATCTATACTTGCCCAAAGCCTAAAGGAAAGTAGGCCTAGATTGACGTAACACAAAGGTAGTCCTATCATTGTCACCTCAATAGGATACCTCTTTCTATTTATGAGGAGAAGAAACTCACTCCAAGGGAGATGTCTCAAGACCTAATTGGTTGATGAAGGGTAAAAGACCGGGTAAAACCCACCCCTCTCTCTAGGTCACTCAAGGAGAGAAATCACTTGGTAAAGTTTAAGGGGGGGAAAGGAAAAGTAAATGAATGGTACCTACCCTTTACCAATGAAACAAAAAACGTTAGCAACAATCAATGATATCGATGTTTCAAATTAGTGACTTCAATATAGAAATATGCTACTAAAACACTTAAAAGATAAAATGTATAGCAGCAAAAATATATCTAGAAAATTGCAAGCTATGATGACAAAATTGATATAAAGACTTTGCAAATTTTGATAATACTTTGTCACTCATAATTTCAAGATTAATACAAGTCAATAAATGACTTAATGGCTGTCCAAACGCTTATTAACAACATTAATTAATGATGATGACAGCAATAGAAATCACTTTAGAAAAGTACTATAATGAAGCAATAAGACAACTACTTCAACATCGAATGATTATAGTTTTCTTAGTACAAATGTTTAGTGGTTGTATGGATGATTTTTTAGGGCTGTTAGGGGATGCAACAAGGGCTGTAACAACAGCTATGACAACAGTAACAACTTCAGGATTTGCACATTAGAAAGGTAGAAAAGGGAAGACTAAACCCTAGGGTGATGACGCCTAGGTTAGTGCAAATTTCTGGGTAGGTTAGCTTAGTTAGTGTTCTTGTTAGCGCCGCAAAATGATTGTTGTAGCAGAAACACGCTAGGTTAGTGGAATTGTCAAGTTGAAAAGGGAGTTTGAAAGTTTAAGGTTGCTTGTCAAAGGGAAGAAGACAATGACTAGTGCCTTTCTAGGGTAATGGAGTCAAAGATGGCGGCTTCTTCTAAAGCTACTAACTAATGATAATACACAAAAGTCTAAGAGGGAAAAATTATAGGAGGAATAACAACTTAAGTCCTCCTAGATTTTGACCTCAAGAAACAAAGTGCTAGGGTGTAGGCACTTCTAGGCCCTAGCGCCTTGCTCTCCTTAGCATTTTTATGGAGTAAATACTTATGCAACAATAACCAAATGCAAACCTCTAGAGTGCTAGCACTTTAGGGCTCTAGGGTTTCATTAGTTACTAGATCAATTTAGTGAAAGCTTGGGAAATAAAAAAGTAAGAAAGTAACACCTTAAGTTTCTTACTTCAAGCATTAAATACACCATGCAATTTCATAATCTTGTATGAGAAAATAAAACCATACAATAAACCATTCAATAGATGACAAAATGCAGATTCTACTTACTTGCACCAAGAATAATCATGAATATACCATGCAAGATCACCATAAAACTTCAAAAATTGATCCAAGTTGCAAAGATAAGCCTTAAACAAGAGTAGTGCCTCCTTATTTCAGCCAATAACCCAAGAGGGGCGAAAATTTCAGTCCTCTTGTCCCATGACAAGTTATGATGAAAAATGAATGTACTTTTTCCTTATTTATACAAACTTGTGACCTTAATTAAGTTTTAGGTCAAAAAGATAGGCAAACCTGACTAGTTTCTTACAAAAATTAATTTTTGGGCTAAATAAAATTAATTTGCTACTGAAAATCCCTTTAGAGGTGAAGTCATGCCCTTCTAGGGTGACGTTGAGCTCTCATGGTGGATGTCTTGCCTCTAATGATGGAACGTTTCCCCCTCCTAGGGCTTAATCTCACCATTTGCTGCCAGAACGTTGTGCAAATTCCCTTATTTCACTGGGGCATCACTCCATGAAGCCCTAGCCCCTCCAATATGAAGTCATGGGCTAGATGGATGGTCTCTAGGCCTCCCAATGCCATCATCCAAGTGAGTGAAGGTAGGGCTCTTCCATCTAAGGCCTGCCAAAGTTCCTCCAAAGGCAATGACTTTCTTCTTCATGGTACTATCCTTCAATGTACATGTCCACCAGCAAGGTCCTATAGGAACAACAAGTAAGCCCTCCAGGGGTTCATAAGTCACAATGATAATATCATGTAAATCACATACAATAATAAAATTACCTAAACATGTGCATCAAACCCCCCTTAACCCCAAATGAATGCTCAAAGACGTCATGCAATTTGATAAGTTAGTTTTGGAGAGGGTCTCAGGGTTTCCTATGGGGCTAACCTCTCTTAAGTTTTGGGTGTTTCCCAGGTGGAATCTAGTCCAAGTCATGTAAGTGTAGGAGGTGGAATGGGATAAATATTTGGGCATGGGGTGCATGTGATAATAGGGAAATATAGAGTCTTACCTGTGGGTGCCTTTGTGGAGGGCGAGCTGCACCTTGTCATGAATGTAATTGTTTCCTATCCCATTCATTGCATTTTATTTTTAGCTTTATTTCTTTTGATCTTTTTCTCTTGTGCTTCAAGAAAATTGTTGAGGACTATTGTCCTGGCTTGATGATCATAGGTGACAATGTTATCCACAAACATTCACAGAAATGAGAAGGCTGGCTCGTGATGATACCCCCTTTCTATTAGCTATGCCACCAAGACCCACTACCCTGGTTTGGTTACCAAATAGGTGGTAATGTCATACCGCTATATGCCCATGGTCATAATAGGCCGGATCGTGATGAGACCTCCTATCCATCAACTAGTACCTTGAGTGTTTATGTTATCTTGTGGGTCCCCTTTTCTTACCGAGAATATTTTCATTGATTTCTCCGGGATCCCTGAGCAAACCATCTCAAAGGTTTCAAAATTGGATTTTAACTCTTGCCAGCTACTTTTACCCTCTGGGCCTTTAGCCCCTTCTTCCCATGAGGTAAGGTACAACCCTTCATAGTGTAGCCAATACCAATGCCCAAAAAGGAAAGGGGAGATGGAAGGAATAAATATGGAAAGTGGTAAGTATGGAGGGAACGGACGATGAATTTTCATAGATCCACCCAGTAGCGACCCATCCTAAAGGGAAATCAACTTACTAGGGCACTGTGTCACCCTTCCAGGTATGAATGAGTCAAAGAGCACAATTTCCAAGAAAATGTCATGAAGCGAAGAAGGATTCAATACAACATGTTCAAGTTCTTCAAAAATCAGAGTGATACATACCATGATACCCAAAATCATTACCTCATGGAGCAAGACTCACTGCTACTTCAGAACCAGGCTAGTGTGATGGATACTGCTACTGGTGATACGTGGATTTCATTGAAGAAAAGAGGGGCCCTCTGGGGCCATGTTCAATTTGTCTGGTTCTTGGTATGCCATGTCTAGGACCTTTGGGCCTCGAGACGTGATCTCCTTAGTTATCCCTAGGCTAGGGGATAATAGGGTGGAGATCAAGTCCGATGATCCCCATCCCACTCCGGGGAAGTGTGTTGGGAACTACCAAAAAGGGTTTTATCCACCATAGAGCTTGAAGACCTCTTTTGATCTAGTCAGGGATGGCCTAAGGGGCCAATTGGAGCATGTCCTGGGAATTGACTAGATTATTGAGTCTGGAGAGATTTTCCCTTATTTACCACCCTCGTTGAACCTTCATTGTTTGTTTGGGGCAAGGCATGGAAGCCCTACCTCTTATTTCAACAACGTGGGGAGCAACAACATCATTTTACGCCAACAAGTGGTAGTCTTTAATCCTAAGTTGCAAGAAATGCTTGGAAATGTCAAAATGAGTACAAAATGCCTTGGAAACATCACCAATCATACCGTACAACATTTACAAATTTGGAAACATAGTACATTATGATCAACGACATTTCCAAGGCATTTCAACCATTTCCAGTGATGTTTAGAGCATGTTTTTGGAAGTTTTCGGGCTCACCTAAGTTCCCAAGAGGGGCATGGGGCCCATATGAAAATATCGCCTTGTTTGTGCCAATGATCCTTTAAGACAAATAGAGATAGGGGATTGGGCTTTGAGGAGTTTTTCACCTTGGTAATTAATGGTAATATTAAATTCGTAAAGTAAAAGGATAAAAAATGTAAAATAAGGAGAATGCAAAAGGATAGAAAATGTAAGATAAAGGAGAATGTCAACTTTTAATTAAATTTTTAACATGATGTTTGAAAGTGGTTCCATCCTCATCGGACTTCATATGAAGAAAGTAGAATTTCATATCCCATTCAGAATTCAACAAACTTAACAATTTTCAGTATTTCAGAGTTGGTAGGATTGTAGCGTTTTCACTGGATTCTATCGTGTATCAGGGTATGGGATTGGATTTAGTCAAGACCACTAGGTTATGGGATTTTGCATCATGTAATCATTTATGAGAGTTAATGTAGACACGTGTTTCCTTCTAAAATATCATTTATGTGTATAATTATTACTTTCTTGTAAGATAATGTGTTATTTAAAAAACTATAATTGTATATTGTTGTATTTTTTAGTTCCCCCCACGTACCCGTTTTTTTTTTTCTAGGTGGGGGTGGGGGGGGGGTTGTGTGGTCACATTTCTAGGCCTTATCATTTCATAAACTTGTATACATTTCCATGTTTCATGCAACTTAGCTTTAATCCTATGGTGTGGACTTTGACACTTGAAATAGGGGTTGGGGAGATTGATGTACCACATTGGATGATGAATAATTTTACCTCCACCTCAGATATGCACAAATTACTTTAGATCTTTGAAGATGCCAACCCTGAGACAGACCCTCTTTTGAGGGTATGGGTTAAAGGTATGCAATGGTTCATGGAAAATGAAATTACCAATTGAAGCCGAAGTATGTTCCAGAAAAGCCTAGTTTTGTAAAGGGAGCCTTGGGAAATCAACTTAGACTAGACAGTAAAGTTGGGAGGCTTCCTCAACAGAGAATTCCTTATGCCACTTGATTATCACAACCAAGATGTTTTGACGCATCGAGGGGCCATAAGAAATTACTTAATGGAAATAGTTCTCTTCAACAAAAGACAATTGAAAAAAGTCCCTTAGTTAGGCTATGGATTGTCATGCAAATCCACCCACGAGGTCCCCAAGCCTTTTGGCCCAAGGATTAATCATAACCTCTAGTGGGATACGCCCCACAAAATAACCTAGTAGTGTGTATTTTTTTTAGATTTTCATGGATCACATTGCATTAAAAATATTGAATGTCAACATGAAATCCATCAGGAAGTATTTCATTACCTTGTGTACCACCTTTGGAATGAGCTTGTGTGGTTCCTTTAGGAGGAACCATGCTATCTAGCTCCTTGATTAATAGATCCTTAATGAAAAACAAGAATTTCACCTCTTTCCTCAAGGTTTCTCAGATCTCAACCCTGCGAATTTTCAATCTTAGGGATGTTATGAAATATAAATAAAATAACAGCTACAATAGACACTATTTTATCTCCTAGCAACCCCAATCCGCAAGTACAACCTAGGGTTTCATCTCAAAACACTAATCTCCAATTCTCCAAGTGAAACCCGCACCCTAGTATTCAAGATGCTCAAAGAAACCCTAGAGATTCAAAGACAAGAGAGATTGTTACAACACAATCTATAGCCCCATATGATGTAAAGACCCAGGCATCAAGGAGCTAGTCTATGCAACTTAAAAAGACTACCCACTGTCACCACAATAGCTCTTCCTCTCAATTTTGGTTGGCTCTTCTCCAACTCAAAGGGGTCTTCCCCTAAGGATAGGATTGCTAAGGCTACAAAGTGGAGGCATAAGGTGATTTATTGAAGAGTAATCCCAATCAAAATGAATGGTTGTAATATAGGTGGACGAATGAATGGTTTGAGAACCCAAAATATGATGAAAAAACCCCAAGTCCAGTGCCTCGTCAAATCTTGGGAAAAATGGAGTCAAGGATGTATGGATCTAAGAGGGAAAATTCATGAAGATGTAAGGCAATAAGTGCTGCCATGCATGCCAAAATTAAGCTTTAACTTGCTGAAAACTATTGCAAAAAATAAACCTTGGAAAGCTAGGGCTGCCACTATAAAACATTGTTATGAAGTTGATGCCATATTATTCTAGCAGCAAGTAGTTTTGTTAGATGTAAGATTAAAATGAAAAAAATAAGCATAAGAGGGATTATATCCTCACATTAAATTATCCAAATGACACATAGTTCATTACAAGGCCTTCATAACATGCTACAAGAGATTCCTACGACAATAAACAACATATGAATGAATTGAATGTTGAGATTTGGGTACCTTGGAAAGTGGCCCCCTTTGTGTTTTTGATCTTCTAAACACATGAATGAATCACTTTTTACCTTGTACTATGTACTTTGTGTCTAATTTCACTTTGACTTAGGAAACTTAAGTCAAAAGTGAAATTTGGTCATTTTATCCTAAAGTGACAATTAATTCACAAAGTGGGTGAATTAATAGACATAAAGTGAAACTATGGAAACTTAAGTAAAGTGGGTTTTGGTTTGAGATTTAGTTGAGATGATCTCAACCATTGATTAGGGATGAGATGAGATAATCTCATCCACCCATCTTTTAGGTTTCCTTATGCTTCCTAAAGGAGGGCGCAAGGGGCAAAGGAGAGCTTATTCACTTGTATGCTCACCAAAGGAGCTTGGATAAGGGCAAGAGGATGAGGATTGTTGCATTGGGTGAGGATATCTTGGGTGCATGATTTCATGGAGGGAGGCATCTAGCTTGGAGCTTGGTTTGTTTACTGAGGAGCATTCATTACTATGGAGGGTGCACTTGTTGAGGATGGTGCATCAGTAGTGGTGAGGTCTTACACTTGATTGTAGTGGGATCAGTTGCAGAGGGAGGCCACACATCAGAGCTTCATTCCCGTGGAGGAGTTTTCCATTCTGAGCTTACATATTGCATCTAGAGAAGTTATGGTGTATTTGGTAGCATTTACGAGGGGCACACCATGCTAGGGTGCACATACTTGGTTTGGACTTGTATTTCATATTGAGACAAGCTGATATTGTAATAGATTCATCTATATTTTGTACTTGCTATATTCCACCATCTATTCTCCTAATTTATAGACATATATCCCAAACTAGTTTTCCCCGGGGGGTTTTTATCCAGGGTCACGTTGACCAAAAATACTTGTGACAAATTTATGCATGCTTAGAAGTGTAGATTAGCATTTTAAAGTTAAAGATATAAAGGTAGTGTTATTTATCTTAATGTATATTGCATGTTCTAACATTGAGTAAAGAAAACACTTGCAAGGGCACCTTAAAAGAGCACTTAACCATCAAATATTGAGAAGAAAGTTTGGTGATTGTTTGTTGTCCTAAAAACAACAAGAGAAGACAACCACACAGTTGACACTTAGAGCCATACTAAGGTCAAGAACATAGCTTAGATGGCAGCCTCATAGGACCTCAAAAAATATACATTGAAAACATAAATCCTCACATCAAAAATATGTTATGCCTTCAATCTTCCATAAAGCTTCAAGAGTGCAATGTACAAATGTAGCTCAAAGGGACAGATCCTTAATCCCTAAATTCTCAACAATATTTTCAAATGGAGAGAAATCTCCTCTTTATAGAGAGAGTCTCTTCTCTCTTACAATTTTTTTTTTTATTATTTGCTAACAAACTCCGTGACAGGTCAAAGAAATAATAAAAAAATGTATTTAGATCCCCGCTCAATTGATGGTTGACCATGTCAAGGTATGTAGAAACTAGCCTCTCCAAGAGAACTTGCCCTCTTCCAAAGATAGGAATTAAAATACAATAAAAGTCTCCAAGAGAAGGCTTACTACCAAAAATAGGCATGATAACTAAGACAAGATGCTAAAGGTCCACATAGAATGCACCCTCCAGTCCTTATCGTTTCGGAAACTTGTATACATTTTCAGGCCATATCGTTTCAAAAACTTGTATACATTTCCATGTTTCATGCAACTTAGCTTTAATCCTATGGTGTGGACTTTGACACTTGAAACGGGGGTTGGGGAGATTGATGTACCACAATGGATGATGAATAATTTTACCTCCCCCTCATATATGCACAAATTCCTTTAGATCTTTGAAGATGTCAACCCTGAGACAGACCCTCTTTTGAGGGTATGGGTTAAAGTAATGCAATGGTTCATGACAAATTAAATTGCCAATTGAAGATGAAGTATGTTGTAGAAAAGCCCAGTTTTGTAAAGGGAGCCTTGGGAAATCAACTTAGACCAGACAATAAAGTTGGGAGGCTTCTTCAACAGAGAATTCCTTATGCCACTTGATGAACAAACTGAGATGTTTTGACACATCTAGGGGCCATAATAAATCACTTAATGGAAATAGCTCTCTTCAACAAAAGACAATTGAAAAAAATCCCTTAGTTAGGCTATGGATTGTCATGCAAATCCACCCATGAGGTCCCCAAGCCTTTTGGCCCAAGGATTAATCATAACCTCTAGTGCGATACACCCCATAAAATAACCTAGTAGTGTGTATTTTTTTTAGATTTTTGTGGATCACATCGCATTCAAAATCTTGAATGTCAACATGAAATCCATGAGGAAGTATTTCATTACCTTATGTACCACCTTTGGAATGAACTTGTGTGGGGCCTTTAGGAGGAACCATGCTATATAGCTCCTTGATTGCTAACTCTTTGTGTGATTTCCCAAATAGATGTATCAGGGGTTAGGGTTGTAGAATTTTTTACGTTCTATAATTTTTAATGCAAAACAAGAATTTCACCTCTTTCCTCAAGGTTTCTCAGATCTTAACCCTGCGAATTTTCAATCTTAGCGCTATTATGAAATATAAATAAAATAACAACTACAATAGACAATATTTTAGCTCTTTTCAACCCCAATCCACAAGTACAACCTAGGGTTTCATCTCAAAACACTAATATCCAAGTCTCCAAGTGAAACCCAAACCCTAGTATTCAAGATGCTTCAAGAAACCCTAGTGATTCAAAGACAGGAGATATTGTTACAACAAAATCTATAGCCCCATATGATGTAAAGACTCAAGAATCAAGGAGCTAGTCTATGCAACTTAAAAAGACTACCCACTGTCACCACAATAGCTCTTCCTCTCACTTTTGGTTGGCTCTTCTCCAACTCAATGGGGTCTTCCCCTAAGGATAGGATTGCTAAGGCTACATAGTGGAGGCATAAGGTGATTTATTGAAGAGTATGCCCAATCAAAATGAATGGTTGTAATATAGGTGGACGAATGAATGGTGTGAGTGTTGGGTATGTGTTATATTCTTTGCACGAGTTGTAGTGTCTGAGCATATGCACCGAGCACACAAGGAGGTTTGAGGGGGGGCTGCTAGGCCCCCCCTTGGGGGGTGCAGGGGGGAGAATATTTAGGGGGGAAAATATGCTGCCTCGGGAAATGTGTCACGTGCCTCAAGAAACATGTCACATATTTAGGTGGTTTTTTAGCACATGGGTTTTGCTGATGGTTTTCTATTTCCGGTTAAGGAATTAGGGTTGTGGACTAATATAGGTCATTGGGTTAGGGTTTTGGATGATGTTGGCTCTTATATGTATATTGTATTGTAAACAATGTAACATACATGAATGAATATAGAATATGTTGGTTTTCCTGGTATGGGTGTCCAGGGGAAAAATCTCTATGTAGTGTTTGTATTTGTCATTGTATCTTTTCTGTTCTTTTACTGAATATTTGTTTGCAGTAGATATTGTACGAGGTTAAAATCTACATTTGGTATCAGAGCTTTGTTGGCTTCCGGGGGGCGCCTTTGTGGTTAAGGGTTTGGCTCGAGATTGTGATAAGCCTTGTTATAGTGGGAGATCTGTGGTATTGATTTTTCAGGTGAAAAGAAATGGAAAGCAATTCGAAGATGGAGATCAAGAAGTTTAATGGGAAAATTTTTGAGCTATGGAAGCTCAAGATGGAAGATCTGTTGGTGGATAGAGATCAGTGGATCGCGGTAGATCCAGGTACTTCACATACAAGAACTTCAATAGATGATTGGAAAAAGTTGGATTGGAAGGCAAAAAGCACAATTCGACTATGTCTCTCTGATTCAGTATTACTGAATGTCTTAGAGGAAGCTACAACCAAGGATTTATGGGAAAAGTTGGGTAAGTTGTATCAGTCCAAGTCCCTGGTAAATAAACTATTCATGAGAAAGAATTTGTATAACCTGAGGACAAGAGATGGAGACTCGGTGGAAGATCATTTGAACGCCTTCAATATTGTGGTAAGTCAGTTAGTATCTGTTGAGATTAAAATTTCAGATGAAGATAAATGTATTAGTTTACTGTGTTCTTTACTAGACTCCTGGGATATTCTGGGTGTGGCCATAGGTAGTAATACAACTACCTTGAATTTTGATGAAGTGGTATCATCCTTGTTGTCAGAGGAGATGAGACGTAAGAATATGGAAGGACAGAGCACATAAGCATTATTTGCAAGAGGACGTTCTCAGGAAAGAAATAGATCTAATTTCTCAAGTGGGAGATCTAGGTCTAAGGGTAGATCTAAATCTCCGAGAAAGTTTGTAAGGGTGTGTTGGAGATGTGGAAAATAAGGGCACTACAAGAAGCAGTGTAGATCCAAGGTTGAGAAAAATAAGTATCTTAAGAATCTCATTCTACAAAAGAAAATACCTCCAAGGAAGAAGGAGGGGATGCGTACTTGGCTTCTTCAAGCACACATGAAGATCATGATGCATGGTTGATTGACTCTGGGGCATCCTTTCATATGACTCCCCATAGGGAGTGGTTCTACAAATATGAAAGGTATGATGGAGGTAATGTTTTCTTAGGTGATGATTCGACAACCCAAATCATAGGACGAGGAAAAGTCAAGTTGAGGCTCATAGATGGAAATATTAGAACACTTCTTAGTGTTTTGCACATCCCAGGTTTGGCCATAAATTTGATTTATGTAAGCAAAATGAACGATGCAGGGGTAAAACCAATATTTGAAAAAGAAACCTGCAAGATGGTTTGAGGAGCAATGGTGTTGCTGAAAGGAGTTCAGTTTGGAACTCTGTATAAGATAGAAGGAAGCACTATTAGTGATGGGTGTAATAGTTCCATTGTTCCTGATATTGGAGTTGAAGAAGAAAGAACTCCTACAATCTCTGGAGAAAAGGTTATGTTGTGGCATCAAACATTGGGGCATATCGGAGAGAAGGGTCTTCCACTACTACAGGGTAAAGGTATGGTTCAAGGTATGTCTAGTCTCTCTTTGGATTTTGATTTCTGTGAACATTGTCTATATGGGAAGCAGAATCGGTTAAGATTCCCCTCTAGTGCAAAGAGGGAAGAAGGAATCTTACAGCTAGTTCACAGTGATGTTTTTGGACCTGTGTCGGTCCCATCATTGGGAAAATCTGTGTACTATGTCTCATTTATAGATGACTTCTCGAGGAATACTTGGATATATTTCCTCAGGAAGAAATCCAAAGTCTTTGACAGGTTTAAAGAGTTTAAGGCTCTTGTTGAGAATCAAATAGAGAAAATAATTAAGGTGCTAAGGATAGATAATGGCAGAGAGTATTGCGGGAATGAATTTGAATAATTCTGTAAGAAGTGCGGTATAACAAGGTAGAAGACTACTCCATATACACCTTAGTAGAATGGAGTTGCAAAAAGGATGAACAGGACGTTGATGGAAAAAGAAAGGTGCATTCTTAGTGGTACCAGCCTAGGGAAAGAATTCTGGGCAGAGGTAGTGGGTACTGCATGTTACCTGGTCAACAGATCACCCTCATCAACATTGGATGACAAGACTCCACAAGAGGTATGGAATTTTAAGGAACCTTCTCTCACACATCTCAAGGTATTTGGCTGTGATGCATATGTTCATGTTCCAAAGGAAAATAGGAGTAAGCTAGATAAGAAGGCCGAAACGTATATCTTTATTGGATACAAAGATGGTCTCAAAGGTTATAAGATTTGGAACCCAGAAACTAAGAAGGTAGTGTATAGCCGAGATGTGGTATTTAGAGAAATGAAGGATGTTGTTAAA
>JZKD02S0464464.1:56957-71757 GCA_000966675.3 Picea glauca | reverse complement strand
TTTTGAATCATCTGGTACTTGAACATTTAAGTGGGGTAAAAGGAGGTTTCCCCCTCGAAGAGTCTTATTATCTGAAATTATCTCTTTTTCAAGGCGTTGAGTACTTTTCCTGAGGCTTTTCTATATTATATTGATGTTTGGTTCTTAAATATGAGGTGTAATAGAGATAAATCACAAAACAAGAACTACAAGAAAGAGGAAGACTAGTTCACTCCTCTTAGTCGCATCTCTTACACATGGGACCCGCGAAGAAGACATTTCGGAATTTCGCCATTTTGGCATATTGGAGGATCAAAGGTCGAGACTTTTGTCCCGAAATTCCTGAAGCGGTGAATAGCGAAACCATGAGAAAAATCACAGTTGTCCATTAGGAGGAGGACAGGTGGTAGAGATCAAGGATCTTGCAAACTTGGAGGTTCGCAAGGTGAGAGCCCAAGAGTTGGGTGCTCCAAGTCCCGAAGTCCCGAAAGGTAAATTTGTGAAGCACCGAAAGCCAGGCACGGAGGGGACACGTGGTAGAACCACAAGGTGGGCCCGGGAAGTAGACCGACGAACACACGTCACACATTTGGAGGAGTCAACACCCCATTGACCTCTTGCGTCTCGGGGACTCGGGAGATAAGGGAATCAAAGTTCGAGCCTTCGACTCGCGAATTCGAGAGTAGCGAGAATGAGAAGAGAAAAGTAAATATCGCCTCTCAGGGGTTCGGGAAAGAAAGGCGCCAAGGTTGGACCTTTGAACTCACGAAGGCGCGATATGTGAGAAGTGTTAGCGCTTATCCTAGCCGGTGGTCGCACAAGGAAGGTGCTGA
The DNA here is from genome assembly GCA_000966675.3 of Picea glauca. Taxonomy (NCBI): domain Eukaryota; kingdom Viridiplantae; phylum Streptophyta; class Pinopsida; order Pinales; family Pinaceae; genus Picea; species Picea glauca. The sequence continues at coordinate 70,945 of JZKD02S0464464.1, read as the reverse complement.
CAGAGTAAGAGCTATAGTCATTTTGCGATTTCAGATATCGCGGATTTGGAGAGGAGGAGTCGGAAGTCACAACTCGCAAACTTGCGAGATTGCGAGTTGCCGAAAAGGACCCGTGGATTGATAGATTTGCAGATTCCAGTGGGAATCAAAAGAGCCGATCTGGCTCAAGGGCATATAGAATGATCCTATGAGTGGATTTCATCCCGAGGGCCGAAAGGTATACGTCATTGAACCTCGAATGGGATTTTCTGAGATATGCGCTTGGGAATTTCTAGCACAGGCCGCGAATAATTTCCCTTTAGTGGGTTTTTAGCCCGCCTCTTCGCCCTTTGTGCCATGGGCTTGATTTAGGAGATAAAATGACCCGTACCAGAATTTGTGCTAACATTAGGCTCCATGGGGGATAGAGTTGTCCCTGTGATGCTCTAAGAACTCCTTCTACATTTCCAGTGCCTTGTCATTGGGCTATGGGGTCATTTATTAAGCCGAAAACAAATAGAAACTCAATATTTACAAAAAACAGAGGAGTCGTCTAAGGCTAAAAAAAAACATTTCTTCAGGAAATGCCCATTTATTGGGCTGTTAAAAACTTCTTCACCCTCCAAATCCTGCAACCTGTATGTGTTATTTAAGAATACTTCAGATATTTTGAAGGTCCCGATCCAGAGGGAATCAAACTTGTTGTTTTTTCCCCTATCCCGCCTGGGTGCATCCCACTTAAGCACCAAATATCCTAGTTCGAATTCCTCCTTTCTAACCTTCCTTTCAAAGGCTACTTGATCTTCTGTTGATGACTATGAGCTATGTCCATAACCTGCTCCCTAAACTATTGTAGTTCCACCACTTGATGAATTCTTCTGACCATATGGTTTGGCTCTCCTTCATGATCTTGAAAGAATTTCGCTACCGGTAAAGCGAGCTGAGTGGGAAAAACAACCTCCATCCCATAAACAAATTGAAAAGGTGAGGTTCCCAGGGACTTCTTTGTTGTCACTCGATCGACCCATAGAGCGAATTTGAGCCTTGAATCCCAGACCCTCTTATTGTCTTCCAATAATCTTTTAATGAGCCTGATTAGGATTTTATTGGAAGATTTTGCCAGTCCATTTCCTTGAGGATAATATGGAGTGGAGTGAATTAGTGAAATCTCGAACTGCTCACAGAACTTAACCAGAGGCTCAAACTTGAAAGAAGCAGCATTATCAGTGACAATTATACTAGGACAACCAAATCTGGCTATGATATCCTCCAGGAAGCTAATAATTACTTTGTGTGAAGCATTCCTGGTGGGGGCATATTCTATCCACTTGGTGAAATAATCTATTGTAGTCAAAATCCATCTATGATGGCCACTTGAAGGAGGATGAATTTCTCCATTGAAGTCCAAACCCCACTATTGAAAGGGTGTTGAAACTACTACAGGCTTTAATGGAAGATATTTGAGTTGTTGCTTCCCTGAGAACCTTTGGAATTTGATGCAAGCTCTGACCTCTCTACAGACATCAGTGAATAAGGTGGGCCAATAGTACCCATCCCTGAGAATTTTGTGGGTTGTGGTCTTCCAGAAATGATGCCCCCCACAAAGGTCGTTGTGGAAATCAAACATAACTTTTTGGGCTTCCTGTGGATTCAGACACCTCAGAAACACCCCTAGAGGATCTCTCTAGTGCAAGACTTGGTCAATAAGGAAATATCTGACCACCTTGAGCTTTAAATCTCTTTCCTTGCTTTTTCCCATTCCATATGGAGGCTTTAACTCTTGCAAAAAATACAAAATGTCTCTGTACCAGGTGCATTCTGCTAGTGATAAGCCACCCCGAGAGCTTTTGCTGGGAGACTCAGCTTGCTGATTTACTAAGAAAGCATTGATGAAGCTAACCCCCAAGGCCTTGTAATTGGATTCAGCCAGCAACTTGGCTAAACCCTGCCCTTTTACCAACTTGGTGGGCTTTATCTCTAGGTCAAACTCCAAGATCTTGGCAATCCATTTACCTCTTCTCCCATCTTTGTCAGGCTATATAAGGATGTCCTTCACAGAGGCTAAAGGAACGTATGCAATCACTCTTGAGTGCAAGACATAGACTCTGAAATCTTTGAGATCTTTCACCAAGGCATAGGCCTGTTTCTCCATGATTTCATACTTGATTTCTGAATCTCTTAATGCCTTGCTGAAGAAGGAAATGGGTTGCTCTCGCCCTTCCTCAATTTTCTGCAATAAGACCGCTGCTACTGTATCAAAAGAAGCAAAAGAAAAAAATAGGAAATCCTTGGAATAATCAGGACTGATCAGCACAGGTGCCTCAGTCAATGCCTTTTTTATTTGGACAAAATATTTCCTGGGTTCAGCAGTCCATTTTACTTCATTTCCCTTTCTGAGCATGGTTGTGATGTGTTTCACCAGCTCAGAAAAATTTGAGACGAACCTCCTCAAAAAGTTAATCTTACCTAAAAAAACCTGAAATTCCTTTTTAGACCTGGGAGGTGACAGGATCTGAATTGCCTCTACCCTGCTAGGATCAATTCTCACTCCCATTGTTGATACTATATGGCCTAACAACTTCCCCTCCTTCATAGCAAACAAATATTTATTGGGATTTAAGGATAGGCCAAACCTCCGGCACTTCAATAAAAATTTCTTCAAGTGACAGTGGTGCTCTTTATCATACCTAGAGAAGACTATGATGTCATCCAGACATATCACCACAAACTAATATTTCTCCCCGACGAAGGCTATGTCCATGGCTCGCTGAAATGTTGCTCTTGCATTCATTAATCCAAAAGGCATTTTGGCATACATGAATGTGCCCCAAGGAGTGGTGAAGGTTATTTTTTCTCTTTCCTTAGGCATGAATGATATATGATTATAGCCAGAAAAACCATCAATCACGGATATCCTAGATGCACCAATTACCTTATGCAATATGTCTTCCATGTTGGGCAAGGAATAGTTGTCTTTCCTTGAGCTCCTCTTCAGGTTCCTGAAGTCAACACAGAGCCTGATTTCTCCACTTTTCTTCCTCACCAGGACTAAATTGGCCACCCACTCAGAATATCTCAAGGGGACAACGATTTGGGCATCTAATAACTTCTTCACTTCTTTCTCCATGACAAGCAACAACATGGGATTTATATTTCTTAGATTCTTCCTAAATGGCTTAGCCTCTCCCTTCAGTGGGATCTTGTGTTCAATGACAGATGTGTCATATGTCTTGAGGTCTTCATAGGTCCATGCAAACACATCAGCAAATTCTTTTAATAACTCAATATATATATCCCTTTGTTCTTTGGTCACATTGCTTGACAACGTGAAAAAATTAGGCTCCTCCTGTGTGTCGATATTACACTCCGTTGTATCATCATCTCCATTTGAAACCCTACCCTTTACTGCCACATCATTCCCATCGAACAGTCTTTCTAAAGGGACCAGTCCCTTCGAAATGTGATTGTTAGGTAGGTGAATAATATGGTGATTAGAAATTTTACTTAAAAATACTTCAGGGTGAGGGTGACTTTCAAGATCAAGCTCCTGATCAATGTGCAATGCAGAAAATTCGTCAATGGATTGAATTTTTTTTTCGATTTCAAGATCGTCTTCGAATACCTTCCAATGCTTGATATTTTCTAGAACAGATGGCCTATATCTTATCTCAACCCCATAATTGATCTTAGAAGGTAGAGGGATCCTGAACAGACTTGCTCAGACAGCTAAGGATCTGGCCAAAGTATTCTCCTCTCTTGGAATAAAAAAAATGTTGAAAGTCGAGAAGAAATTATCAATTAGGTCCCACACCTCATTTCTGTAACTCCTAAGCCGAGGATTCTTAGCCCGATAATCATTTCTGACTTGCTGGATTATCAACTCAGCATCTCTGAACAATGCTACCTCCTTAATTCCCATTTCTTTTGCAACCCTCATACCCAGAACAAAAGCTTCATATTCTGCCACATTATTGGTAGCTTCAAATTCCAGCTTGTATGACAGAGATATGGTTTCTTGACAAGGGGACACAAGAACCACTCCAACGCCAATGCCTTCTCTAGAAGAAGCTCCGTTGAAGAACATTTTCCAAACAAAGGTGGTTGGAGGAGGTACCTCGTGATTAGATATGGGTTGCTTTCTGATTTGAAAAGGGGCTTCAGGAGTCTCAATGATCTGCAATAAACTAGACCCCAAATCAGTGTCAAGTGCAAAGATAGGATGATTGGTGGGGTCTGCTTCATCACTAACAATGTAGGCCAGCTGAGATTCTTTGTACAACCTTCTGTGTTCCCCTCCAAAGACTAGAATGGTGGCATATGTGAGATCCATCTATAATTTTCCTCCAAGTTTTCTAATCCAAGATCTTGACAACAACATGCTGAACTTGGGGGGAACGTCAGCTACTACAATGTTCATGACCACACTCTTCATTGGCAGCTGAAATAAAGAGACCACCAAGTCTTTGATGACTCCAAGGCATTGCACCCTCCTTGAATCAAAAGATAAAAAATCATGATAAGCCTTTGTCACTTCCAATCCCAATTCTTCCATGATTATTTTGGGCATAAGGTTGTGGGAAGCTCCTGAATCCATGAGGCAATTATGCAGCACCTTATCATGTATGTTCAGGGATGTGTAGAAGGGAGGGGATGAATCATCTATGTCTTCTACCATGGGGCCTAGGACAACCACTGGCTTTTCATCTTGAAGATTTACTGAGTTTGTAGAAGGTTGGGGGGACTCAGATTGTAGCAACTTGGAGAAGGACCTTTTGAAGTCTTCATTTTTAACTAGCTCTGAGAGGGGTATGGGAATTCTAATATTTTGAATTTCATGCTCAAAACTAAAGGAGGGAAAAGGCTTAGGAGCTTCCCTTACCTCAGAGACAGGTTCTTTGGCTGTTGGCGAAGTATTTTGAGCTTTCTATTCTTTAGTGGTGATTTTTACATGCTTAGTAGGTTTTTCCGCTATGAGAGGCTAATCGTGGCTATCAAAATTCCCTTCTTTCTTCTTTGACCTGAGATGATATCTGTTATGAGTGTTGTTGGCCTTTTCCCCTTTATCCAACTCATTGACTTGACTTTTCATAAGGGATTCTTCATATATAGATTGAGTCAAATGGGGAAAAGGGAAGGCATCTTCAATACAATGAATTTCAGGGTCGAGCTCATCCATATCCTCTCCTTCCTCATGAGCAACTAGGTTATTTTGGAGAGGGGTTTGAACCCTCTACTCATCTTTGTCTTTGCTTCTTTGTTCCCTTGGAAAATTCTGTGGCATATTGTTTCTAGGCCTCTTGAAGTCTCTATTATCAGTATTTTAGGGATTTATGTACATGGGCTTTCCTTCCAACTCCCACCTTTCCATTCTAGCCGAAAGCGACTTTAGCATTTTAGTTACCTCATCCATCTGAAAGGGAAGGGGAGAGGAATTGGATGGGGAGGCTTCAAGTCTCTTCTTGGGTATGTCTCTATCAGCCTTGTACTTGAGTCAGTCAACAACGAGTATGTTATATTCTACTTCCACGGCTGCATCCTGCATGTGATCCAGGGTAGTTTCTCTCCTTTCCCTCAATATAAGGGAGAAATCGAGATCAAAAGGGCTAGCATAAGTGATCTTAGCAGAGGATTTTGAGGGATTTATTTCAGCAGGGATCTTATTGTACATTTTATTGAATTTCTTGGAGAAGTCAAAGACAGACTCTCCTTCCTTTCTCTTCAAAGACCCAAACTCTATCATGTAATACATGAATTCTTTTTTTTCCCCCCACTGTCTCAAAAAGGCATTATGCAAAGCCTCAATCCCATCAATAGATCTAGGAGGCAGGGCCCTAAACCACTTTCTAGCCTCACCTTCAAGGCTATGAATGAAAATTCTCATCCATACATCTGCATGCATGATAACATGATCATCTGTAAAACTGTAAAAGGCTTCAAGGTGTTCTTCTGTAGCTATGTCTCTTTTGCTTGTAAACTTGGGCAGTTGCTTAAGGTAGTCATCTGCTGGAAGGGCATTGAGAGGCTGAGGTAACACAAGGGGAGCATACCTAGTAGCTATTATAGCCTCCATTCTAGTCATGGGGGTATTTTCTCCTGCCATAGGAATATTAGGTGGAGGAGAACTTGGAGGAAAAGGGGCTCAAAATACAGAGGAAACTGGAATAGAGCTTCTAGGTGGAAGGGGAAACAATGGGGGGTTTAGAGAGAAGGCTAGGGGGATTGAGTCAGCAGACACTTCTCTCTATGCAGTAGCAGCAACAGTAACAACAGGAGGAGTGGGGAAATCTTATGTGGTCCTGGTTCTACGCCAAGGTACAACTTTAGGGGAGAGGGGAGTGACAAGGATTTCTCCCTCCAATCCTAGACCAAGAGGGGAAAACTCAACAGGAACACTCCTGAAATTCAGGAAATGGGAAACTTCAGAAAAAGGTCTGCTAGGAAGATGAGAAGAATAAAATGGAGTTTCTACAGAAGGAGATGGAAAATTACCTAGTTTGGCGGTGGAAGTTTCTCCTTCGGAGGCCTTTCCTTTTCTGATAATCACCTCCGGATTAGCTTCAGGCATAGCTAGAGGCAGTTGTGGATGGGACCGCGTGTGTTTACCTCTGAAAGCCACAACTAAAACAAGAGGTTCACCATAGTGTATTCATCACAATGGATTCGCCAGGTGCACAGTAGCAATCTCATAGGGCTCTGATGCCTGATGCACCTTCAAAATCATAGGCTTGATGTCGTTCAATCCCAGGGAAAATTTTCAACTTCGTCCCCGACAATGGCGCCAGAAATGTTGGCTACAGAAGTCACTCCTGGATTGCAGCAGAAGTAAGCCTAAGGCCCATTAGTTTATGTCACGATTTGTCTATAAAGGGGGTGATCGAATGGAAGTAAACTCAGAACAATATCGCTCACTCAGAAAACTGGGTTGGAACAACAAGGACATGTGAGGTGTTGATTTAACTTAAGCCAGTAAATTTTGCATAGTGGTGAGTAAGTGGAGGGAAAGAAAGGGGAAAAGTCTCAGATATGAGATCCTCTCAGATCGGAGAAACTTCAAAGTAAACCTCAAATGTTGTAGAACCAATACAATCAAACATGCATCATATAGTTACAGAAACACCCAACTGGATCATCCATACCTGGGCTCTCAGATTCAGAGGAATAAGGAAAGGAGGAGGATGGTCTCCATTAAACAAGAAATCTCAAAATATCATTGTATAACCAGAGAACCAGAGGCTTTGTTAAATATTTACAGTCGGAAGCTTAGCTCTACCATCGATAGATTACAAAAAATGGAAAAATCTCCTACATATACCCAAAGCCAATAACAACAGCAAAACTGAAACTTATCATTAAAAACATTACGTCTGCATGTTTACTAATAGACTACACCTACAGTCTCTGAATGGTCATGTGCTTATGTCAGACGCAATCAGGCTCCTAGAAACCTTGCAAAAGAATTGACCTGTCTCAGGTCCCTTTCTGGATTTTCCATTTATGGTGGAGATGATGTCTAACAACCACCAACCACCTCAATAACTGCTTCCTTGGGATTGGGAATGACCTGGTCAACTATGCACTCTTGGGACGTGGAGGCCCTCTCGTGATGCCACCTAGATCGGCTAAATGGCCTAATGATAAGGCATGGAGGTCGGTGCGTAGACTGGGGCACATGATTGGAAGTGGTGGTTGAGCAGTGACCAGGCAGGGATGAGGTGAAACAGTGAAAGAGGAGGTGGCAGGACATGATTGGTCGAGGGAGGACGCGTTGCTTGTTATTGAGCAATGCAGAAAGGAGAGGGATAGGTGTCGAAAGGCAAGAGGTTGAAACAAGAATAAGGTGGGCCAGGATGGTGCTAAGTGGAGGCAAGATATGGAGTGGAAGATAGATGGCGGAAGATGAAAGGTGGAGGTAATCGTGAGGAGATGGTAGGGGGACCCACACAAAGTCGCACATTTTGGACCCCCCCCCCCCTTATTTAATGTAGAAAGGAAAGGGGGGTCCATAATCCAATCTTTTCTGTATAATTGAGCACCCTGATCTAGACCGTCGAAACCTGCATGCTCAATTCTATACCCCCCCCCTTTGTTAAAGGTAGAACAATGAAGGGGGTCCAGAATGGAACCCTAGCCATAGATCTGGACACGCAGATTATGGTCACTCAGATTTTCCCGCTCCTTAGCTTCATGCATCAAGAATCGCCCCTGATGGACGGTTGAGACTACTCCATGATCAACGGACCAAATTCTTTCAGGCAATTGCCCATCAGGAGTTCTGCTCCTTTGCTCTTCGAAGTCCTGGTAACTGAAACGTAACGAAGCTCGATCACTTGCCACCTGTGTTTTTTGAAATGGATGGCCCCGATGACTTCTGCGATATAGGTGATGTCCTTGGCGCTAATCCTCGTGCAACTTTTCTAATCACAAATTCCTGCTGATCGTCGATCTGCTTCCTCGATGAATCCTGGCCGCTAAAAAACAGATCTCTGGCTGCTCGCTTGACTTTGAACCCCGAACAGGATTTTCTGAGATATGCGCTTGGGCATTTCTAGCACATGCCATGAATAATCACCCTTTAGTGGGTTTTTAGCCCGCCTCTTCGCCCTTTGCGCCATGAGCTTGATTTAGGGGAGAAAATGACCCATACCAGAATTTGTGCTAACACCCTCAAAGAAAGCCAAGCAGGATAAAACATACTTCTTCTTCTCGTCAAGGTAAAAATATTCTTCATAGTTCTTGTACATACCATGTTTACATAGTTCTTGTACATATCATGTATATCTATTTCCAAGAAGATAAGATGGTTAGTGAAACAATACCTATGGAAGAATAACAAGATAAGGATTGCTATTACAATGACTACAAGTCAAGCAATACACATGAAAAAGATGAAGTACGTTGACAATTTTTTGGAACAATTCCTATGGAAGCTATTATATAAGTAACAACTGTCAGATGGGCCATAATCAGAATAAAACTTGAAGAGACCCAGAAGGAGTCAGACCAAAAAGAAGTCAGTAATCAAGAGGAAACTAAATAAAACTTGTGACACTTTGCAAGAAATCAATAAGGATGTAGACGAAAGCATTGACTCTCTTAGATGGAGGGAGTTGATTGCAGAATTCCAAAGAAGAGCATGCATTTAGGCATGAAGTCAGGATTAGGAGGGAGCTAGTCCTAAATGATATGATACATTAAATAATCTGTGAATATTATAAAGTATCTTTCCATGTTTCCCATTGAAAGTAGCAACCATGATAAGCAACACATGTTAAGAAGAAGTCTTCTTCGAAAAGAAGCCTTAAGTATCCTTGGTTGTCCATCTACATCCATGTTCCTATGATGAAAGGAAGAAGTTGGAATCTTCAGGAAGAAAAGGGAATGGAATCTATAGAAGACTCCATGGACCCAAAAGCTAAGGAGGAACATGAGGAAGAACATGAAGATTCCAAGAAAGAAAGAAGAGCCAGAACAACCAGTTATTATATCGAGAATCATAAGACTACCAGTTTGGTTTAAACCCACTAGAAGCAATCAAGCAGAAGAAATGGAAGTTGTGATGAAGAACAATGTATGTAAGAAAATGTGAAAAGGCTTATGAATGGAAGCCTTGCGAGATTCAAAACTAGAGATTCTTCCAGAAGGAGGGAGAAGACTATGACGACAACTTGTTCCAGTAAACCAGATATACCTCTTGCAGTATCCATGGATTGAAATTCACATGTAAAAGATTGTTCTTCCCAATAAAGCAAATTGAGAAAGAAGCTTATACCAGAAAGAGACCCATGTATACAAATGGAAGAAGAGCTTGTACAGATTCAAGCAACTTGATGGAGAGTATCTCGTATACAATAGAAGGATGGTGAAAACTTCCTATGACAAAAGAAGTGATACTTGGATATGTTTTAGTTTGAGTTTTTCCATGAATTCATGGGCTAGCATGAAACAGAAGTCTGTTGCACTCAACACTACAGAAGCATAGTATATTGCAACTTGTGATGCTTGTACAAAAGCAATGTGGCTCTGTAAGTTGGTTTATGGATTGTTTGATCAGGTGATAAATTCGACCATGACATATTGTAATGATGAGATCTATGTGAAGCTTTCAGAGAAAATGGTGTTCCATGACAGGCCGAAGTACATTGAGATCAAGAATTATATTCTCCATGATAAAGTCCAGAAGAGAGAATTGGTTCTCCAGTATATCTCCACAGATGAGCAGATAGCAAATATTTTGGTAAAGTCTCTGTCCAATATGAAAAGTTTTCATGTTGGGGCTCATGGAGATGACTTCCTTATTGAAAAAGGAAGTGATGTTGGTTGTGGAGCCTGATTATCTTCCTGATTCAGAGGTCTTTTACTTTCAGTCATGTTTATACCCCATGAAGTATTTACACCCCAAAAGTATGTACACTCTTCCACGCAAGGGAGTGCAAAGGGGGGGTATCCCCTTTGTGGGGTCTGGGGGCAAGAGGGCCCCTAGCGGGGGTTCGGGGGCGAAGCCCCCGAAGGAAAAATTGCCTTGTAAAAGTATATTGTAATTTCATTGTAAATATGGACCGTTCATTATAAGGTCGCAGATCTAATGATAGAAATTATGTTAGGGTTTTTTCCCTAGAAGGAAACCCTCTTTTATGAGTGAAATGTATTGCGACTATGGTTGGATGGCAAATATTGTATTCTAAGAGAGGAGACTGTGAGAGAAAGAAGAGGAAGTTACAGTGGGTTTTGCTGTAAGTTGTATCCCTTCATTTGTTGGATAATAATAAAGGAAGGACCTGGCAATTTATTTGGTGGACGTAACCCACACTGGGTGAACCACGTAAATCTGTGTCTCTCTTGTATTGTGTATCTTTTGTGTTTTGTTTCTGCATTTGTTTTATTTTATTGCTTCGCGGTCTTATTTTTCTAACAAGTGATTACTCCCAAGTTGGGAGGGAGCACTAATATGTTGTTGATTTATGGACAATCATTTTTCCAGTTCGTAAAATGGTCCAGGATGGGCAGTTCCTTTCCAGTTTGGAAAGCGGTTCAAGATTTATGATGGACATGCATTTTCCAGTTCGGAAAATGGTCCAGATCGAACAGTCATTTTTGTAACGAAAATGGTCCGATAGATTATTGATGTACCATAGAGAACGATTCCCCTTGTGGCTAGTGTGGGGGAATGGTCTAGGAAAATCATTCTTCTTGGCAGTCATTTTGAGTAGTGGTCAAGTAGAATGGTCCTCCTCGTCGGGAAGTCATTCTTTCAAAGTTCACAGTTGTTAGCAGTTTTGAAGAATGGTCTTTTTTGGAGGTTGGTGTAGGATAGTCATTTCCATAGGAAATGGTCTGGACAGTCATTCCCTAGGGAAAACTTATTCTCTCCAGGTTGCACTATGATTAGTGCTAGAGGAATGGCCCAGTTAGGTGAATGGTCCAGGTTCAACAATTAGGGATAGACATTCCCTAGGGCAGACTCATTCTCTCCAGGTTGCACTGTGATTAGTGTCGGAGGAATGGCCCAGTTAGGTGAATGGTCCAGGCTCAGAAATCAGGGACAATTATTCTTCTATGCTTGAGAAGAATAGTCCAGATAGCCCATGGATGATATTTTACCTTCTGATGGCAGATGCTCTTCCAAATCTCACATATGTGAGTGGAATAGTGGCCCAGATGACTTAGTTTGTATCATGATATTGTTTTATGCAAGTTGATATCAGATGATATGATTGTTGTGGAGACTGTATGTCTCTAGATAGTAGTTGTATGCTACTGTGGTGGATGTGATCCACTGGTAGTGACTATGTGTCATTGGTTAGTAGTCGTGTGCTACTAGGAGTGGTTTTGTACCACTGGGTAGTAGTTGTGTACCACTATGGATAGACACAGTTGTTTTCTATTGGATGTCATTGTTCTGATTGCCATGGATACTATCACTAGTGTTGGATATGATTGCCAGCTAGATGGATAGTCAATATGTTGATGGATAGACATTCTCCCTGTGGAAAATGGTCCAGGACAGTCATTCTTCTAGGACGTATGTCCAGATTAGAAGAATGATTCTTGTATAACTTTGTGGAGTGAGTGACTTAATTAGCATCATGCCTGATTACTTAGATGGAGTATGGCTTCGATAGGTGATGCAGTTGATGTTATTAGATGATACTGATAGTGATGATGGTGCTCATGATTTGACCATGATTAGAAGACTGATTCTTGTATCACTCTGTGAAGTGAGTGAATTATTTAGCATCATGCTTGATTACTCAGATGGAGTATGGCTTCAAGAGATGATGCAGTTGATGTTATTAGATGATACTAATAGTGATGATGGTGTTCATGATTTGACCATGAGATAGCCTGTGTGTCTATGATGGTGCTACCGGTTGAATGGTATGTTTGTGCTCAATAATATTACCTTTAATACCTCCCTAGATAGGAGGGATTTTTGATATTATGGTAGCTGCGGAAGGTATTAACTTCCACGTGTAACCATTGATGAGACTAGAATATTCTGAGAAGCTAGAGAAACCCTAAATGGTTGGATAAGAGCCCTAGAAGACAAATCGGCTCAACAGAAAATGTAATATTAAGTTATTAGCCTCCAGGAGTAGAAGTTAGCCCAGTTAGGTCACTTGGAGGACTATAACTAAGAGGGTGCTAGAGCTCATTTGACACGCACACTCTCACAACTACATAAGGCTAGTGATGCACAAGTCTAGAGAGGAGCTGGAACTAGCAAATGTTTGGTTTTGGATTGGACTTTCTCTTGGTCATGGTTTGGACTTTCAGCTTGGTACGCTAGCTTTGGAGAGAGGTACGCTACCTTTATTGGCTATTGGTTCTAGGGTTTTCTTCCAGAATTATTCTCTCTGTCAAGGTTAAGGTGCTTGGGGGTGGCTTCGACCTATGGTTGGGTGACAATATTTCTATATTGTCTATGGTGAAACGAGCACACCTATTTTTCTAACACTTAGGACCCATTGATATTATTGGTGGTGTTCCTTCACACTTCACAGGTGTTTACATTATTGACATCTGATGTAGTGACTCTCTCCCTTGTGTCAACACCAATACATTTACCACAGGGAGGAGTGTACATGTTGGGTGGTAGCAGGTACCAGAATTGGATGAGACCCCTTTCTTTTTAGTTTTTAGTGGGAGGATTATTTTCTTTGACTCCCTGACCCATTGGACAGGCTTTGGTACTACAAGTCAACTTACAGGTAGTACTTGATCAGATTATAGGGCCTCTTCTCCTTCCACATGGTTACATGGGTATTCTTGGTACATATTTCTTTAGTTTTCACACAACATCAGTTTGGTTTTATGGACACAAAGATTATTATGGTTCTCAACATCCCATAGGGGGATCCCGTCCCCTTGAGTCGCCATTGTTAACCACTGGATTTTCACCCTTGAAAATCTTGAGGTTTAAGAGCCAACATGCACTATTTTGGCTGGCATTCTGAGATTCTCCTAGAGTTTTGTGCATGTGTTGAGTAGGAGGTTGTTTCCCACATGAGACAACTATATGATCAGTACATGGTTGTTTGGTTCAAAGTTAGAGTTGACTTAGTTGCCATGCATATTTGAGAGAGAAAAAACATACAATAGGTGTTTCTATTTTTTAGGAGACATGGTTTGAGTGGGTCTCTTTATAGTTTGGAGCAGTTCTAAGCATACAGTATGAGTCCTTGCATGATTCTAGGCCTGATGACACTTTTCTGGGTGATATGCAAGAACTTTCTATTTTTAGCAGGTTTTGGTCCAGGCCCCGGATTCAGATTCTGAGTGTGTCATATTGGTCCTTGAGACATCTAGAGTCTTTTGGATCTTTTATGGGATGATGTGACACAATTTGGTATTTTTATCAAGTTGGACACTAGGGCTCGCATGTCAGCTCTGATCGCATATTGTTTATGGATAAATTCGTGAGTGCGGACACAGACCAATCTCCCCAGATCCACCTGGATCTGGAACAAACCGTGACAGAATACTACTCTTTCCCTAGATCTAGATATTGA
>JZKD02S0464464.1:25852-38101 GCA_000966675.3 Picea glauca | reverse complement strand
CATAGATTTACAAGTTTATTAGAAACACTCTTCTTCTTGAAATCACTTGTGTAATCTTGGAAAGACTTAAAAGACAAAAATGATTTAAGTTCAATAAATATACTTTTAAGTATAAAATATACTAAAATAAATATACTTTTAGTATATATAAAAGAAAATAACCTCCAAAACTTCTCCTTAAATATTTGAATAATTAATAACAAGAATTTGTTTTTTAAAGTTGTTTATATTTTAAACGTTCTTCAACATAGAAGAATCTCAACATGAAATTGAAAGAATAAGATGGAAGAAGGGTAGGCGAGCTTTCTCGATAGCTTGAGTAATGACGATATGGTTAACCCGTATCAGTTAATTAGTGGTGGTTGGTTCGGTCTTGCTAGTTCATTGATCACATCAGCCAAGGAATTCATTTGTAGTAGTTCTTAAGGTGGTTGGTGGTTCTCGGTGATTCTTTCAGGAGTCAGATTTGGTTGGTTTTCACCCCACATGTAACTGAAAGAATAATATGGAAGAAGCTCCACATGAAATTGAAGGAATAAATGGTATATGAATTTGATACACTAAATGTGGTTATTTGATTGATCTTTGAGACGATTTCAATTGTGACCAAGTGTTTGCTCTAAGTGACCAGTGAAAGGCAGAGTGATGATTACATGACATGATTTCTTATCCTTCTTTGGCATATAAAATGAATTGGTATTTCTAATTATCTCCAAACAATAATGATTATGACGAACTCCAAGAGGTTACTCACATGGCCCTTCAAAACCACATAATGATTTACACAATTGTTTATAATGTACATGGGGTCACTGTCCAATTGCATTGGATGTACTTTGAAATGATGGAACTTTGGGTGGGATAAAGTTCAAATTCCACAGATAATGAAGGACATAAAACCACTTAGGTAGGAGAGAGTTTGAATTCTATGGATAATGAAGGAGGACATAAAACCACTCAGGTGGGAGAAAGTTCGAATTCCACAGACAATGAAGGACATAAAACTGCTCAGGTGGAGAAAGTTTGAATTTCGCAAATAGTTAAGGAGGACATAAAACTGCTTCAGTCAATCATCCAAATATCAATATATCTAGTTTTGATAATTCAGCGCAAGAAGTAAATAATACTTCTCGATCTATTGAAGAAAGATGCAAAAATGCATGTTCAATGGAAGTGCATGAGAATGGAGAAAATTCAAAGTGTAGACTTGTACTTCTTCTTTGACTCACATTAACATGTATTCCTCGACATCAATTTCTAAAACTTGATATTCTGGGGAGAAATCTAGATTGAGAACAAATTCACCATGATGTGGAGTCCAACACAATGGAGTTAAGATGAAAATTTTACGAAACTATTATTCATGAAGAGAGAGATACAAATAGTGAAGAAGATAACTCTGCGACTGAGGATGAAGAATTTGAATCTTTGGATGAATATGAAGATGATGATCACAACCCTCCTCCTACAGCTAAGTCAACGATAGAGAATTTGGCTACCCGAGTAATCCTCCATGTCCAACGAGATGTAGTTTGTTCGATCTGCAATGACATGATACCTTTGGGTGAGGGAGAAAAAGAACTACCATGTACACATCTCTATCATGGAAAATGCATCATTCAATGAATCAACATGAGAAACCTTTTTCCACACTATAGATATGATATGCCCACAGATAATCCAAGTTAATTAGAGGATTCAAACTATGAAGAGTTAAAACAGTGAGAAAGTTTCATCTCTATCTTTTTTTGCCCAATTTTATTCTAGTTCGTTAATTTCAATGGAGACAATTAGTTAAATGATCTCTCCTTATCATAAACGGTTATTTTCCATTATCTTTATCTATGGATGGACATCTTTTTCACAATTTCATTTGTTGAGGTTTCATTTACAAGTTTTTTTCCTTTGCATTTAACTATAGAGGAGAATGATTTTCATAATTGCATTAGTCGACATTTCATTTCCAGTTCTTTTCTACTATCTTTAGTTATGGACGAGAATTGTTTCAAGAATTTCTCGTAATGGTGAAAAAATAGTCCTTTTCATCTGGTAATTTGATGGAACAAAGCGATGAAAATTGATCGAAGGAAATCAAAAAACATCTTATTGCTTCATTTTGGTATGAAAAGATAAAGTTTAGATATATATTGAATCAAAAGGAAAACTAATGAATTGAATTTACACAGTTTTGATACTTGCATTCCTCTCTTTTTCCAAACTTCTCTATTTGTTGAAAGTTGCAGGGAAAATGTGTCGTACTCATCCCCTTTTCTTTGGATTGTGGCGATCCCTAGTATCTTTAGTTTAGAAAATCTATTTTTTAAAAGGGAAAGTTTTCTTTTTTAATGTAGATCCTTGAACTTCAAAGATGGGCACATTACAACTCAAAGATTCTTTAACTTGAGAGACAGACACATTACAACTCAAAAGATCCTTGAACTTGAGAGACAGGAACATTACATCTCAATCCACTTTTAAAAAGTCAAGAACTCTCAATATTTCAATAAAATACAACAATGTGGAAACAAAATTGGAATTGAAATCATTGACAAATTACAATGAATTACGTAGATTTTAACAAGCTAATCAATGTGAAGCAATGATCCTTTTGTGATTCTTGTGTTGAGGCTTGTAAATAGTGAAGTGAAACATAAATGAAACATATTTAATGGTTTTTTGCAGTTCAATCTTAATAGCATTGTTAAGTTTAGAGTTGAGTCCTCTAAGAAATGCTTTACGACACAAAATTGTAAAGGAAGCCTCAACCAACGAAATTATGACAATAATTCACATCAATAGATAAAGACATGAAAATAACCGTGAAGGAATCTTGGACTAACAAAATTAAGAAAAAAATTCAACTCTATAGCTAAATACAGAGGAAAGAACTGTAAAGGATGCCTTAATTAATAAATTATGAAAATAATTTTCATCAATAGCTAAAGAAAGAGTAAAAGAACGTTGCGTGAAACCTCGACTAGAAAAATTCTTGAAACAATTCTCATCCATAACTAAAGATAGTGGAAAAGAACTGGAACTGAAATATCAATTAATGCAATTATGAAAATCATTCTCCTCTATAGCTAAATGCAAAGGGAAAAAATACATGTAATTGAAACCTCAACAAACAAAATTGTGAAAAAAGATTCCCATCCATAGCTAAAGATAGTGGAAAAGAACTGTTTATGACAAGGAGGGATCATTTAACTAATTGTGTCCATTGAAATTAACAAACTATAATGAAATTGGGCAAAAGAAAGATAGAGATGAAACTTCCTCGTTGCTTTAACTCTTCATAGTCTGGATCATTTGATTAACTTAGATTGTTTGTGAGCATCTTATATCTGTAGAGTGGACAAATGTTTCTCATATTTAGCAATTAAATGATGCATTTTCTATGATAGAGATGTGTACATGGTAGTTCTTTTGCTCCCTCACCCAGAGGTATCATGTCACTGCAGATCAAACAAATTACATCTCCTTGGTCATGGCTGATTACTCGGGTAACCAAATTCTCTATCGCTAACTTTGTTGTAGGAGGAGGGAAGAGATCCTCATCTTCATATTCTTCCAAAGATCTGGATTCTTCATCCTCAGTTGCAGAGTTGTCTTCTTCACTATTTGTATCGCTCTCTTCATGAATAACAATTTTGTTAAATGTCCATCTTAACTCCAATGTGTTGGATTTCATATCATGGTGAATTTGTTCCCATTCTAGATTTTCCCCCAGAATATCAAGTTTTAGGAATTGATGTCGAGGAATACGTGTTAATGTAAGTCGAAGAAGAATAACATGTCTATAATTCAAATTATCTTCATTCTCATGCACTTCCACTTGACATGCTTTTTTGCATCTTTCTTCAGTAGATCGGGAAGTATTATTTAGTTCTTGCATTGAATCATCAAAAGTGGATATATCACTATTTGGATGACTAATTGAAATGATTTTATGTCCTCCTTCATTACCCTTGGAATTTAAACTTTCTCCCAACTGAGTGGTTTTATGTCCTTCACTATGTACAAAATTCAAACATTCTCCCACCTGAGTGGTTTTATGTCCTCTTTTATTATCTGTGAAATTTGAACTTTCTCCCACCTGAGCAGTTTTATGTCCTCCTTCATTATTTGAGGAATTTGAACTTTCTCCCACATGAGGTTCCATGAATTCAAAGTACAACCAATGCAATTGGATAGTCACCCCATGTACATTATAAGTAATCGTGTAAAGCATTATGTGGTTTTGAAGGGCCATCTAAGAAACCTGTTGGAGTTTGTCATAATCATGATTTTTTGGAGATAGATCGAGAATCCCATTCCATTTCATATTCCAAAGAAGGACAAGAAATCGTGTCTTGTAATCATCCCTCTTCCTTTGCTCGAGGTCACTTAGAGAAAATGCGTGGTCACAATTGCAATCATCCCAAAGACAGAATGAATAACTGCATTCGGTGCATCGAATTCCTATACCATTTATTCCTATGTTTCATGTGGATCTTCTTCCATCTTATTCTTTTGGTTACATGTGGGGTGAAAACTAACCAAATCCGGCTCCTAAAAAAATCACCAGGAACCACGAACCACCTTACGAACTACTACGAATGAATTTCGTGGTCGGTGTGATCAAGGAACTAACGAGACTGGACCAACCACCATTGATTAATCGATATTGGTTAACCCCACCACCATCATTTAAGCTATCGAGAAAGCTCGCCTACCATTTTTCCATCTTATTCTTTCAATTTCATGTTGAGCTTCTTCTATGTTGAAAAACGTTTAAAATATAAACGACCTTAAAAAATATATCCTTGTTATTAATGATTCAAATATTTAATGACAAGTTGCAGAGGGTATTTTCTTTTATATATACCTAAATGTATATTTATTTCGTATATTTTACACTTAAAAATATATTTATCAAGCATAGTTCATTTTTGTCTTTTAAGTCTTTCCAAGATTAAACGAGTGATTTCAAGAGGAAGAGTGCCTCTAATGACCTTGTAGATGTATGCTTCCTCACAATATCACATGCCAGAATTCAACAAAAATATTGAAAGTGATATTGTGGATTTTATTATTTGCATTTTTTTAAGGGTATAATGGAATGTTTTATATTTGCATTGTATGTATTCATAATTTTTTCAAACATATTTTATGAAAAAAATTTAGGTGTTTTTTTACATTTAGAGGATGATATTAAAGATAAATATTAGATTATTCTAGATACAACGTGAGGTCAACAATTCATGAATAAATTATAAATAACTTAATGACAATTAGCTTAATAAGAACAACGACCCAAGTGAATTTGCATTTTTTAAGGGTATAATGGAATGTTTTATATTTGCATTGTATGTATTCATAATTTTTTCTAACATATTTTATGGAAATTTTTTACATGTTTTTTTACATTTGGAGGATGATATTAAAGGTAAATATTAGATTCTTCTAAATACAACGTCAGGTCAACAATTCACGAATACATTATATATAACTTAACGATAATTAGCTTAATAAGAACAACGACCCAAATGAAGAGGGTAACAATTATTTCTCACATATAGCTTGACATAAATCCCACATATTTAAATTAATATTTTATATTTCAATGCCATATAGTTTAGTTTGAACAAAGATATCATACTTTATTCTACAAAGTTTGAGCCATTTTCTTATTTTGGACATAAATCCCACATATTTAAATTAATATTTTATATTTCAATGCCATATAGTTTAGTTTGAACAAAGATACCATACTTTATTCTACAAAGTTTGAGCCATTTTCTTATTTTGTCTATAATTGGAGTATATTAAGTTAGATTGAGATGAAACCTATGGGTTTTTTCCGCAGTAAGGTGGGCCACAAAAGTGCCAAAGGGAACTACTATCCATTTATGCTTGGATTTGTCATAAATTGCAAAACAATGGTTTTTAAAGATTTGGGTCTAATTCAGTGACAGATCTAGATTAAGCTGGAATTCTTGGAGAAAATATATAAAGTTGACATGGAAATAAACCATGAAGGAATTGAGTAAACTCTAAGGGGTTTCAAAAGGGGATATTGAAATAGGCCAAAATTCACTATTCCAAGCCACTTTTGGGGGATTTTTGGGATTTTTAGAGGAAAAATTATCCTAGATCACAAAAATGGAAAAATTTATTACTCAACATTTTGAATATTCATTAAGATAGAAAAATTTGGTTTATTGAAGTTTTTCTAGAAGTCACGGATTGGGAGATAGTCAATTTTGCTAAAAAATCTAAGTTTGGAAAAAAATTGTAAAAAAGACAAAGTTGCAGATTCTAGATTGTTGTAGAATATTACTAGGGCGATAGATAGAAAATATGAAGGTTTTTATGTGTTCGCCATAATGAGTATTATCAACGTCTGACATAAAAAAAATGATTCCTATTGTATTTTTCTTTGCAATTGGCATAAGTTGGTCTTTGAGTAAAATTTACACTAGTGGAGAAAATACACAAATGGGGTGGAAATGTTTTTTTCAAAAAGCCATATCTTTCAGCTCAGAGATCAAATTGGGGCATAAGAATAGGAATTGGAAAGATGATGCAGAGGTGAATAAATTGGAATTATTAACCCTCATGTGCTTATGAACCAGATTTTCCCGAATGTCGGAATCCTAGAGAGGGACCCTTTCATTTAATCAATTACATTTAAATTGTTCTGACAGCCTGCAGGAGCAAGAAAGTAAATCCAGGCCTTCGACCCGTTTCGAATTATCCAATACACCACTCTAAACCTCTAGAGTTTTGAATTCCTGGAATCTCGAAGGGTCCACACTTACACGTGACGACGCGTTAAACGCAAAGGCATGGACATGTGGGTCCGGGCCTTCGACCGATTAACGCCAACATTCCAACATCCAAAATTTCCTGAAGTCATGAACTCCCAATGCCCTGGGGTATTCCACCGGCTATTAGTCCATGCGAGCATGTGCCAGGGTGATTGAAACACGACAAAGGGCATAGATGACACATGGCCCCATCAATGGGTGATACATGTCACGTTCCAATTGGCATATAAGGTTTGTAAAAAGAATAAATCAAGGTGACATGTGGAATGTTGAACATGAGTCCACATCACCTTAGGTGACATCAACGTGCCACGTCACTCCAGAAGAATAACCTCCGAGAGCCTCTATTCTCTCCTTCCTGTGAAATCACCCAAAGCTCCGAAGTTTGAACTCCCACCACCAACCTCCCAATACACGTTTTATCCCACGGTTGATATGGGTCCACGTAGATCCATAGATCTACGACCTTCGTTGCTTCATGACTTCAACGTTTGGGGTTTCTGCTGTGTAATTTCCTTTTTAATCCTGGAGTGGTCAACGTCGGACTGACCATGGTCTAGATCCAACGATTAGGAGGGATCTCGATGCATCTTCAGGTCGACGGTCCTCGTCGCTTCACAACTTCGACGTTTGGGGGTTCCACCCATTTAACACTCCCTTTTCTCCTGGAGTGGTCAACACCAAGCTGACCACAACGTAGATCCAATGGTCAGGGATGATCCCGAAGATCCTCAAATCTACGGTTCTCGTCACTTCACGAGTTCGACATTTGGGGGTTCCACCCATTTAACACTTCCTTTCTCCCGGAGTGGTCAACGTTGGGCTGTCCACGCCATAGATCCAACCATCAGGGAAGATCACGAAGATCCTTAGATCTACGGCTCACATTACTTTACGTTTGGTAAGTGGATTAGGGTTCAACAGTGGGACAGGTCCCATAGTCACAGTCAAGGAAACCGCCATATGTTGGTCAACCTTGTCGGTAACTGTACCAACAAGTTTCCTTCAGTTGGTTTCAAAGGTTGTAAATCGTAACATCCCGAAGCTCCAGACTCTTGGAGTTTTGAAGCCAAAATAACTTAGCTCCTTTCCGACCTAGCAAAGGGTTCCAAGGTCCTGGTCATGTGGATTCCCTAAAAAATCTTGGGGCTGCACGCTCAACTGTTATCCATGATTTGGTTAGGGTCGTGGACATGAACCCTCGATGAGATAGACGAATGGTTTGAAGGAGGCGCCCTCCCTCCACAGATCTCGAATTTAGTAACCTACGAAGGTAAATTCGAGGGGTCGACAGGACTGAAGTATTCCAATGAAATCTTCCCCGAATCTTACATTACAAAATCAATCATTGGGAAAAATTCCCTTAAGGATTTTCCAACCAGCACAGAGACTGTAAAATTATTCCTAAATTCATCTGAAGACTCATGTCTAATAGTTCTCCTGCTGCTAAGCATAGGCAAACATAAACCATTCAAATACAAGGGTTCACAGAAAAACAATAAGCAATTATAATATTTAATCAAACAATGCTACTTTTAGTCATAGACACAGACATCCAACCACTCATTTCAATTCTAGTACACAGGGTAAGGAATACTTATCAAGAAACTAGATAGTGAAGCAACTACTGAGAGGGGTGCCCATTTCCACCCAACCGTAGGCACAACAACTCCTAGATGGATTTACCGCTGGCCACCCCCTAGCTAAATCATGATGCTCTGAGAGAGACTCTTCCTTCTTGTTCAATGACAGTCAGGGACGAAGGCCACTCTCCTCCTCCCACATGAACTTAGAAAAACAATTTTCTCTCCAACAAGCAAGGGGGCCTGCAACGAGTGCTTCCTCAGTCACTTGTCCTCTCTACAACCCCATTTATCATCTTGGACTAAAAATGCTACCAACAACTTCTTACATCAAGAGAAAACTTGTTTTTCATTTCTCTTCAGAACCAGAGAGCTGCACACACACTTCTCCTTCAAGAAAAATTGTCTCTTGATTCATCTTCTTCGCAATTATCTCTTCTGCCCACGAATCCCCTTATTTTCTTGCATTCCTCAGCAAGATTGCATGGGTCTGAATCCCCATTTCCTGGCCAGGTCAGGAATTTTTTCAGATGGGTACTCTTCTCATCTCCTCATTGACTGAGGAGGACTTCCCAACCACTAGCCTGACTAGTAGTTTATTTTTGGGTCAGAGGACTATTCTGGATCTGAATAATTTAAATCCAGTAAGGTAATGGTATGGTGGGGGTCATCTCAACCATTGTTGGTTCCCCTCACCATATCTCTCATGCATCATGATCTACCTTGGAAATCCCCTTCAACAATTATGCAACACTTTCCATTTTATTTAATAACATAAATACATACATTACCTTTTATAACAAAAAGGTTCATCAATTCCAACATCCACACATATTCAGTTTTCCCATAGTCTTTTGACAAGTTATAGTTATATTTACAAGTTGGGGGAAACAGGGGTATTACACCACGTGGTAATGCACCCAAATCCATCTAAGAAAAAAGATCATAACAAATTAGGATACAAATATTTGGATTTAATATTACTCAAACCACGCGATAATGTACCCAAATTCATTTATACTTACATCAAATGGTTTCATATCTGAGTCTGTTTTCAACATTATCCTCTACTCTTCATAAATGTTAATTCAAGTTTTACTCTACACCATCCAAAACTAAATAAGTCTTAGTTATAGGTTATTTTATCATGTTATACAAGAAATTTTCAAATAAAATGTGAATGTGTCAACGATAGCTTGCCTAAAAAATGATGTTCTATATAAATGTTAATTCAAGTTTTACTCTACACTATCCAAAACTAAAGAAGTCTTAGTTATAGGTTATTTTATCATGTTATACAAGACATTTTCAAATAAAATGTGAATGTGTCAACAATGACTTGCCTAAAAAATGATGTTCTATATAAAATTTGTCTTCAAAATATGCTCTTCTTCTTTTTACAAAAGTCTCAAGTCCACAACTATTCAGGTGACACTACAATTTGTGTTGAGCCATGGCCAATAACGATTTTCTATAAGACTAGAAAATTGAATGAATTCAATCTAATCAATAGGCGTGTGGCGTGTATATAAATCTTTTGAAAAAAAAAAACTTCTAAACATTATAAACAAAAAATATTGCATCCATATTCCTAGACAACATGAATACAAGTCCAAATTTGTGACACTCGACGTGAATTGATAAACAAATTCCATTACGAAGATATCAACATTAATCCGATATCATTGCTATTAATCATTGTTGTGCTTGCAAGCAAAAACATCATGAATATAATTCATCCTATGCGTCTACTCGCAAAAGACACAACAACATGAATCATGGCCTGACTCACAGAATAAATATTTAATAAGTTTTATATACCATATGTCGAGTTGGTGTGTTCTAGATCTAATTGCTGGATTGAGAATTAGAGGCAGGATCTCTTGCAAACTGATGCTAGAGGCATCGGGGAGCGATATTGAGGAGAAAATGATGAGATCCATGGTGCTCTCCCTCCCTAATTGCATGTCATAGATGAGATTCTTAAGAATTTGGCATGAGAGAGAAGCATCCACAACTCAATTTTTTTGGATCTAGAGTGCGCAGACCTACTCAACACACCATAGTTACAAAGACTGCGTGGTACAATACCTTTTCACTGATCTCTCAATACTTACTACACAGTTCCCAAACTATGCTATAGACTACGCACTATGATGATAACACTAATAAAGCAATTTCTTATCATAAAATCAACACTGTGCTACTCTTAGCACATAAGCTCACATATATACTTTCAGTGTAGATTCAAGAACTTACAAACCTACTAATCTTGAGCAGAAATATAGAGAAGTGTTTTCAATGTGTTTGCATACAACATAACTGAAAAATACTCTTAAATATACCAACACACAAATACTTAATATATTACCAACTTGGAAGATGCGTTGTGTTACAAAATATAAAACTATGCAGAGCTTTGGCTCCAACAACTTTTGCAGGCTTTCAGAAACAGAGCTTGTGCTCTCATACTTCTCCAACTCTCTTTACAATTGTTGCTCCTATGTATTAACACTCTTTGTATGTCGACTCTTTACGGACTCAGAAATATAAATACTAAGACTAAGACTTCCTATAGAATCTAGCCGACTCAAACATTTAAGACAACAATAAATTCGACTGACTCTATCTGAATAACAAATATCGAGAAATAGTTAAGATTGACTCATTAAAAATGCTTCTTCTTGCCATGATAGACTAAGTTGGTATAAACATAAAACTCATGACTTATAATTAATATCTACAACACCCCCCCTTAATTATAAGTAGGTGGGAATCACGACACACATAAAATTTACATCAAAAACTTAAGTTTACATAAACTGTCAAATATCTGCAATTGCGCAGGCACCTAGAAAAATGTGCAGATACTGAAATGCATCTCTTGCCAAAGATTTTGTAAATATATCTGGAATTTGTTCTTTAGACTTGCAAAAATCTAAGAAAATTTCTTTTT
Source organism: Picea glauca (assembly GCA_000966675.3). Taxonomy (NCBI): domain Eukaryota; kingdom Viridiplantae; phylum Streptophyta; class Pinopsida; order Pinales; family Pinaceae; genus Picea; species Picea glauca. The sequence goes on along the minus strand of JZKD02S0464464.1, from coordinate 26,750 downwards.
TATTCACCAATTCTCTGATAAAATGATACTTTGTATCAATGTGCTTGGTTTTCTTGTGAAACACATGATTCTTGGACAATACGATGGTAGAGTTGTTATCAAAGAACATTGTAGTTGGTTTTTGTTGTTCCTGCAACAAATCCTTTAACATTCTTCTCATCCAAACATCTTGACAAGATGTTCTTGTAGCTGCGACATACTTAGCTTCAGCTGAAGAAAGAGTCACAATGGGCTGCTTCATTGATTCCCATGACACTATACCTGTTCCAAAATGAAATGTGTACCCAGAGGTACTTTTCCTGTCATCTATGGTTCCTCCAAAATCACTGTCAGTGTATCCAACAAGTCTAAAATATTCTGAAGTAGAATACATAATGCCAAAGTATTTAGTTCCATTCACATATCTTAGAATTCTTTTTCTTTCCTTCCAATGAGATTCTTTTGGAGTTTCCATGAACCTTGAAATCAAGCTCACTCCATACATAATATTAGGCCTTTTTGTTGTCAAATACATAAGGCTTCCTACCAACCTTTTAAACATAGTGGGATCCACTTTAGATCCTTCATCTTCCTTGCTTAACTTCAATCCTAATATGATAGGTGTTGGGGCTGTTTTGGAATTTATCATGTTGAATATTTCCAGGATTTCATGTGCATATTTAGATTGTGAGATAAATATACCAGCTTTGGATTGGTGAACTTCAATGCTCAAAAAATATTTCATAAGCCACAAATCAGTCATTTCAAACTCATTCTTCATGACTGACTTAAATTCTTTTATGCCAAAGTCACCTTTAAAAATCAAATCATCTATATACAAGAAAACAATCAACATATTACCTTGCTGATTGGATTTGATGTACAATGTTGGCTCACAATCACTTCTTTGAAATTCATT
>JZKD02S0464464.1:4556-25010 GCA_000966675.3 Picea glauca | reverse complement strand
TTAGTTCTTAGAACCTTGATGTAATAACCACTTTGCTTCTCCACAAGTGATTTGAATTGCCGAAAACAACCAAAAGCATCAGATTTATGTTTTAGAAAATAAATCCATGATTTTCTTGTGAAATCATCAATAAATGTAAGAAAATAGGTGCTACCTCCTATATATGGTGTTTGCATTGGTCCACAGATATATGTATTTACAGTTTCTAATGGAGCTTTTTCTCTATATGACTTTCCAACTGGAAACGACTCTCTATGCTGCTTTCTAAAGATGTAGCCTTCACGTATTCTTTCTGGTTTTTCAATTAATGGAAAAACCTTCACCATATCCTTTGTATGTAGCAACTTCATACCTCCAAAATTTAAATGTCCAAATCTGAAATCCCATAACCAAGAATCATCCTGCACTTCAGATTGGAATGTTGTCTACAATTCTGTTCCATTGTCTTCTTCTTTCTTGGCACTGCCTGCACTACCTTTTTCTTCCTTGGAACAACACACAATTTCTTCTTCGCTTTATGCTTTAAATGCAGTGTCAGAGTTCACCTATTTTTCTTCATAGACAACTTGCATTGTTTTTCTCTTCATGGTTGGCTTCAATGTCATTGGAAACATTCTATTTCTTGTCATCTAAATTCTTCTAATAAGTTGATTGCTTGGATATATTTCCAAAATAACATAGTGATTATCTTCCATGTATATTCTATACCCTTTTTGTAACAAATGTCCTGTGCTCATCAAATTATTTTTTAGGCCAGCAACATAATATACATCAAGCATAACCTTTTTCTCCCCATGTTTAGTTAAAATTTTAATACTACCTTTACCCAAGACAATGACTTGGATATTGGTTCCAAGTGTAAATTTAGTTTGAACTGACTTATGCAAACTAGAAAACAATTCTAAGTTTCTTGTCATGTGATTACTACAGCCTGCGTCTAAATACCACATGTCACATGGAATTTCTTGAGCAACATTGCATTCAACTGGGGAAATTATAGGCATCTCTTCATCGTGCACCATAAACATAGGAATAGTGGGAGTATTTGTGTTGTTTAACTGATCTTGACCTTGCTTATTCTGATTATACTATCTCTTCCTGCATTCATATGCATAATGACCGTACTTTTTATAGTAATGACACTGAATATTTGATTTATCAAATCTCTGACCATATGGATGACTGCTATTTTGATTTTGACCTCTACCACCAGTATTTGTAGGACTGCTACTACATCCTCCTCTAGCAGAACTCCTTCCTCTTCCACTAGAGTTAGCTCTCCCCCTTCCCCTTCCACAAATTATAAATGACTGCACGGAAAATGCATTTTCTAATGACATGTTTGACCTATTTAATCCATTTTCATGATTAATGAGGGAGGCTTGCAACTCATCTAGACTAAACTGACTCAGGTCTTTGTTCTCTTCCAAAGTAACAACAAGAGAATCAAATTTAGGAGGAAGAATCATAATCACCTTCTCAACAACCGTCCTATCCTCTATGGTTTTTCCATGAGACTTAATCTAATTTATCAGGCCAATAACATGGGTGTAAAAGGAATCTACTGAATCTGTGTCTTTCGTTGACATAGTTTCAAAATATCTTCTAAGAATTTGTAATTTTGAATTCTTGACTTTGTCCATACCTTGATAAGAAGTTTGTAATATGTCCCATGCTTCCTTGGCTTGCTTTTCCGATGCTACTCTTGGGAGTATGCTCTCATGCATGACTTGATGTATGTAAAGCATTTCCTTTCCATCCTTCTTCCTTCAATCTTTCAAGGAATCCTTCTCATCTTGTGTGAGGGCATTGTATGTTTCCTGATCTATTGGTTCCACATAGCCATTTTCAACTATCTCCCACACACATTGACCCCAAAATAATGCCTTCATGGTCAAGGACCATAACTCATAATTTTTACCTGTAAAAGTGGGAGGTTGCAGATTTATAGTAGAAGCCATGATTTAAAATTTCAATAGTCACCTTACAATAGAGATGCTTCTCTTTAAAACTGCTCTTGAAACCTACTCTGATACCAGATTGATCTGAATTATTTCCGGCATGAAATGAGAGTGGAGATATAATAAATAAATGTACAAAGATATCTTAGATATCCAATAATATAACAGAAATGTATCAGAGATGAAACCATAAACACAGAAATACAGTAATACATAATTTTCTATTAATAAGCGAAAATGTACAAAGACTGTAAAAATACAGAGTGAAAGACTCGCTAGAATGGTGGCAACTTATCTCTGAGAAGAGACGTGTCTGCTACTCGCATTCAAAAAAAGATGATTTTACAATGAGGCTCCAAAGGCCTTTTTATCATAAATAAAATCTAAAACCCTAACCCCGGAAGATGAAAAACCAACAATTTTGTGGACCCTATTTTGGGTAGTTTGGTGCATCAACCTCCCAGGGGCGTAACTTTGGCATGCGATCTTCGTTTGGGCTGCACGATAGATTGTTGGAAAGGTATCATCGAGGAGATTCATTTAGGGGGCTCAATTAGAGCCTTTGATTATCATTGAGAATCTCGATCCTAAAAAACCTTCATTTAGGCCCTCAAAATGGCCCTAGAAGTTAAAAACTGCTAAAAGTAGTAAATTACCAAAATTGTCAGAAAATTGTTTTGAGCCAGTTGGAAAAGGTGGGTGGCCATTAATATCCACCTGGATAAATCATCCCTCCTTATGAAGAAATGGTATCCATTGCGTTGAGTGCTCCGGGTAGAGAGAAAATCGTTTGCTGAATCTGCATCTTGATGAGTTGCTTGCCTTGTTGGAGAAGTTGCGTTTCTTAGCTTGTTGAAGGTTGTCACGAACTTGTGGCTAGAAGGGTTGGACCTTTTTAACCAGTATGGCTACATGAGATTCATGTGTGTAGAAGGAATCTTTACACTTTGCTGCAACCTTTTCAAACTGCTTTTGTTGGATAGAAGGTGCTTGGGCCAAGGCTGTAGTGTTTGCAATATCCTTCTATTCACCTTTTGAACAGATTGTGAAGAAGCTGAATTTTGTAGTATGAGATACTACCTTGCAACACTGTTTAGGTGGAACATTAGTCGGAACTACCTATGGTATTCTGTAGAGATGACCCCCCAAAGAAACAATGACACTGTGGGGTCGACATTGTGGGGTCGAGACTCATAAACAACATGGTGCTTCCACATATATGGTTGGCCTAAAATAACATCACAAACATCCAGTGGGGGGAGACCACATAATACCTCATCCTTGAAGGGTTGGATTCTGTATGACGATCGACACTACTGGCTGACACATAGATCTCATCCCTGACGAAGCCACTCGATGTTGTATGGTTGCGGGTGTGGTGTTGATGCAGAAGCATCGCTCCACCTCAACACGTGCCAGCTAATTAAAATGTGTGGTGTAGAATCAAGGAAGGAGAGGCATCATCCTCTCATTTTTCCTAGAGAATCCAAGGCGTGATCCAGGCATTAATTGAAGACAAGCTGGAAGAGCCAAATCATGCTTTCGCATAAGCTGGAGATAAGGTCACCATTAATAGGATGACAACATAAGGGATTTGCATCTGATTTGGAGCATATTTCCATCAATGTAATCTGTCCATTAGATAGGTGTTTGAATGGTGATTTGACACCACTAAATTAGCTTGCGAGGGAAGCTCATAGAGCCCATTTTGTATAAATATTTGTATTGTAAGCAAAGTAGAGTTTGGTTGGTTAGGTTGGATAAGTCAGGTTGTAGGGAGAGAAATGCAGAGAGCTGAGACTCAGTTACAGCTCAGACTCTACTATTGTAATTTGACATTCTACCATTAATAGAGAATGACAATTTTTCCCATCTTATCTTTTTGTTCAATGGGTGGTGTGTTATGAATGTCCTTTAAATGCATTTGATGTGTAGATGAATGTTAGAAATTGTCTGCAGGGATAGGGATACTATTTTCTATCCGAGAGTGTGTTGAGTGAAGTCTAGTTCTCTAGGCTAAGTGCAAGGAGTGCGCGATAGAGAGAGGAAAATTTGTGAGCCGACAAAAGGAGTGCGCATCTGAACTCAGTGGAGTCAGAAGAGAAGTTGTCAGGAGGGCACACTAGATTAATTTACAGACTCACAGAGAAATTTCAAGGTGGTTAAGTTCCTTGGAAAGATAGACTATGTAGGAAGAAGCACAGTTCAGAGTTACTAAACACTCTGAAATACTGGGCATCAAGCTAGTGTGAGCATGCAAAGAAACAACATGGTTGAAGGTGTTGGAGAATCCAAAAATTGCTGAACATTCTGGTGAAGGAAGGCTTTGCAAGAAGTGCATCGACAAAAGAAAGGAGATGCCTTAGACATTTCCATAAGGCCAAGGGAGAAGTTGTCAAAGAACTGAGCCAAGTGCAAGGAGTGCACCTAAGGTGTTGTAAGCTCACCTTACAATCTCAGGAAGAAGGGCGAGAAGTTGCCAGGAGGGCACAAGAAATTCGCGGGGGAACTAAGAACCTTGAAGGTTTTCAAGTGAAATCGAGTCGTAGGAGAGTTGCACAGATTTCTGCAAGGAGTGCAGAAGGTATTTTGAGAACAACCTAAGTCTCAAAAGGTGAATTTTCTCTAAGTTTTCAAAGCAGTCGAGGACTTGCTGAAGTCCCGAAGGCGGAGAAATCATTCATCATCGAGGAGAAGATAGGTGGAAGAAGATCAAGCAGTTCGGGAACAGGAAATTTGGAAGGCTTGACAAGAGCAAACAAAGATCTTCGTGAAGTCACGAAGAGAGGTTTCATTCTGGACCATTGGATCCAAAGGACACATGCTAGAGAAACATGCAGTTTGGGAAAGTCTAAGAGGGAATACCCGAGAGGAGGATTCGCGAAGTCGACCATAGCTGTTGATTGTCAGAGAAACATGGACTGTATATCTAGTCCCGAAGAATTCACCAATTCAGAAATCGAGAAAGGGAGGAGGAAAGATCTCGTGAAAGTCCCGAACCGCAGGGTCGTGAAGGGAGTTGGCCCATGGTCACATCAAGGGAGGAGATTAACATTGAGAGCTAAGGCCTATTGGTGTAAGAGTTAAAAGTGCAAGGAGAGGGTTTGCATGTGTCCCATAGTGGGTACCTAGGAAGAAAAAGGGCCTGTGCCAAGTTAAATCAGTTCCATCAGGAGCCCGACAAACCAGTTGGTTTGATGATTTGAATGATCCTAGACTGAGAGGTCGCATCAGCCCCGAAGGAGTTGGAGGGGAGGTTGAAATCAGGTGTTGTCGACAATCCCAATTGTTTGACAACCTCTGCTGAGATGAGGTTCTTTTGGCTTCTAATATCAACAATAAAATGAAGCGAGGTCCCCTTCACCCACATCTGTGAATGAAAAAGGTGCTCCCCCTCTTCAGGATCTGTTGGTTCTTCTAGTTGAATTGTTGCGGTCGTGATAATAGCAGTGGGATCTGCATCGATGATCTGTCCTTTACCCGTATTTTTAGGATCAGATTCTGAATCAGGGTTCGGTTCCTTGTCTTTGATATCAGCCACCAATGACTATTTTGAGTGACATTCATCAATGTTGTGCTAGGGGATTTTGTGGAAATCGCACCATTTTCTGATGTCCTTCTTTGTCTTCGCGTGACCCTTCTTTTCTTGTGGCTTGGAATGGTTTTCGGGAGACTATTTTTTAGGGCCGTATTTATCATACTTTGGTTTCTTTAGATTTTCAAACCCAAATTCCTGTTTGTTCTAGTGCTTAAATTTATGCTCAATTTTAACAACATATCGATAAGCAACACCGAGTGATGAGATGTCCAGAAAATCCATTTTAGTTTGGATGTATCTGTGTAGAGCCCCATAGTATTTCAAAACCAAATGTCGTTCAGAGTCTTTGATACCGAGCTTGATGCGCAAGGTATGGAAGGTATTGGTGAACTCTGTAACTGATTTATCCCTCTCTTTCCGCAATGTGGTCCATCTCATGTACTGGTCCTCATATTTGCCAACAGAGTAATAATGTTCCTTTACTGCATCCACAAAAAATTCCCAAGTGGGCTCGACCCCATATATTCTGGACTCCTGTGTGGAACTTTTCTCCCAGTAAGTTTCCCAACAATGTTTGACATGGGGGAGATCCTTAAGGAGTGTGAAGGTGATCTTTTCCCAGTCGAAAAAATTATGAACAGAGAAATAACCTTCTAGCATATTTAACCATTTTTCTAAGGCATCCACATCTATCTGTCCTTCAAATATGGGAATATCAAAATTAACTTGTACCTTGAAAGGAGAGGTACTTCCAAAGTGGCCGCTTGATGAATATGTGCCCATTTTTATCGACATGCGTTGAAGGATGTGGGTAAAATCCTCCATCATTTCGTCCCTCTGTCGCATGAGAGCTTGCTCAAACAACAGATTAATAGAATTGTCTGCTCTGTCGTTTTTCTTTTCTTCTGCCATGGGGGGTTTCTTGGACATGCGAGAGCAATTGTACTCAAGAGAGACAAGCTTGAGACCCAACTTTCTATACTCGGACCTTGTCGAGGACATGCATTGAAAAACGATCAAGAGCAGCCTGCTCTAATACCATTGATCTAAATTATTATCGGCACGAAATGAGAGAGAAAATATAATAAAGAAATGTACAGAGATATCTCAGATATCCAATAATATAATAGAAATGTATCAGAGATGCAACCATAAACACAGAGATACAATAATACACATTTTTCTATTAATGAGTAAAAATGTACAAAGACTTTAAAAATACAAAGTGAAAGACTCGCTAGAATGGTGGCAACCTATCTATGAGAAGAGATGTGTCCACTACTCAGATTCGAAAGAATATGATTTTACAATGAGGCTACAAAGAAATTTTTATCATAAAGAAAATCCAAAACCCTAACCCCTGAAGATGAAAATCCAACAATTTTGTGGACCTTGTTTTGGGTAGTTTGGTGTATCAACTTCCCGTGGGCGTAACTTTGGCATACGATCTCCGTTTGGGGCGTACGATAGCTCGTTGGAAAGGTATCGTCAAGTAGATTCATTTATGGGGATTAATTAGAGCCTTTGATTATTATTGAGAAGATCGATCCAAAAAAACCTTCATTTAGGCCCTCAAAATGGCCCCGGAAGTTAAAAACTGCTAAAAATAGTAAATTACCAAAATTGCTAGAAAACTGTTTTGAGCCAGTTGGAAAAGGTGGGTGGCCACCAATATCTACCTGGATCACATATCTTGGATCTAGATCGAATAGACCTACTCAACTTTCCACAATTACAAAGACTGGAAAATACAATACTTTTTTGTTGAGCTCTCAATACTTACTGCGCAGTTCCCGGACTGTGCTATAGACTGTGCACTGTGATGATAAAACTAATAAAGCAACTTCTTGTCATAAAATCAACATTGTGCTACTCTTAGTAGATAAGCTCACATATATAATTTTAGTGCATATTCAAGAACTTATAAACCTACTTAAGATTGAGCAAAAACATAGAGAAAGTGTTTTCAAAGTGTTTGCATACCAACGCACAAATACTTAATATATTACCAACTTGGATGTTGCGAGTTGTTACAGAATAGACTATGAAAAGATTTGACTCCAAAAACTTCTGCAGACTTTTAGAAACAAAGCTTGTTCTCTCAAACTGCTCCAACTCTCTTTACAACGGTTTCTCCTATGTATTAACACTCTTTGTATGTCGACTCTTTACAGACTCGAAAATATAAGGACTGAGACTAAAACTTCCTATAGAATCTAACCGACTCAAACATTTAAGACAACAATAAATTTGACTGACTCTATCTGAATAAGAGAGCTTGAGAAAGATTAGAGAGCGACTCATTAAAAACTTTTCTTCTTTCTGTGATATACTAAGTTGGCGTAAATGTAAAACTCACGACTTATAATTAATATCTCCAACAACTTTACCATTGTTATATCAAGATTTTCCCCACCATATGCAAACTTTCTCATAGGGCCTTTTCCCATTTCCCTATGTATACTTGAAGTCCCTTTTTGCAGTTCCCAAAGCTAAAAATTGTATTTTTCCACATATACATGACCTTACAGCTATACAACATGCATATATGTAGGTTGCACCATTACAACCCGCGTACATCAGATTTTGTGTTCAAAATTAAAAAATGGTGTCGGGTTTCCATGTCACGTAACGAGATCCATGATCCTTGACCTTCCATATATTGGAAACATTCCGACTCGACCCTTCAATTCCATTTGAAGGCTATAAATGGGCCATATCCAAGCTATGGAAAAAGAGAGAAGAATTCAACTTTGACAACAAAGTTACTCTGGAGAAATTATTCATTGAGTATGCATCCCTTTGTCCTTTTAAGTCTGAACACATTGTTCAACCCCAAAGCTCTTCCATATTTGATGGATAACCTCATGGTCTCTCTTATATGATCTTTCCTTTGGTGGAGGCCCAGCTAGAAGGGACTTAGATTCTCGGTTCCGAACGTGCCGACACAGAAGTTTTTCATTCATACACTTCTATTGATTACATTTTAATAGAAATACTCTTTTCTCATCCAATTAATGTCTTGCAAATATTTGAATTGTTATTCCAGGGGCATATTTGTTATGAATATTGATGGATTATGCTATTGAATGTGCTAACTTTATATATTATGACCATATGCTTGTGTATCTTGGTTGTTGAGGATAAGTTGCAGGTGTGTTGATTTGAGTCAAGTGTTCAATGGTGGAATTCATTGAATGTCTCGACGAGGTAGGCTCTTTATCTTATCTTGTTAGCATATTTTTTTATATAGCATACCTGAGATTAGAGTTTATTTCTGCAGTCATTTCCGTCTGTTGTGGTTTACCCCATGCCATAGAGTGATTTTCCTCTTAACATAATTGGTGACCATACTGGGGAGGGAATCTTCTTTTTGGGGTTTGGAGTGTTTTTCTCCTTTGATTGCTCTCATTTATATTGAGTTTCGTGTTGTCTGATTGCTTGACAATCTCTATTCATTTTGAGATTCTTGGCCTTATCCTTAACCTGGCAGTGTTTCAATACATATACACGGTTTTTTTTTCCTGACAGTCGCGTACATACGCGTGCTGTCATTCTTTAGGAAGTGTGTATACATGGTTTTCGTCTAAACAGTCATGTACATAATCATTGTTTACTTGATTGTTGAGTTTGATGTTTGTTGGGTAAGTTTTGATGGTTGTTGAGTCTTCTTAGGTCTCTGTCATGACTATTAAGTGCTTGCAGAGTGATAGGAAACCTTTCTTTGGTTGAACTTTTGAGAGGTTTTTCTTTCTCATCATCCTTTTCATTGATTGTCCTTGCATATTGGGTTGGGTGTTTTCTTTTTGATATTCTACTTTGTTTGTCTTTGTTTACATACAATAGAATCTTTATATCAACCTGTTGTTCAGTTCTTGCATTTTCATTCGTTTATATTGAAAATACAAAAAATATACATTTTTCATTGTTGGCATTTGATCTTTTGGGTTCTTATCATTGATCTTAGTACATGTATGGAAATATTGCATCTTATTTGAAATTGCAGAATTAAATTGGAAATTGCATTTTGAAAAGCTTATCATTTATTGGGAATTGAAGTTAGGACTTTGCATTTCATTCATATTCATTTATTTTACTTGTTGAGTCACAACATCATCAGTTTCACGATTGCACCTTTTGAGTAAGAAAATCCACTAAAAGTAATGTTGATAAATTTAAAATTGATTAGAAACGATTTTATTTTTTAGGGTGCACAAACTAGCTTAGGATTTAGATCCTTGGAATAGGATTTTGTGAGTAAACTTCTCCAAGGTTATTAAATTCAACATATGTCTCTGACTAAGGGAGTGGTGAAATCCATTGTATAATTTTTTATGTCAGGAGGCTCCGCTCACACCATATTTAAGCATGAGGTCATGTGAGGTTGGTTGAGGGGATATCCCCCCAATACCCTCTTAGCGTTAGAGATATTTTTGGGGATCTATTTGTATATGAGGGTCTTGATAGTACCTTTACCTCTGTGAGAGGCGGTGCTTTCGAGATTTTGGGCTTTTCTACCCTACCCATATGGTGGACCTGACTTACGACTGTTCACCTGCCCATTGGTTATATCATGGTGGCTTAGTTACTTGACATAGGTAGCCACATAGGTTACTTGTAGGGGTTATTCTACAGGTACCCTAGGTTAGATAAGTGTCAAAAAACACACAGCCTTTATGGAGGATTACCTCTCCAAGGGGGTGTGACCGAATGGTTGTTAAGCCCATGAGGGCCCTTATAACTGATTCTGATACCTTCGATCTTTTGAAGGGAGTCTCAGGCCCCTCTTGGGCAAGGCATACCTACTTTAGGGAGGGCGGCCCCTTTCAACCACTATATCCTGTTTGTGTGCATATTGTCATTTTTTCTTTACTTTAGTGTTCTCTTTGATTATAATTAGTTTTCCTTATGATTTTGTATTGTGTCGTGAGTTTTCATTGCTATGGTTAGTGGAGCCCTTGTGACTCCCTCAGTCAACGCTAACCAGCCCATGGTCTTTGCTCATTCCATGGGGATGAATCCTTATGTATTTCCTAGTGGTACGTCGAATCATGATACTCAACCAATACCTTGGGCCTCTAACCATTTTTCTCATGGTATGCCAGACATGTCTTCGCATTTTCCATCCTCTATCTCGTCTCCTTATGTGAATCCTAATTTTTGTCCTGGGGGCATGATGCTTCCTTATTCTCCTTTTTCGTTTGGTGGGAGTCATATACCTCAATCAACTATTACGGTAGGAGGTTGGAATCTTCCTTCCTACGGATCCAATCCTAGCTTCACTTTTCCAGGAGAAAGTGATCAAATGGGTGGTCATTCTACTTATTACATCCCTTCCATCTATCCTTCTTCCACTATGCCAGTTCCTACGAACTCTTTTCCCATGACATAACCCCATCTGTCCTCTGGTGTTTCATCCAGGGGGAGTCAATTTTATAGTATGGGAAACCCCCTTCACAAAGTTCCTTTGTCTGGGGGTAACATATATCCTCACCCAAGTAACCCTTTTCATGTTGCTTTCTCTTCGCAAGTGACTTCCTTGGTGACAATTCTGTTACAATCCTTTATGTGTCAGTTTGGAGGAGGATGTTATCCTACCGGACAGGGCCATGGTGTATACCAGAACTCTTCCTATCCCACAGTTTATCAAAACTAGTCTTTCCTGAAACCTTGGTCTCAAATGTCGCAACCAACCGGTGCCACCAATCTAGTCACTACAATTCATACTAGAATTATATCACCAACCTCTGCTATTCATGTTGGAGATTGGTTAAAAACATATGCAGTTCATGTTGAAGACCAACAACCAGCCGTTGCAAGTCATGATGGGGTCACAAATCTAGTCACTGCTAGTCACACTGCACATACATCACCAAACTTTGCTAATCATGTTGGGGATTCATCACAAACCTCTGCTAATCATGTTGGGGGTTCATCATCAACCTCTGCTAGTCATTTTGAAGGTTTGTCACCAATCTCTGCTAGTCATGTTGGGCATTCATCAACAACCTCAGCAAGTCATGTTGGAGATTTTCTACTAGCCTCTGCAAGTCATGCTAGGAGCATGCCACCAACCACTAGAAGTCATGTTGGGGGAATTCATACGATTGAGAAACCTCAACATATAAGATGTAAGCCCAAGTTCTTTTGTAGGCTTTGCAAAGTAGATCACCTTACTCGTTTGTGCTCTGCTACTGTTGTGGTACAAGAAGCGTGGTCCTTGCCCGGGGGCCCTTCGGGTTCTGAGTCATCTTTGGTTTCCCAACATTACAATCCTTCTTTGGTTGATACATCGGTCGTGCCGATGCAATTTTCGGATGACACCACTCTTCTTTTTGTGGGTGATGCGTTTCTTAACCGTGTTGTCTCACATCCTATTCAATCAAGGGTCGTGTCGATGCAATCTTTGACCAAAACCACTCTTGTTTTTGGGGGTGATGCATCTCTTGACCTTGTTGTCTCACATCCTATTCAACCAACGATTGAAGAAGTATTCATGTCGATGCAATCTTCGGTCAATCCCACTCTTCTCTTAGAGAGTGACAAGTCTAAGGAAGTGACATTTTCGATGCAATATTTAGTCAATCCCACTCTTCTTTTGGGGGGTGATGCGTCTTTTGACCATGTCCTTAACATTTATAGTTCTGTACCTTATAAACAAGGGAGAATTACACTCTCTTCGAGTATGCTCCCTCCAGGTCCTAGGGCGATTTCCTTTGATTGGAATGATCTTGTAGAGCCTCGACTTCCTTATTCTACACCCGTCCATATAAGGGGCATTCTTCGATATATTGTAGATAAGGTAACCTCTACAAGTATTTTATCCTCCTCGACTTGGAAAGATTTGGGTTTTCCCAAGCTTGTGTCAACTATCTATGATTTGATGAATTTTGACAAAAGTCCTGCACGAGAGCCTTGGCCTCCCCCATTCATTATGTTGCTTAGAAGAACATTCTTGATTGTTGTTTAAGCTATTTTCTGAATCTCTCAAAAAGTGAAAATATTGTCGAGTGAACTTGTATATTTCAAACTCATTAATTGGATTTGAAAGGACGTCTATTTGGTGTAAGTTTAACCCTTTTTCAGACCAAGTAGATTAATTTTGAAAAAGGAATACTCTAGTCACTAGTGGCTAGAAGAGTTCTCTTGGGTATTGTTTTATACCTTTTTGGGCCTAGGGGAATAAATTTATGAAAAATGACATTCTTTGGATTTAAGTTGTAATTGCATCTCATTCTCTTTCTTACAGTATTGAGCATATTGTCGGTTCTCGGTTTCACATTATAATCCTATCACCTCAACAGTTTGTATCATCATCCAGACAGAGCCTTGTTTAAATCCTTTGCATCTTGACACCCTATACCCCAAGAGGAAACATTCCCCCGAGTGTCCATATCCTGCATGCACCTTCTTGCATTGAGCTTAGGTATGTTCCACTGTTGGAACTAGTTGCTTACTAGCGACACTCGTTTCCTCTTCTGTATCATAAAATTCATTTGACTATGAAAAAAAAAGACGGGCGATACAAGAATATTATCTTATGTTGGCAGCAGTCGTGTTACCTTTGAACATAGCACAAAATTTTGAGTCCACTTGTCATCAAAAATTTTGGTTTAGCATGATCTTAGGAAGCTAAGCTCGTTACTAAGAGTTTACTCCCTCGACTGGTTACTCTTCCAGTCCCTGTGGAGAGTTTGATTGGTGCCTCCTGCATCACAAAGTTTCATCAATGATTCTATGCTACCAGAGTCATCCATATGTCTCATGCTCTTGTTCAAAGGATGTTTATCAACCTATGTCATCCATTTCTCAGAACTCTTGAATTTGCATGTACACCATACACTTAGTGTGTATCAGAGTTACATGAAGCTGTAGTCCTATTGTGCACCCTAGTCCTACTTCATTATGGGCAAGTAACCTTGAACCCAACAATCAACATTTCATCATTAGTCGTTGATTGGAGGGTTTCCCTTGTGTTTGAAGAAAATAAATATATTCACACATTGAGATTCGTGAAACGTCTTGGATTCCATTAGCCTTATTGGTGGTGTCCTCACCTTTTTCAATGATTTTCCTCATTGGATGCTATTAAGAGGGTCTTTTTCATGCACTACTTGCATCTGGTGCATGCGAAAGACACACAAGGTCGTTGGTTCGTGAACATGTTCTTCGTCCAAGTTCCTCCAAATCACCAAGCTTCTGCTTTGTACCTCGTGTTTAATGATGAGAGATGCCTTAATGCTCTCCTTTCAGCGGGTCTCCTTCCATCGACTTCAACCCATCTATTATGGAAACGATACCTAGAGTCCTATGAGTACTTAGAGGCTTGCAGTAATCAGTGGCAGGTTCTCTCGCCATCGACAATTGGGAATACATCAATTCATCCTGATCGATGGATTCTTCAAGTGTTTGACCTCAACACCTTTATTCACACTTGTAATAATGTACTCGGTTCCTTGATACCTACTTTCATTATCGGTAGGTTGTCTTGCATTTGTTAACGGTATACCTTAATGAATGATAATCAAACAAAGTCTCATTGTGTTCGACCTCAACTCCTTTATTCACATAATGTAGACTTGCACCTTTGGAAGTTCGTGTAGAAGACTTGAAGACATCAATTCATAGCCGCAACTTTATTGAGCTGTTACTATCTTTCATTGGACCATTAATTATATGACCTCAGTGATCATGGGAGATCAAATTGTACTCCATTGTATACAAACATCTTTAGATTGATTTTGAGACTGATTTTCACTAGGCCTTGTTCGTGACTATTACAACCTATGGCATGTATCTACTCTTGTATTGCCTATTCATGGCCATGGACAGTTGTTTGGTATATTTTCACATGGATTTGCAGTGTAATTCAAATTGGCAGCCATGTGCGTAAAGTCAGTATGGATTGTAATATTCTTATGGGAAACTCGTTTGTCCAACTGGATCTCCATTACTCCACTTCTGGGAATTATAATATATTTTAGCCATCGAAGATACTCCTATGACCTCACACATTAGGGTGCATCTATTATAGAAATATTTTCCCCACCATATGAAAACTTGCTCAGAGGGCCTTTTTCCATTTCCCAATGCAGACTTGAAGTCCCTTTTTGTAGTTCCTAGAGCTAAAAATTGTATTTTTTCACATATACACGCCCTAACAACTATACAACATGTGTATCCGCAGGTTGCACCATTACAACTCGAGTACATTGGGTTTTGTGCTCAAAATTAAAAAAATGGTGTCAGGTTTCCATGTCATGTCACGAGATCCATGATCCTTGACCTTCCATATACTGAAAACATTTCGACTTGGCCCTTCAGTTCCATTTGAAGGATATAAATGGGCCATATCCAAGCTGTGGAAACAGAGAGAAGAATTCAACTTTGAGAGCAAAGTTACTCTTGAGAAATTATTCACTTCATATTGAGTCTGCATCCCTTTGTCCTTTTAAGTCTGAACACATTGTTCAACCCCCAAACTCTTCCCTATTTGATGGAGAACCTCATTGTCTCTCTTATATGAGCTTGCCTTTGGTGGAGGATTGAAGTGGTGAAGGCCCAACTGGAAGAGACTTAGTTTCTCGGTTTCGAACTTGCCAACACGAAAGTTTGTCATTCATACACTTATGTTGATTACATTTTAAATACTCCTTTCTCGTCCAATTAATGTCTTGCAAATATTTGAATTGTTGTTCCATGGGCATATTTGTTATGAATATTGATGGATTATGCTATTGAATGTGATAAATTTATATATTATGACCATATGCTTGTGTATCTTGGTTGTTGAGGACAAGTTGCAAGTGTATTGCAAGAAAAATGAAAAAATTAAAACAATAATGAAATATCAAAAACAACTGACATAACTCGAAATACAAACTTATTACTGTTTCATTCACCGATAGGTGGAGTGGTGCCTTGTTGTAGTGCCCGTGCCTAGGAAAAACATCCATTCATTTCATGCATTTATTAAGCAGGTAGTTTCCTATAGTTGCAGGATAGCTCAAAAATAAGAAACAAACTATAGGAAGGCTGGTCTGTGGGGGATTCATGGAGCTCACTGCTCGATACCTTCTAAATTCAAAATTGAAATACGAGAGACCATGTCTTGGGAGGTGATCCATTTGGGAGATCTCATTCCTTTTGTTCTGTGATCTGTGATAACACAACCTGGTGGGTTAACGACAGTTTCTCAACATGAATGCTAGATGGGGTCGCCGAAAGTTTTAGCTACCAAAATATGTGCGCAAGTGGGTGGTGGCGGGATGACCATACTTCATTGATGTCCATAAGCATTTGGTTGACAGATTCTTAAAGAATCTCCAGTCGAGTGGATAGTGCCTGCCTTAACTGTTGATTGCACATTATAGGAGAATGAATTGTCTTAACTACAGTAAACAAGTATTTAATGGTTTACCAATCAATCCTTTGTGTTTGGTAATTTGATATACCTAGCATACCCTTAAACGGATAATCAAAATTTCCAAATTATTTAAGGATGTTCTCATTTTTTAAATTAAAGGTTAGTGACAATGTCAAAGTTATTTAAAGATGTTCTCATTTTTTAAGTATCACATTAGAGATATTTATTTTATTTTATTGATGATTTAAAAATTTATTAAAAACATGTAAAATAAAATAGAAATATTCTCAAGAAAAAAAAAATTACAATCTGATAGATAAATATATGGTTAAAAAAAATTAGAAATTAATAAATATATAAGTAAGAATTTAGAATAAATACTTATTTTCTATCTAAAAATAATGTTAAAGTTGATTATCTATATGATTAGTCTTTTTTTAAATAACGTCTAATTAATAATGAAATTTTTTATTAAACTAAACTATAAATATCTACATCCAATCATTATTTATTTAAAATTTTGATATAATATATGAAAAATTTTAATTTGATATACTATATGAAAAATTTGATATGATGTATACCATAACATTTTATAATATATTTATACTCTACATATTTAAATATTCCGTCTAAATATATATCTGAAATAGTGGAAACACATACCTTTATTACTCAATAACACATCAGTGCTCCCTCCCAACCTGGGAGTCATCTCTTCCTTTTTCAATAAGGAAGTTGTCTCCACGAGCTCCAACTTGAGTACACAAACTTTTTCATCTTTGATAGAGGCTTCACCAAAAAGCCTTCTTATCTGCTCATTTGTGGAGATATATATTGGAGAACCACTTTCACTTTTCTCGACTTCATCACGAAGAGTGTAATTCCTGATCTCAATGTACTTCAGTCTTTCTGGAACACTAGTTTTCTCTGAAGGCTTCATATAGCTCTGATCAATGTATTATATCATTGTTGGATTCATCTTTTGTTTCCTGCTAGCTCATAACATCGTGGCGGGGCTCAAACTGGAACATATCTATGAGAGCTTGTCATGGATTAGAAATCCATCATCCTGGAATTCTGAGTAACCATTTTGATATAATATCTCTGTTATAGAAATTTTTTCACCACGCTTCTGCTGTATATTGAAGGCTTTGCACCAAGTTGTTTGAATACATACAAGATCTTCTTCCATCTACATAAAAGGGTCTCTTTCTGGTATACCTCAAAGCCTTTGAGGTTGCTCTACATGTAAACTCCAACCTATGGATATTGCGGACGATATACTGGCTCATGTAGAGGTATGTCTGGTTTAAAAGAAATCATCATAGTCTTCTCCCTCCATCTGGGAGAACCTCTAGTTCTGGATCTTCCAATGCTTTCATTCATAAGTCTTCCATACACTGTTCTTCATCACAAATTTCAGTTCCTCTGTTTGATTGCTTTTAGTGAGTTTATACCAGGTTGGTAGTCTTGTGATTCTCGATACACTTACTAGTTGTTCTGTCTTTTCTTTCTCTCTTGGAATCTTCATGTTCTTCCTCATGTTTCTCTTTAGCTCTTGAGTTCATGAAGTTTTCTATAGATTCCATGCTTTGAAGATTCCAACTTCTTTCTTTCATCATAGGATCATGGATGTGGATGGACAACCAGGGATTACTTTAAGGCTTATTTTTGAAGAAGACTTCTTTTGAAGTCACACTGAACATGTGCTCCTTTTCATGGATTCTACCATGGATAGATACTTCATCATTTTCAATGGATCATATAATTCGGGATTAGCTCCCTCCTAATCCTTGCTTCACGCACGAATGCATGTTATTATTTAGATAATATAATCATCTCCTTCCATCTAGGAGAGTCCACGCTTCCGTTTGAATCCTTATTGCCTTCTGCAAAGTGTCACAAATATTTTTCCAATTTCCTCTTGATTGCTGACTTCTTTTCGTCTTTACTTCTTCTAGGTTTCTTCAAGATTGATTCTGATAATAACTTCCACATGAATTGTTACCAGGGGTTGTTGATGTACTTCATCCTTTCATGTGTATTTTCTGAATTGTAGCAATCCTTATCTTGTTGTTCTTCCATAAATATAGTTTCTCTTTGAACATATTATCTTCTAAGAAATAGATATGCAAGATATGTACAAAAAACATGGTATGTACAAGAACTATGAAGAGTGTTCTTTACCTTATCTTAGAAAAAGAAGTTTGTTTTATCCTCCTTAATCTTCTTTGAAGGTTCCTTTTCTTCGACAATTGATGCTTCGTGTGTTTCCTTCCTTTTCTTCAACTCAGGACAATGATTCTTGTAGTGACCATACTTTTGACAGTTGAAGCATTGTATTTCTGACATATCTTTCTCTTGATATGGATTCTTCTTTGAACCAAACTTCCTTTTGTTCCTGAAATTCTTGAATCTTGTTGTGAAGGCTTGATCATCGTATTTATTTTGAGGTTTCTCTTTTGCACTAATCGTTGATTCTTCTTGTGCACATCAAGTCCAAAGTTCTTCGAATGTAGGATACTCCTTCCTTGTGTTCATACTTGTGGCAAATGCATCCCATGTCTTGGGAAGACCATTGAGTACTATATTTATGAGTTCCTTCTCTGAGATGATCTCTTCAATATCTTGCAATTGATCTCTTAACTGATAGATCCTCACAAAGTATGATGTTATGTTGTCATCATCATTCATCTTCATGTCATGGAGCTCATTCTTCAAACCCATTACTTGTCCAATGTTTCTGACTGAGAAGAGGTTTGTTAGAGCATCATACATCTTCTTAGATGAGTCAATATGGGAGATGTAGGGTATAAAGTGGTATTTTATAGATTCCACTATGATACTCATGACATTGATGTCACTGTCTTAGAACTTCTCCATAACTGCAACGTTTTGCGGTTCCTTCTCTTTTCCTTCTTCAAACTCTGGTTCCACGATCTTTCCTTTCACAATATCCAACACTTTATGCTTGGCAAGGATGAGGTCAATCCTTGTCTTCCACGCTCTGAAGCTAGAAGCCCCATCTAACTTGTTTTCTGACTGCATAGAGTAAGTCATGGTTTCCTTGACTTGGTCAACCCTAAATTTGACCAAAAACTCAAACTTGACGTCTTGGCTTGTTGAGAGTACCAGGAGATGCACTAGGCTAGGGTGCACTAGTCTATCTAGAAATTAGGTCAATCCCTTCACTTAAGGTGCCTCAATGAGAGGATTAGGGTTTTTTCAACTGCACCTGCTAGTAACCCTAGTGACAATGCTTTAGTAACTTCTCCTGCTAGAAACCCTAGCAACAGTTCTTCAATGAGCTTAGTATCCTTATGGCTATGCTATCTTCCAGTGGTTAGACTGAATGAAGGAGGTGTGGGCTCATAACCTGTTAGAATCTAATGGATGTGCTCATTTAACCATAGACAATATCAATATTGTCACCCAACCATAGGCCGAAGCCACCCCCGAGCACCTGAACCTTGACAAATAATCATTCCGAAAGAAAACCATAGGCTAGATAGCCAAACAAAGGGTGGCCCACCTTTCTCCAAGGATAACACACCAAGAAAGAGTTGATCAAAGAGTCCAAACCATAACGAAGAGATAGTCCAAGACAAAACTGAAAATCTACTAGCTGCAATAGCTACAATGACAACCCTCCTCCAAACTTGTGCACAAATTGGCCAATTGCAGTGCGCACAATTGTTGCTTCTGCAGTTCTAAGAATGCCTGCCAGAATGAATACTGACCTCCTATATTTATACTAAATCTGGCAAACTGCCTGGGCCGACTTCTCATTCTGGGTGCCTATTTACTTAGTATATAATATTTCCTTTATCCAACTTCTTCTCTTGGAGGCTAATAACCTATTACAGGTTATCCTCTTGAGCCAAATTATCTTCTAGGGTTATTAGCCAACTAATTAGGGTTTCTTCTTGCTTCCCGAAATATTCTATTCTCGTCAGGTTTACACGTGGAGGTAAATACCTCCCGTAGCTACCATAATATCAACACTTTCAAACTGAAAAGTCAATATAAAAAAGCCAAGTACTAAGAAGAAAAAGAGATTATTTTCTCTAACTTGAAATATTTTTCAATTTGAAATGAAATACATACTCTAATAGAAAACAAGAAAGGGTTGAAATCTATAAAAGAGATAACTAGCAAGTTGAAAAGGAAAAGACTAAAGCTTCACACAAAAACCCAAACCCTAGGACAAGTTCTAATGCAACAAAGGAAATGTTTATTTGTCCAAATATTTTGAAAATTAAGCACATCTAAATGATATATAAAAAATATATGGTGTTGTCCTAATCATACTGAAATAAAGAGATGCAATGAAACCAACATAAATCCTAAAAGTGGTAGTTATTAAACACCCCTAGGGGCCCTTTTCTCAACCTACACTATTTCTTAAATAATTCATTACAATATAGTGTCATTAACCTAAAAGGATGAATGAACCCATAAGAGCACTACTCGAGCCAAGAAAAAACCAAAAATGCCAAAAAAATTTAGTTTCGAGAACAATGCAAAATACCTCTTTTCCACGTTGACAGTGTAGAAACAAGCGACAATTTATGCACTAAACAAGG
>JZKD02S0464453.1:0-11016 GCA_000966675.3 Picea glauca | reverse complement strand
AAATCACTTGGGAAGATAAACTAAAATAAAAATTGATCTGTGTGTGAGGGCGCAGAGCCATATCTTTTCCTCAACGTAGAATAATGGTATTACATTCATAGATTCAAACATTTAAATTTAAAATAGGGTAATGGGAAGGAGACAACGACGAAATTTAGTCGAGAGGGGCAATCCAATTAAATCTTTTGTCTAACCACATCAAGCAAGATTTCCCAACTATACCAGAAAACCATTACAATTCCATAAACATACAATTTCCCCATATAAAAACATTTAACTAATTTACAACAAATTTTTTTAGACATGTGTACCGTAATCAAAGGGAGAAGAACCCAAAGTTGTTGTCCCGCTCTTGCGCTTTGTCCAACTCCTTGCTTTCTAATTGCTGAGACCTCATCAATTCCTCCCAACCAACGCTAGGGGTACTCTTCTTCCCCCTGAGCCCCTTGAGCCACAAAGGGGACAAACACACAAACCAGAGAATAAGATAGCTCCCATATTGCCTCGCAAGGTCGAGCTACCACTCTCTA
Source organism: Picea glauca (assembly GCA_000966675.3). Taxonomy (NCBI): domain Eukaryota; kingdom Viridiplantae; phylum Streptophyta; class Pinopsida; order Pinales; family Pinaceae; genus Picea; species Picea glauca. The sequence continues at coordinate 10,486 of JZKD02S0464453.1, read as the reverse complement.
TTCAAGCTGGGTATCCCAACTCCAAAAAAAAAAACCAGTCTAAAAAAATCCGACATCATAACCTTACGCTTGCCAAGTGTGATCCACATCTCTTCTCTACCATTTATTTTATAGAATTGTTCTTAGTGACCTTTCCATTTTCACATTAAATTAGTTTTATTAAAATTTAATTAGGAAATATTCTCCCCCGTACACTTGTCACCCAATCCCTTAGTTGCACCAAAATTTCATTTAATTAATAAATTAAATTGCCAATTTCCCTCATGCACCTAAAAGCATTCCTAAAAATGCTCCTTTTTGTACCTTTATTCCCTCAATTTCCTTTAATCACTGACACCCTTCTTAAATCTTAGTTGAGTTCATTTTAGGAAAGTTCTCTAGACTAGATTCCTTTCTATGTCCCACATTCCTTTTGCATTTAAATTCCCCTTTTGTCTAAGTTCGAATTTAGCAAGTTTTGCACATAGACATCAATTAATTTTTTAGATAATTTAATCCTGCTTTAAATTCTAAATTTAATTTCCCCCCTTTTATTTTCTTCATCACCCCTTTATTAATTGTTTAATTAATTTTTAGTCCTCATATCATTCTTAGACCTAGGATTTAAATTCAACTAGGCTTAGCAATTTTTTAAGGGAAGGGTTATAATTAATAAACTTTACTTATACATGATTATTTGAAGGTTGACCATGTCAAGGTAAGATATCGTTTTCTAGGCACATAGGTTCATTGAATTACCCGTTTTTAAACATTGCGACGTGCCCTTCAGGACGCACTACGTGCTCCAAGGGTGCCACTCACCTTTATTCATGTTTCATTTACGTGACGTGCCCTTCAAGACACACTACGTGCTCCAAGGGTGCCACTCACCTTTTGACCTATTTCGGTAGAATTCTAACCCTTGGAGTCAAAACTACGCTAGGATACCTTGTGGGAGAATAAGGGCCTATAAGGAATAAGGAACCTGCCTTATTGCACGCGCCTTAGAATCTTCGCGAGCGACTGTCTCAGTCTTCCCTCACGACATCGTGGATCTCTCAAACTAGGTAATCGTTAACGTATGGTTCGATCCATGACGAGAGTGCTAGGAGGATGTGGTATGGATGCTACCACACCTCTCCCTCAATATATCTGGTTTTCATGCATGACCTCTTTAATCCAAATGTGAGTCTGATTAGCAAGGTATCATCAACATGCATTCATCAACAAAACATGTTAGCGAGCCATAGACAACGTCATAATATACCAATCATATGTCACATATGCAATGACATAAATACTCAAACCATAAAGAGTTCACTCCCTGACTCGATCTGGAGTCCAAAGGGGTCCATCGATGCCATCGACATCCTCAATCTGTCAAGAGTCCTGCACACTCAGGAGAATCCAGTCAATAGCACCTGTCGACACATATATAATCAAATAACATATCATCATATCCATAACATCATCATAATCCATAAGCGAAACAATCAATCATATAATGAACCAGATCACTTGCATGCAAGTGTCCTCAATGAATAAGTCAAATTAGGTGTGCACAAGAGCATGATGTTACATAAGTATGTTAGTGAAGGCAAAGCTCTTGTATGTGACTTCGATTGGTTCAAAGAATTCACATGCATTCCCTTTAGTAAACTAGGTTGTTTTCTTTACCCTATATTTACATAATCTCTATTAATATTTGAATATTTTAATTATTTCCTATATTATTAGATGATAGTAATTAAGGTTAGGTGAGTGGTTTTGAACGCTGTAATTATCTTAAAATTTAAGTCCTTATCATTTAAATGATGGTAGTTCAAAATTAAATAATCTCAATAATCTAAAAAGCCTTGAAATGTGTTATTTAGTTTCCTAATATATTCCATAGCACTATAGCATACATTTATTGAGATCCTAGTGTGGTGTTTGGAAGTGTTGGAAATATACCACTTAATTCAAGTTGTAAAAGTTGTAATTTTTTTAAGTTGGTTAAGTCCTTATCATTTAAATGATGGTAGCTCAAAATTAAATGATCTTAATAATCTAAAAAACCTTGAAATGTGTTATTTAGTTTCCCAATATATGCCATAACATTATAGCATACACTTATTGAGATCCTAGTGTGGTGTTTGGAAGTGTTAGAAAGATACCCCTTCTCCAAGAAATTTAATTCAAGTTGTAAAAGTTGTAATTTTCTAAGTTGGTTTAGGTTTAGGTTTGCATGTAGTTTCCTAGCTCTTCTTTTTTCTTCTATCTATTCCTTTAGCGTGCCCAATCCACATGAAATTTCACAATTAGATTTTTAGTCTCGACTAAGTTCAATCTGCACCAAATTTATTCACAGTGAGCTTTGCATGTTTTTCTTGATTTAGATTTGGATTCTCGTTATTTGAAAAATTCCCAAATAAAGAATCACAATTGATTATATTTTCCTTGATCTATAGGTGATTCTTGTTTTTTATAAAATTCCCAAATCAAGACTCACAATTGAGTGCATCACACAAAGAGAAATACTGCAATGAATTATCACCTTGTTAATTCTATAAGCACTCAAGGTAACATTCTAAAGGGAAATTGCAAAGTGTGAGTTAATCTTAGTGTATTTGTTTTCTTTCCATATTATTAAACTAATATGGTTTTCTAGTTAGGGTTATGGTCTTTTCAAGATTTATAATAAAATAGGGCATACCTATCCAAGGAGTAGGTTAATTGTCACACTGATTTCCTCACCACCCATTTGTAATTTAGAGTTAACAACTTCACAACAAGGGCTTGCTAATCCTATTGTCATTTCCACTACAAGATTAACAACCATGGTTCTTGGTTTTGTAAATGAAAGTATAGTTTTCCAAAATCACATTCTCTATGATTAACAAACGTTTGTTTTAGTGTTGCAAACATTAGTGATACTATACTCTCACCAAAAAAATTCCAAATATCTTTTCAACAACTGAGGTATGTCAATGAAGTATTATATCTAAGGGATTTTTTGTTGTTAAGAAATTGAGGAAACAAAGGCACCTGGATTGCAAAGGAGACATAGTTTTCATAATTTTTAAGAGAACTAATTCAATAAGCATCAAATCTCTTAGATAACTCGACATGCTCCCTTTGTACATGAGACAAAAGCCACAATGATCTTCAAATATAAAGTATTTCCCTAGCTATGGGATATATAAAATTGGAAAAATAAGAATTCATTTATAATGACTTTGATCTCTACTCTTGAAGTTAGTTGACCCATTGAATATAGTCTATTGTTGAGTGTTTGACTAACATGCTTAGGTGGGGAAAACCATACCCAATAGATAGGATTTAAATTCCAAATTGGTTTTTGAAATGGTCTATATCTCTTCATCCATTGGCCTTGTCTATCTTGTAGCCACCATTTTCTATTTAGTCTATATGAAATCAATTTTTTTTCATGATACTCATTTTTGTTGTTTGTCACATCAACTACATACCCGTCATTCCCTAAAGTACCTATCTATTTGAGATACATTTGAACATACACTATTCTGGGATGATTCTACAAATCTAGAGATGTTGCATGCTAATAAACATCTAACTTGATGTTATGCATGCTGTCAAAGGAATTATTGTTTGAGGGTTATGGAATTTTCCTTTTCATGTCCAAATTACTTTAGAGTTAATAAATGATTTACATACTACTTATATCTTTCTTACATTTTGGTTTTAAGGGAGCAATGATGGAGCATGCTTGATAAATGTTACAAATGTTTGTTTTTAAACATAATTATTTTCATAAATAAAAAAAACAAATATTCCTAATCTTGAAGGGAGCAATGATGGAGCATGATTGATAAATGTTACAATTGTTTGTGTTTAGACATATTCCCAATATTGAAGGGAGCAATGATGGAGCATGCTTGATAAATGTTACAATTGTGTGTGTGTTTAGAAATATTCCCAATATTGAAGGGAGCAATGATGGAGCATGCTTGATAAATGTTACAAATGTTTGTGTTTAAACATAATTATTTTCATAAATAAAAAAATACATATTCCTAATCTTGTTATCTCTCTTCATGAGATGCAGTATTCATTTGTAAATGAGATAATTCATTACCAATTTCTTGAACTATTGCATGTAAGTCCTTATGAGTCTTTGAAATATGTCGCACAAAGAATTTTTCAAAATCAGGTTGCTACAGTGCTTGCCATATATTCTTCAACAAAAGATGGTTCATCTCCACAACTATTGCACCTTTCATCTCTTTTTGAAATACTAAAATGTATGGTCCGTTTGTAATTTTGATTGTTAAATTGTTAGATTATAGAGCATAACTAGATTTTTTCTCCATATTATTTGGTAGAATAGTAAAAGATCAAGTTGTTCTCTTTACAAGTAAAGATAGAGATTCTTGGTCAAATATTGTAGTCAAATATGGTAATTGTAGTTGTGATGTCAAGGAATCATAATGGACATTGAATGCTTCTAATTTCTCTTAATGATCTTAGTATAACTATGTAAAGGCTAGTGTAGTATGGAGTTTTGGGTTGTTTTGTATGACAATTATTTATCTTCAGTTATAATTTACATATTAGTCTTATAAACTTACAATGTTGATTAGTAACTATCTTGATAGAGGACTATGTGGATGCTTTAGAAATGTGTCGGTATATGAAAACATTTTAGACATGCTATTGGTTCTATGCCACTTCTACAACAACCAATTTGTGTATTTCCCATAGGTATATGAATCCCATAAATGTAGATCTTACTCCTCATGCTTGTTTTGTTGTGACTTGTAACATATACACCCTGTCATGTTTAAACTAATTCATCTCAAATTTGATCTAGAAATTGCATATATTGGGACATTTTAGCATTCCTAAATATGTTATAAGTAGGATAGTTGTAATAATCAAATAAGTAATAGTAGTGCTATATATTAATAGAAATACATTCAACCATTTAGCAAACATATGTGAAGAAACTATAAATACTCCTCAAGGTATCATACCATAGTTGAATATATTAAATAATATCATTATTCAATAGGTGGACTTGTAGACCTTTGGGATATGATGCTTCCTTGTCATTATTTTTCATTTACCATTCTCATCAGCGCTTGAGAACATGCTGAAAAATTGATCGCCCGTTGATGATACAAGTATCTAAGGTTCATATTAGGTGGTATTATAACCTTTTTTGCATCTATTTTTATGTTATGCATGTTAGAAATTTTATTTGATGTAGAAATTGCCAACATTGGGACATTTTTGCATACATGAAGATGTCATAACTAGGATAGTTGTAATGATGAAATAGGTAATGGTAGTGATATATGTTAATGGAAACACATGTCCATTTAGTGAAGAGATGTCATGCTTTTATAAATATTCCTCAACCACTTAGTTTGTGTAACCACACAATTTTGATTGAATTCTTTTTATTTGGTGATTGAGGCCATTGATTTGTGTCTTAGTTATTTTTTTTTTCGCTTATTTATGAATTTATCAATATGTAGTTCACAACAATGAGACATAAATCTAGTAATTGTTGTAATGTTATGAGATTCATAAAATATTTTAACAAACCAAGTTCAAACTATTTACTAGAGAGTAAATGAAAGATGTAGCTCAATATCCTTAAGACACTATGATCAACTATATCTCGCTAAAATTGTCATCTACTAGACTTAGTAAATGAACATATTTTTTAGCTTGATGCTAGTATGTGTTATAGTCTCCCCCAATAGTAAGGTAATGATAGTGTATGTATTACATGGGATGGTGAAGCTTATATTATGCAAAGAGATTACCATATTAGTCAATGGACACAAAACCTAGATAGTAAACTTTCATAGCATCATTTGTTGAATGTCAAAAGTAAATGCTAAAAGGTCACTTGTGGTGGAAAGGTCACATGCTACTTGGAATTTTCTAACTTTTTTTAATAAAAAGATTTCTTGTCGAGCTTAAGATGCTTTAAAGTGTCTGACTTGTGAATTGTTTTTAAGAAATGTTTGAAATTTAAACATTATACCATCGAACAAATAATGATTTTGTCATTGCCACAACAACATATACATAAGCAACACTGTCAATACATAGAAAATATCATTAGGATTTCGATTACATATCATCGCAAACTCCATTTTTTTTGGTATTCACAATGATGAAATGATAGTTGTTTGAGGACATTACATCCCAACGCTAGAAAAGTATCATTGGAATATTGATGAGAGATTGCTGGTATTCCAAGAATATCTTGTTGACATTTTGACAGTTGATGAAGATCCCAAAAAGAAAAAAAAAATGTCACTTGGGCGTTTCCAGTTCATCAGTTTTCTGAGGCCTACCATGTGGCACTCTAATTGTGTCAAAATCAAAACCGACTAAGGGGTTGTTAGAATCATGACGTTCATTTTGTAATGTTTTTCTTCTTTTTCTTCCAACGTTTTGTGTGACATATCAATGTTAGGATGATGTCAAAATTTTTACCCAAATATAGTATTGGCCTAATGCTCATTCACAAAATAACTCCACATTCTATGCTAAAGTCCCATCCTCCTAAACATGCATGCCATGTAGAAGATGTAAATGCCATATAATTTAACTAGATTCAATAAGAAATGTGCCTTCTCTAGCACATATCAATAGGACACGAATCCACCCATATTAATCTCTCCAAATGTCAATAATTTTTTTTTGTCTAAGTTATGACAAGGGCCTAGGGTTTCACCATACAACCCACATCACATGAAGTGTACCCCTAAAATGGTGTAAATACTTATGGAGAAACCTTGGACCATCAACACTTTAAGGAGTATTATATTTTGGGCTTATGATGTGGTGTGGGAATATTATTGCCCATAAAGTTCACTTTATGTAACATAACCTTGGACCATCAAGAACTTGCCAGACTCCATCATCCCTAAAGTGAAATTTATGAGCCATAATCTTCCCACACCACATCATAAGTTGTTTGGATTTTCCTCCAAATATAATATCATCTATACACATGAACAAGATAAGTGAAATAAAACAAATATGAAAATATACTTAATTCTCATCCATCTTAAAATACCAGGCTCATACTACTAACAACAACCTACATAGGCCTCCAAAAAAATTTAAACATGGGTATATTTCCCATGCACCTCAAAGCCTCACACCGAATATCATATCAAAAGTCAAGTGCCTCTTCAAGGAACATAACAACTAAAATATCCAACTCCATATTCACCAATAGATCAATCTCAATCAACTTAGCTCTGATACCGTGTGAAAATTTAAAAAATTAGTGCTTTAAAACACTTAAGAATTTTTACCTCATTTACTTGAGGTTCGACGAATCTATTTCATATAACATGTAGCCTTATGGTTGAATCTTAAATATAAATTACAAAAAAATATACTTCACCTTTTTCCAATCAAATCACTAGGAAAGCTCAAGAAAATAGACACCAAAAATCTATACTTGAAGGAGAGAGGATTCACAACACTTAGGGCACAATTTCGTTCATGGACTAGATGTGAAAATTACTTTAGATACAACAGAATTATTAAAAAAATCAATATGATTTATAATATCTACTTATTATGCTAACTCACATAACATATCAACAAATTTGTCCCAAGAAATCAACATATAAAAAAAACCGAGAAACCACTCATAGACCATGACAACAAAATTCTAATTTTAAGATATGTAACATACAAATTTAGATAGAAATGGTACAATTCATATTATCATAATAAATGGACATACAATACAATAATTTAGCTCATGTTTAGTTGGTACAACATGTCCTTTTAGCTCATCAAATAAAGGACACTTCAATTTCTACAAAGTCCTAGCTAGGGCATTCACTATTAACAACAAACCCTAACTAGAAATACCATGGACTAGAAAGACTTCTCATCAAGCTCTCCTAGTTTCACCAAAGGCTCCACAACAAGCTACCATCACACCAATAAATTCAACCTTGGATCACCCAATTGCATCATGCAGTCTTCAAGGATAATCACAAGATTGCATCATGCAAGTTCTATTAACATCAAGCACTCCAAGTATTCTATATGGATTCGTGACAAAAACCATAGGACTTGATCGCACCAATACTTCAACAATAGTGCCTCAAGTATTCTTTAGAGTTCATCTCACACAAACCCCAGTGCATCAAGTCTTCACCTAAGCCTTTCAACTCTCGCATCACGTAAGAACATGGACTACAAGACAAGTACATCGAGAAGATACATAACAATCTAGTAACCTAAGTTGTGAGTAAAAAAGCATTGTTTCCTCCTTTATAGAAGATAAATGAGGGAGGCCAACAATAAAAAGTGTACTAAGTCCAAAACAACCTAATCTAAACCCCTAGAGTAGGTCCACATGAGGAGTGATACTCATGAAGATGTACACATGTTGCAAGGTGGTTGTACTCAACATCCCAAGTGGTGCACTCTCTAAGCTAATGATATATGATCTCTGAGACAAGCTCTCAAGCTATAATTTTTCTCCTCCACATGTGTGGGGCATATCTTCAATGACTTCCAAGTGGTGCACCCTCAAAGAGATACTACCTCAATCCAAGCACTCAACCTTCTAGAGTGTGCCACATTGTCTTGGTCTTCCTAGGACCAAAATCCCTTCATCTTAGTGCCTAGGGCTCCTCCACACAATAGAAACAAATCCTATGCCAAGACCCCATCCTCCTTAATACACCTGCCACATAGAATATGCTAATTCCTCATAAGATAACTACATGTATAACAATTTTACCTTCTCTAGCACATATCAAAAGGACAAGAATCTGCCTATAATAAGCTCTCCAAATTTTGGTTGGATTACTGAGAGGGGGGGTGAATCATTAATAGAGAAATTTAATCCTTTTTCACCATAAAATGCAAGTGTTATATCAATGTAGAATTATCATCCAATAGTTGCAGAGTAAATAAACAATGAAAAAATGAGCAATCACACACATACACAGTACACCAGTGTTTTACGTGGAAACCCAAAGCGAGAGAAAACCACATAATGCTTTTTCTTATATGTCTTTAAGAATTACATTCATTGGAAGTACCAAACTCCTTTGTTTTCCAACTGCAATTGGAAGGAGGCTCCAACCCCCCTGCTTCTTAGGATACAACCTGAAGGAAGCTCCAACTCCCCAATTCTCTAGCTATAACTATAAGGAGACTACAACCCCCTAGTTTCTCAAGCTACAACCTGAGGGAAGCTCCAACTCCCCAATTCTCTGGCTACAACCAGAAGGATGCTACAACCCTCTATTTTCTCCAACTACAACCGGAAGGTGGCTACAACCACCTGTCCTTGCCCCGTCCAACCACCCTGAAATATAAGTAGAATGATGGAACCACTGTCACACTATCACTGTGAGATATATTGCTGTAAACCTGTACTAGTCAACCTGTACCATAAAAAAGTGCATCAACCATGCACCAACCTGTACCAAACAACCTGTAATTAGCCTGTACCATAAACAAGTGCATCAACCATGCACCAACCTGTACCTCAACCTGTAATCATCCTATACCATAAACAAATGCGTCAACCATGCAACAATATGTACCTAAATCTATACCATCAACGAGTGTATCAACCATGCACCAAATATGTACCAATCATGCATAAAATACACATAAACTACGACTCATCAATATGTACCAACATCATCAACTATATACCTCATGTATGTGCCAACTCATCAATTACTTGTCTCAACCATGTACCCAACATGTACCTCAACCATATACCAATATAACCATCAAAATTTCTCTAGCAATACGTCACACTATCCATAACCAAATACCATAAACCATTACATCAAACCATGTGCCACAACCTCATTGTTATACAACCTCTATCTATAACATACCTCAACCAAAATAACTCATCAATTTCATCATCCAAATCTGATTTGTAACTCTGTAATAGATCTGGTGTATATGATCAAATACCTGGAAAACTTCCTTAACTTTAACAACAAGAGACTATAATTTTATCAAACTTTACTTTAGTCTCACATGACTAATTTTGGATTAGTCAAAAACCCTAACTTGCAATAATCATACCTATGAACCTGTAATGAATAAAGATATGAAAATAGTACACAATGTTATTCAATGTATTTTATGCAATTCCTCCAGATTTCACTACTTGGAACCTCTCAGAAAAGGATTTATAGAAAAAATGGCATACCTTGTTGAATTCTGACTTATTCTAGAGAACGAACTTGTAGAGTGTTGCCCACACAAAATGTTTGTTGTATGGACCTGAAAATTGCAAAAAAAATACTACATACTGTACTCTAACCAATACATTTTGTATTATTGAATTTGGTTCTATTATGAAGAAGTTATGACGTTTTTACCCGAAACACTTGTTTTATACTAGTTTCAGGACTAGCCACAAACCCTATTTTCCACGACGTGTAACTACAAAAATACAATGACCCATAAGATGAAATTTGTATCACAACTACTTGGATATGTTTCCTCAATG
>JZKD02S0464431.1:0-17355 GCA_000966675.3 Picea glauca | reverse complement strand
TTTCAAGACATTTTATGTGAAGTATTGTTGTTATAAGATTTTTGTTTACTTCACCATATTCAGCAGATTGCTTTATTTAAGAAAGTCAATGGTTTTATGAAGTGTTAACCAGCAAGTGTTCTTGCAAATATATGGTTTTCCTGTTGCTTTGTTTCAGGCAGGTACACTTCTGGCATATTATCTCTTCATTGGTTATTTAAACCGGACTTTCTGATCGGTTGTGACTTGTGAGAAGGGATTTTTATCTAGCCACTTTGACTTTGCCTTCTCAAACCCCCAGGTCACCGGGGACGTCTCCCCTAGGCCTACCACCCTAAATAGAATGAGACATCCTATTGAGGTGACAGTGATAGGATAGTCTCCCGTTACACCAATTTGCTTTCCGTTTACCTTATCTTCTATCAAAGTACAAATTGTGCGATAACATTACAAACCAACAATAATCTTACCATGCATTGAGATTCAAGTCGTAAGTTGTGTTTTATTGCTCTATGACTAGGTGAAATTATGAATTTGGAATTTCCATATTTTTAAGATAAAAATTTATCAGGTGACAAATTTAATTTGGAACTTTTCTTCCTATTTTGAGAACTCCATTTCCTAGTGTTTTCTTCGTTTCCTATGGTTTCCTTATCTACCCCATTGCTCCTACCCTTGGTAGGCCCTAGCCCTTCCCATTTCTAGAAACTTGTTTCCTGCTGTTTCTCATTTCTGATACTTGGGGAGTCGGGGACACATTAACTGTATCTTTGTTCTGTACTTTAGGTTAGTTAAAAGAATAATTGCTAGCACTTATTGCTGAGGTCAATTATAACTATGTAACTAACTTGTAGATGTTCAACCTTGTGAGGTTTCACAAGATTCACTTTCAGTTTCATATATGTATATAATGTATATAGACACCCACACAACAGTGCTAACCCATGTCAAGTTGGCACTGAAATACTGGACACATTGAACAGGAGGGCAATACTAGATTCATGATAGGGAAACAGAAGAGGTGGGAAATTTTTATTTTGTTTGTACAAGGTTCTTTTTGTTGAGGGAGACTAGTCAACTGTCATTTCCTATGGGATGCAAAAACTTGATTATGTTTAATCAGATGGGAGAAAATTCCTTAGTTTGGACAAATTTTGAGAAGGAAAAGGAGTGGGGAATGAAAGGAAGAGACTAATATAGTAACATTGGTTATTCTAAATTTTTTAATGTAAAACGACCATCTAGATTCTAAACATAAGGCTTTTGCCTTGAATAATGATTTCATACAACAGAACAAAATAGGAATGCTCTAAGCCTCTAATATCGAAACAAAATATTCTTAAATCTTGGTACCATGTGACAGAAAATTCCCTAGTTTGGACAAATCTTGTGGAGGGAGATGAAAGGGAGAGCCTAGTATAGTAACGATTGTTACTCTAAATTTTTAAATGTAAAGGGACCATCTAAACATAAGGTCTTCACCTTATATAATGATTTCATACAACAGAACAAAATAGGAATGCTTTAATGTCAAAACAAAATATTCTTAACTCTTGGTGCCATGTGACATGAACTGATTAGACCTAAGAAAAGTTGAAATTATGCACAAGATGTACTCTCGAGTAATGAAAATAGTAACACTACTCTCTTCGGAGCAGGGTTTTGGTGATTTTCTTACAGTGAGTATAACATACCATTCTCCAAGTCAAATCCTCTGAACCGAGTGGCTGAGCTGGACTTGAATATTGAAAATGCTTTGAAAACTACAGAAAATTTTCACAATATCAGGTTACGTGAAAACTGAAGACACCGTAAATTATGAGTTTAAATAACATCAATTAGATGGCATCTCATATATCCTCTGCTACATTTCAAATCATCTCCCTATAAAATGCCGAGTTTTTCAGAGAACCAAGATGCAGAATACAAAATGGGGAACAAAACCAATAAGAGAGATGACAGGAAGGAAAAAAGTTACAGATTAAAAAAGCATCAAGAGTCATTAGACAGCTGTTTGGATTTTACAGAAGAGGATCCTAAGACTTCGCACACATTTTATCAAGAGCTCAGTTTACAAAATAATATGTATATTTTTAGGTTATACCTTTGCAAGATTAGAACGCATCTGCTCAACTTCTTTTGGACTGATGCGACGCAAGTGATCTATAAGCCACCCTGGCTGTATAGCATCAACTGAGGACACAAACAAAGCCACCTGAACAATACAAATAGGCAAAAAAGAGTGCATTAAATCAATAGTAGACCTATAGTAATTCTAGTATTCTCAATAACGAATATAACAAATTCTCGTATAAAATATCTCCTCATCAAATGCCATGTATTCTGAAATATTACAAGCTAAGCTGAATTTCAAGAACAAGCATAGATTATTGCACGTATAGTTGTCCGAAAAACAGGGTATATCTACACAGATAGAACACCTTAAGGAAAACGTTCACACACACAGATCAAAGATCCACACACCAATGTTTTACATGGTTAAAACCTTCAAAGAGGGAAACAATGGTATTTTAACAGAATATAAGAAAACATGTGTATAACGACATTGACAACCAGAAAATCCATATTTGCCAGGGGATATGCATCTGTACAGGTAAGCCATTTTTGAAATCTAGGTGTGAGAAGGTGTGGGGGTATGGATACATCAAAGGAGACGTGAATTAAAAAATTTAAAAACACAAATTAAAAATCTCAAAATTTAGATGTTAAAATCATAAAATGATGAAAAATGAACATTGAACAATTGTCTATATCATAATAACCTGCATTAATCAAAGATAGGTGTGTCCAATAAGAATCTAGACTATAGTTTATTACAAAGATAATAGCCAAGTTACAAAACTTTAAAGTTTAAACATTTCAACTTCCAAGCCAAAAATCAGGGCTCCATCTCAATATCTGCTTCATTTGGTGAAAAAGATTTTGGTTGGAATCTTCCTTGTTATTAATAAGCATGCTCTCCTTCTCAAAGTCAATATAGGTTGTGGAGTCCACCTTTAGGTTTAGGTAGGCTTTTCTCTTTTTTTAATTATGACTAATACCTTCTTTTTTGTTTATTTAATGAAGAAATCATGGGGGACAACAGAGTGCTCAAGAAGACAACGGGCATCTTTGGGGAGAGCCTTCTCACGATTCCCTAGACATCTCAAGTACACGACACGTCTGTTGTCTGCAAGATGTGTACCCAACCTCAAGAGACACATGTCCCTGATACTACAAGAAAATCATAAGCACCAAGAGACCACATATTAGAAAACATAAGATGATATAATTTATTAATGTCCAACAAATGACCAAGAAATAGGTCAAAGGGACTCGACAGTACAACAGTAGTCAAAAGACTACAGTAGTCTCTAAAACACTGCTCGTTAACAAAAAAGGAGAGATACAAAAGGTAATAAAAGATAAAGCAGCAAGATCTAGGTAAAGTAGACAAGGAAAACCCAAAGAGGCATGAGGACCTAGCTCAACATAAGCATCATAACTGAAAATAAAAGTAGAAGTAGAGACGGAAGATGGAGAAGAAGTATCCCTTTCTCCATCTCTCATGGTAAAGGGACCAAAACAAACACCGATGACATCCTCCAGAGAGTACCCAGGGCTGGGGGGGGCAGGCTGCACAATCCTGGGAAGAGCTCAGGAGCAAAATGACTCAATTAGAGTAAAAAAGGACAAAACATACAGCAATGACTATTTCTTCTAAAATAGTTTGTCAATTAGAAGGCCCCCATCAGGAGCCTGTACTGGCAAGTTTGTTGTGCAATTGCCAACTGTGGCAGAGACCGGGGCAGACTCAGACTGTAGCAGCAAACAGGTGATGACTGTAGCAACAAATACAGTAGTTGAATCGGGACAAAACTCTCATCAGACACTGTTTTCCAGTCATTACCCTTGTTTGGGAAACCCACATCTAACATGCGTCTGTTGACCCAGATTTATTTTAAAATATTATATATATATCTATGTTGCCTGCACCATACTGTTTATCACTAAAACATCCACACTGCGGTCAGATGCCAGCAAATATGATCTGAATCGGGAAATTCGTGTAGTCAGCTGCTATATTACTACTCTTAAAATCAAGCTTTGCAAACCTGTGAAACTGAAAGTTAAAACTGAAAAATATACTGTAACACCATGAAGAACCAGCCATTACAAAATGTGTTCAGGACTGTAGCAGGCAGCAACATCGGCACTGACACAGTCAATTTGGGACTAGCATACAATATATTCGGAACTGTAACAGGCAGYAACTTTGCAATTGTAGCAGGCAGTAACTTTGGCCTGCCACTGTTCCTAATAAAGGGTGGCATTCAGTCTCCAATGAGRTCCAATGGAAACCCCACTATGATGGAGAATATAAAGTAAACTTTAACAGAGAGGACAAAGGAAATCCAGGCAAAGCAGCTTATGGTCAAATTATCAGTGACAGGGAAGCCTTTGTGATAGCAATACATATGCAGCATATAGGAGTTAACATAAGCAATCAATCGGAAACTTGAGCCCTAATAGGAAGAGCCAAAAAATGCCTGTTTATGGGCATTGACCRTTTCATCATGCAAGGGGACTTGAAAGTAGTGATACAGGGCAATGCCATCTCTCCAATCAGAGAATGGAATCCCAGAGTACATASATCAACAATACCACAGCTAGGCATTTGACCACTGAATAACACTCGCARAGAAGGTAACAAATTGGCAGGCTGGCTGACTACTAAAGCAAATTYCAGAATTTGAGTCGAAGATGATAAGAGTGAATAAGATTAAGGAAGCCAATAGAAGACGAAGACATATAGAAGAATATAGAAGAGTAAAAGAAATAGAAGAGTTGAGGCTTCTAGCAAGGTTTTCTTCCGTATCAGATTTCCCAGGATATATCTTGTGTTCATTTGTGTGGATGGTGTGTATATTTGCCTATTCTTTCATTTTTGTATTCAATTATTTTCATAAATCTGAGCAATAAGCTAGTAATAATTAATCTGGGATCTAAGGAAATAAATTTCATAATATTATAAAATCTATTGTGACAAACTGTTCCAGTGGAATATCCACGGCAATTTACAGATCATATTGGTATCAAAGCAGTTTTCTTTGGGGTATTTGTGGAAAGTTGCAGGATCTAGGAATTGGACTAAGAAGGAAGTCCCGTAACCCTAGCCATGGTGGATGAGTTTCTTCATAACAACCCTCATGATGCAGCAAAAGAGAGATTTTCAAGGCTGAAAGAGCAAGTTGTTGATATCTCTCACAACATGGCTCTCCTCATGGCAGCGCTAGCAAACAAGTTTGGACCTTTCCGGAAGGTTGTTGGCTCTAACTCAGAAGTTGGATCAGATGATCAATCAGCAGTTAGTGAAGACCCAGAAAATGAGTCAAAAAAGGACCGAAGAAAGAGCAACCAAGTTCCAGTGCCATCACTCCTTCACAACCTCTATTAAAAATTGAAGCAAAAGTGGACATCAAGCCCTACCAAGGTCAGATCGATGTGAGATTGATGTTGTTAAGCTGAATCATTGGTTGCAACAGTTAGAAGTGTATTTCAGTGTCCATAATATAGATGAAGAGCAAAAGATTTTGTTTGTCGGATTGAAACTAGAGGGCCATGCACTAACCTGGTGGGAAAGCCACACGGAGACACTTAAGTTGGAGGGTGATCAACCAATAACTAAGTGGGAGGATTTTAAAACCCTCATCAAGACCTAGTTCTACCCTATTGGGTATGTAGAGGACCAATGGATCCGTTGGCATCACTTCAGGCAGAGGCAAAGGCAGAGTGTGCAGGAATATACCATCGAATTCAAGAAGATGGCGATCATGTTTGGTATCTCTCATAAGAACCCAAACGTACTCCTCAAGTATCTAGGGGGTCTACACAGTCATTTGCGAAAGCAAGTGATGTTATTCAAACCAAGGACCATTGATGAGGCCTATGTGCAATCACAGTATCTAGAGAACATAGGCCATAAGAAAGGACAGCCAAGAGGTTCTAAATAGAAAGACCACCAGGACGCTTCCAAGGAGGGGAAGAAGAAGTGAAAAAGAAAAGACAAGAAGACAACAGCCACTACACATCAATGCAAGGATCCAAACAACCATTGCAATATCAATGGTCACACCCAAGATAAGTGTTGGAAGCTACATCCAGAGTTGAATTCAAAGAACCATAAGAAGGATGACAAGAAGACGAACTTGCTAGGAAAGGATTCAAGCAACCAGGTACAGAGCAGCTCGGATGTGGATGAAAAGATTGTCTACACTTCACTGCAGAAGGAGGTGAATCTAAGTAGCCTTTATCACAAAAGATGGAAATGACAAAACTCTTCCATATCAAGATCCAAGTCAAGAAGACCAAGGTAGATGCTCTATTCAATTCTGACTAACAAGCCAATCTCATAGCAAAAAATCTGGTCGGTAAGCTTGGGTTGGAGGTTCATGATCATCCGAGCCCATATCCATTGGGATGGGTGAATAAGGTTGCAAAGATCAAAGTCACTAAACAATGTAAGATCAAGTTTCCTATAAGTGCAGATTTTATTGATGAAATGGAATTAGATGTAGTGCCCCTTGATTTGTGTTGTGTAGTGTTTGGAAGCCCTTACATGTATAAAAGGGATGCAATCTTCATGTGGAGAGCAAACCAATACCGTCTAATATGTAGATATTTCTGAGGTACTATGAGGCTGCCCAACATGTCTGTCTTTGACCTCTTGTTGGGCTCTAAGTTTCAATCTATGTGACTGTTCTTTGCTGCAGTTTTAGGACAGCAAACAGTCAAGTACTTTCTGCTCACAATTTTAATGGTTAAGTGTCCTTTTGAGGTGCCCTTGCAAGTGTTATATTTTCCCAATGTTAGCACATGCAATATACTCAAAACAAATACTACTACCTCCTAGATCTTTACAACTTTAAATGTTGATTTACAATTCTAAGCATGCATGAAATGAACACAAGTATTTTTGGTCAACATGACCCTGGATAAACCCCCCGAGGGGATACCAGTTTGGAATGGAAGTATAGAAATATGGAGAATAGAAGGTGGAATACAACAAGTACATGAAACAAATGAACTTGATACAATAGCATCTTGCCTCAAGCTGCAACACAAGTCCAAGAGTGAGAGGCGCACCCAAGCATGGTGCGCCCTCCTCAAATATTGCTCTATCCACTGAAATGAAGCACCCTTGCTCCCTGAAGCTTTGATGGAGAAACCCTTGCACCACAATCTGCTCTTGTGTGCTGCCTCCCCACTGAAACTGTCCTCAAAGCAATCCGACCACTGCAAGACCTCCCTGTTATAGGTGTGCCCTCCTCCTCAAGTGTGCCCTCCTCCAAGCAAGAACAACAACCACAAATAAATTGGGGCCCTAAGCCTTCATGAGCCCTCCATGAAAGGAGGCACCCAAGTTGTCCCCTCCCAATGCTTCCATTCTCATCCTCTTTCCCTTCTCCAAACTCTCTTGGTGAACATACAAGTGAATGAGCCTCTCCTTGCCCTATGCACCCCTCTTAAAGAAACATGAGGAAACCTAAAATATGGGTGGATGAGATCATCCCATCTCATCTCTAATCAATGGTGGAGATCTCTCCAAAAGAATCTCA
Organism: Picea glauca; assembly: GCA_000966675.3. Classification (NCBI taxonomy): domain Eukaryota; kingdom Viridiplantae; phylum Streptophyta; class Pinopsida; order Pinales; family Pinaceae; genus Picea; species Picea glauca. The sequence goes on along the minus strand of JZKD02S0464431.1, from coordinate 9,757 downwards.
ACTCAAAACCCAGTTTACTTAAGTTTCCAGAGTTTCTCTTTATGTCCCTCAATTCACCCACAAAGTGAATTAATAGTCATTTTAGGCTAAAATGACCAAATTTCACTTTTGACTTAAATCTCCTAAAGTCAAAGTGAAATTAGACATAAAGTACATGGTACATAGTACATAGTACAAAATATTTCCCACTTGTGTTTAGAGGCTCACAAACACAAGGGGACCACTTTCCAAGGTACCCAAATCTCAAAATAATCAAGGATGGGAAGTCTTACATCATCAACACACACAAAGGCAAGTCAAAGATTTCTTTGGTAAATGTTAACCAAGCCAAAAAGTTGAACAGTTCTAGTAAGAAGTATGCATTGCTTTTATTAAGAGAGAATCAACTAGGGGAAAAATGGGTAAGAGTAAAGGCTTCCTTGGAGTGATGTACAAAAGAGTAGAAACAATAGTTGAAGGAGTTGTTGCAGGCATACAGGGGAGGGTTCCAGGAACCGAAAGGGCTTCCACCTAAGACGGAAGTGGAGCACGAGATACAGTTGTTGCGCAACTCCCCATTACCAAATATTGGGTTGGATATGTTGATGTTTCAGCATCGGGCAGACATTCTCCCAAATTGGTCATGTTGATTTGACCAAAGGAGGATGATACATTCACTCACTGGGCCATGCTGATTTGGCTAGTGGTGAATGGCCCAGGATGTTGATGTTTCTCCAGTTAGCAGCATTGGATAGACATTCTCCTAGATTGGTCATGCTGATTTGACCAAGGGAGAATGATACATTCACTCACGGGGCCATGTTGATTTGGCGAGTGGTGAATGGCCAAGGTGTAGTCTTTCTCCTAGTAGTCATGCTGATTTGATGAGGAGTGATAAAGACTTGAGATTCTCTCACATTGCTTGCTCCAGGATGGAGTGATCTATTATTATAGGGCAGGTTTGACTTGTTTACAAGTTTAATCTAATGTTCAATATGTAGGCTCTAGAGACCCCTTGTGATGAGGGGCTTCTCGGTGAATCTACTCAACATTAGAGCCCTATATTAATTAGACGTGCATGTGAGGAGATGATACATCAACAAGGCTCATGGGCAACTTTTCTAGTGAATAAGAAATGCCAAGAAGACAAGACAAACCATTGAAGAAACCCCGAAAAGCATTAAAGAATATATTGAAGACAAAAGAAGAAGTCGGCCCCACAAGGAAATTAAAGGTGACTCGATTACTATAAATAAAAGGCTAGATCATTTCACTTGACACATAACACAGCTCTTCTCATCAAGCATGCATTAGCCAGTTGCAGTGCACAGTTTCCAGTTGTCTGTTGAAGTGTGCATTAGCCAGTAGCAGTTGTTTGTTGAAGTGTGCAATTACCAGTTGTTTGTTGCAGTGCACAGTTACCAGTTGTTTGTTGCAGTGCACAGTTCTCAGTTGCCAGCTACAATGCGCAATTCTCAGTTGCCAGCTACAATGCGCAGTTCTCAATTTCCAGTTGCAGTGCGCAATTGCCAGTTGTGTTATCTTCAAGGTTGGGTTTCCCAGGGTAAAATCTTGTGTCTATTGTGCATGGCTATCTTTATATGATTTTGTTGTTTCTGCTGCAGTTATTTTTGGTTGAGCTTTTTAGTGTAATTATTCTATGATAACAGTGGCATAAAATTCTGTTTGAAATCATAAGGAAATAATTATCAGATCTGGAAATTGAAAATTCAACATGGTATCAGAGCTTTGTTGAAATTTTTCACTACACAGTCACAGATCTATTGTTGGCTACAACACTAGAAGAGTGTTGTACATTTTCTTGTTCTTGTTCTTGTTCCAAGCAGGTTATCGTGGAGGAATAAGAGGTTTGAGATGACATTTTCCATCCATGAAGAGAGGCCATTAAGCCTCAAATTTCTGCAATTTCTTCCTTGTTTGGGCAGGGACCTTGATGGAGCATGCCTAGTAAGGCCGCAGGCCTGTCTTACACCTTGAGGAGACAGCAGATCTAAGGAATAGACCTTGGACAATATTATTGTTGATTAAGGAAGAACATGCTCTCTATTGGAGGATAGAAGTTACAAAGTTGCATTTGTGGATGGTCAGGTTCTTATATGGCCTAAGAGCTCGAGCATAGACTCAGCAGGAGTGACTGGTATTCGAGAGGGAGGACTGTACAGATTATCAGGACGTCTAGCCCAAGCATTGGTACATGACAATATCAATTTTGGCATCAGAGATTTGCTCACCTGCACTACAGGGCTTTGCTAGTATTAAGAAGAATGGTTACAGGTATTCCGGAGCTCCACGCAGAGCAAGAGGGTGTTTGCAGGGGATGTACACTTGGTAAGAATACCAAGGGACCGTATCCAAGCAGTGATGGTAGATCCAAAGGGATCTTGGATCTAGTGCATTCGGATGTATGTGGACCGATGACAGTATCATCCTTGGGTGGCTTCTTGTACTATGTGGCATTCATTGATGATTTCTCCCAGAAGACATGGATCTACTTCATGAAAACAAAGGATGAAGTCTTCATCAGGTTCCAGGAGTATAGAGACAACTGAGGAGGAGCAGGTGTCTCCACCAGTGGTGAGGCAAGTGGCCCCACCAAGTACCAGCTCAAAGGGAGCCAAAATCTAGAGGGAGTCAGCTCTTAAGATCCAGTAGGGAGGAGCAGCCTCCCAGGATAGTTCATAAGAGATCAGACTTCAGAGGAGGTCAACAGGTGCAGAGGGAGCAAATGGCTCTGGAGATTGACAGACTCAGAGGAAGTCAAGTTTCAGAGGGAGCATGCGGACTCAGAATAAGCCCGATCTAAGAGAGAGTCAGTTGGCTCAAAGGGAGAGTCGATCATTCAGAGGGAGTTCCCCCTCAGGTTCAGGTAGGAGAGAGACATCTTCCAGGACTGACAAACAGGTGTCATGAATTGAGGAGGCCAAACAGAAGCTTCAGAGGCAGGAGGATTCTAGGGGACGTGATACCTCCTGGGAAGATCCACTTGTTTCAATAGGTTTTGCTACAGTGGCAGAGGAGGCAGCCAGTCAAGAGGACTGGGGTATGGAATTCTCCTCAGTCACAGAGGGAGCATCCATTGAGGCAGACTGGACAGCAGGGTTTGCTTCAATGATAGAGGGAGTTGGCCTCTGAGTTCGAGATGAAGGATCTTGGCTTGATGCATTGTTTCTTGGGATTGGAGGTGTGGTAGAGACCAGGTAAGATCTTCCTCGGACAGAGGAAGTACATAGTTGAGATCTTAAGCAGATTCAGTGTGATAGACTACAAGTCCATGGCTACACCTATGATGACAAATCTGAAGAAGCTGAGTGATTCTGCTTCAAATTCAGATTTGGTGGATCCCACTACGTACAGACAATTGATTGGATCCTTGATGTACCTGGTTAACACCAGGCCAGATATTTGCTTTGCAGTGAGCACCTTGAGCCAATTTATGGTTGAGTCGAGGCACTTCCATTGGGTTGCAGCGAAGCATGTGTTGAGGTACCAGCATGGTACAATTGGATATGGTCTGAGATATGTCTCAGGTGGTGAAGTGAGGCTACAGGGATATACAGATTCTGACTGGGCGGGGAGTGAAGTAGACAGAAAGAGCACCTTGGGTTGTTGCTTCAGCTTAGGATCAGCTATGATATCCTGGATTAGCAGGAAGTAGACTTTTGTAGCACTCAATACAGCAGAGGTGGAGTATATCGCACCCAGTGTCGCAAGTCGCAAAGCAGTATGGCTTCGGAAGCTTCTTGCGGGACTATTTGATCAAGAGCTAGAGATGACCTTGATACATTGTGATAATCAAAGTTGTGTCAAGATTTCGGAGAATCCAGTATTTCATGACAGGTCGAAGCACGTTGAGATCAAATATCACTTCATCTGAGACATGGTGCAGAAGGGAGCAGTAAATCTCCATTACATATCCACAAATGAGCATATTGTGGACATTCTCACCAAGCCTATGTCTAGGGCGAAGTTTGTATACTTTAGAGACAAGCTTGGCATGATGTAGAATGTTTCCCTCGCTGAGAGGGAGTGTTGATGTTTCAACATCGGGAAGACATTCTCCCAAATTGGTCATGCTGATTTGACCAAGGGAGGAGGATACATTCACTCATGAGGCCATGCTGATTTGGCTAGTGGTGAATGGCCCAAGATGTTGATGTTTCTCCAATTAGCAGCATCGGGCATACATTCTCCCAGATTGGTCATGCTAATTTGACCAAGAGAGAATGATACATTCACTCACGGGACCATACTGATTAGGCTAGTGGTGAATGGCCCAGGTGTAGTGTTTCTCCTAGTAGTCATGTTGATTTGACGAGGAGTGATAAAGACTTGATATGCTCTCACATTGCTTGCTCTAGGATAGAGTGATCTATTTTTATAAGGCAAGTTTGACTTGTTTACAAGTCTAGTCTAATGTTGAAGATGTAGGCTCTAGAGACCCCTTGTGATGAGGGACTTCTTGGAGAATCTACTCAACATAAGAGCCCTATATTAATTAGACGTGCATGTGAGGAGATGATACATCAACAAGGCTCATGGACAACTTCTCTAGTGAAGAAGAAATGCCAAGAAGACAAGACAAACCATTGAAGAAGCCCTGAAAAGCATTAAAGAAGAAATTGAAGACAAAAGAAGAAGTCAGCCCTAGAAGGAAATTAAAGGTGACTTGATAACTATAAATAAGAGGTTGGATCATTTCACTTGACACAGCACAGCTCTTCTCATCAAGCGCATATTAGCCAGCTGCACTTGCAATGCACAGTTCCCATTTGTCTGTTGAAGTGCGCATTAGCCATTAGCAGTTGCAATGCGCAATTCCCAATTATTTGTTGCAGTGCCCAGTTCTCAGTTGCCAGCTGCAATGTGCAATTCTCAGTTGCCAGTTGCAGTGCGCAGCTGCTAGTTGCGCTATCTTCAAGGTTGAGTTTCCCAGGGTAAAATCTTGTGTCGATTGTGCATGGCTATCTTTCTATGATTCTGTTGTTTCCGGTGCAGTTATTTTTGGTTGAGATTTTCAAGTGTAATTATTCTATGATAACAATGGCATAAAATTCTGTTTGAAATCATATGAAAAAAATTATCAGATCTAGAAATTGAAAATTCAACAATATAGACGATCTATTTTGGAAGCATATGAAGAGAAGAAACAGTTGCAGCAGGTGTTGGAGCAGGGAGTAATTTGACCAAGCACCTCACTTTGTGGGTCACCTATCATCATAGTACCCAAGAAGGATGGGACCCAATGAATGTGTATCGACTACAAAGCTCTTAACAAGATCACACTCAAGAATCGATACCCTTTGTCCAAGATTGATGATTTGTTAGATCAATTGCAGCAAGCCAAGTACTTCACCAAGTTGAATCTCAAATTGGGATGCCAACAAGTACGTGTTAAAGAAGAAGACCACCTTCAAGACAAGCAAGGTCCGTATGAATGGTTGGTCATGCCTTTCGGTTCATGTAATGCACCAGCTACATTTATGCATTTGATGAATGATGTATTGCATCCCTATTTAGTTTCATTTGTAATAGTGTATTTGAATTTTGGATGACATATTGGCTTATAGCTCTACTTGGGAGGAGCACATCTCATGCAAATATTAGAGACTGGAAAAGCATCAATTGTTGGCGAACCTCAAAAAATGTGAGTTTTCTCAACAGACATTGGTGTATTTGGGGTATGTGATCGACGGAGGGGAACTCAAGATAGATCTCGCAAAGATGGAGTCATCATGAAGTGGCCCATTCCTACTAATGTCATTGAATTTAGGAGCTTTGTTGGGGCAACACAGTACCTACGGAAGTTCATAGCATCCTTTTCAGCAGTAGCTACACCACTGCACACAATAACATCCAATGGTAAGTGTTTCCAGTGGGGAAAGAATCAATAAATAGCTTTCGACGAGCTAAAACGAAAGATCATTCAAACACCAGTTCTTATATTGCCTAACTTGCAGAAGCCTTTCGAAGTGGAGATAGATGCAAGTGGGTATGCTATGGGAGCAGTTTTGATGCAAGGAGGTAAGCCAGTATGCTATCATTCCGAGATGTTTCATGGGGGAGTTATGAACTACCCTACATATTATAAGGAACTCTATGCTTTGGTTCAAGTTGTTAAGAAGTGGAAGCACTATCTAATGGACAAGGAAACCATTATTCACACTAATCACCAGCCATTGCAGTATTTGTCGAACGAGAGTAAGCTTCAACAAACCAGAGATTACAAGTGTATGGGGTTTTTGCAACAATTTCACCTAGTCATCAAGTATAAGAAGTGCAGCACTAATAAGTTGAAAAACATGCTTTCAATATTTGCAGGACGAGAGTAAGCTTCAACAAACCATAGATTACAAGTGTATGGGGTTTTTGCAACAGTTTCACCTAGTCATCAAGTATAAGAAGGGAAACACTAATAAGTTGGAAAACATGCTTTCAAGGCCACCCACATCCAAGATTACAACTTTGGGAACTGTTATGCACATGGCGCATTTTACTCATGATGCATATAAAGAGGCATACGTAGAAGATGAGGACTTTAGAGAGGTGTTTCAACAACTACATGACCAAATTAGTGTAGAAGAAGGTGACGGTAAGGCTGACTATCATCTCCAAAATGGGTTACTCTACAAGCTAGACAAGCTCTGTGTTTCTAAAGGTGAAAGATTGCAGCTTATCAGAGAGGCTCACACCTCCAAGGTTGCAGGACATTTTGGTGTTGGGAAGACGGTTGCAAACTTACAAAGGTATGTGTATTGGCTCAAAATGCAAGAAGATGTAGCTTGATATATTAGAGGATGCATGCTTTGTTGTACCAGCAAACCCAGTCATAGGAAGCAAGGTCTATACCATCCCTTACTTGTACCCACTCGACCTTGAGAAAGCATTTCCATGGATTTTGTGGGTGGTTTTCCAATAAACAGGAACAGACATGACTATCTGTTTGCGGTAGTTGGCAGGTTCAACAAGATGTGCATTCCCATGCCTTTTAAAAAGACCATCAAAGGACAAGAAGCAACAAACATGTTCTTTGAACAGGTCTGAATGCACTTTGGGATACCAAGGAGCATCATCACAAACAAGGATACCAAATTTCTCAGTGACTTTTGGACTACACTTTGGTAAAAGATGGACACTAAGTTGAAGAGATCTATAGCATTCCATCCATAGACAAATGGCCAGATAGAAGTAGTCAACGAGACTTTGGTTCAACTTTCAAGGGGTTACAATCATAAGCATTTGTATTTCGAAGAACTAGTATGAAAATCCGATCTACATTCAACACTTTTATAAGAGAGCAGTCCATACTTCTATTGGTAAGTCCCCTTTTGAAACTTGCTTTGGGCATTTGTCACCTTCACCCTTGGATGTTGTTTATGGACAACAAGGAGGAGTGAGGGAAGACATCACAGGAGAAGTGTTGAAAGCGGAGAAGTTTGTTGAAAAGATCAGGCAGACCCATTTGCAAGTACAGGAGATGTTGAAGAAATCATGGGAAAGGTACAATGCACATCATGATCAGCATAGAACAGAGAAATCATTCAAAGTGGGAGACAGATTTTGGTTACAACTGAACAAGGAAGGACTATAGGGTCCTAGTAAGAAGATTAAGGCTTTGCGGTATGGCCCTTGTGAGGTATTGGAGAAGGTGGGTGATAATGCCTATAGACTCAGTAATAATTAATCTAGTATATAAGGAAATAAATTGCATAATCTAGGATTTCAAAATATTACAAGATTTGTCGTGACGAACTATTCCAATGGAATATCCACAGCAATTTACAAATCATTTACTGGAGGCCAATTGGGCTTCAGTCGAGAGAGTGCAAATACTTCTCCTTCGATGCATCATAAGATGCAAGCAGACAGTACCCCAACACATCATTCTTGCAAAGTTTGGTGTCAAACCCTTCCGACTTGAGACTATTTTCCTTCTTGTTTCACTTCTACATCGCATTCAAAGTTTCGCTGACTCGGTGAAGGGTCGAGACTGGTACCAGTACCTGTCCTATCTCTCATTAGAGTCCATTGCCTTATCTAGTCCTCATGGTTGTACTAGATGTTGGTTTGCAGGGGTCTCGAACCTTTTGTAGTCTGTTAGTAGTTTGATGGATCAGCTTCCTCCATTAAGATACTCTATGGATGCGCCTAGCCACCTCTTACCTACTAGACAAGAGTTGAACAAGATCATTCGAGAGGGGACATTTACAAGCAGTTTGTGCAGGTCAATTAGGAAAACCCCCAAGGTGGGTTATATCAGAAGATGGCCTTCTATGTTGAGCACTTTGTAGAGGAGAAGGACAAACTCATTATCCAGCCCCCATACACATCTCACCATTGGACACGCTCTCTTTGTATCCCCCTAGTCCAGTTTCGAGTGGGCTCACATATACTTCGATTTGAGATGGACCACCATACTATACGGGCAAAGAGGATTTGTCAGTTGTGTCATCTTTGTGAGGTTAAGACAGAGGGGTGCTTCATATTTCATTGCCCCATTCACTATGAGATCTGTGAGAGATTTCATTGCTTATTCAAGGGGATCCAGACTCTATCCAGTTTCTTTCGATACCCAGACTAGAGATGTCTAGCCCTTTACATGTCGGAGCATGCAGTAGGTCGTCAGACTTCATGCCCACATTCTCCAGCCTCCTTCTAGACTAGATCCCACTCAGTAGATTACTTCCTTCTTTACAGTGCTCCCATCAGTTATGGACACCAAGAGACAGATTGATTGCAGCATTGCCTCTGGCTCATGATGAGACCCCCTACCCTCTAACTAGGTCTTGATTTATTATTTTTTATGGGTCTCTCTATTTTCTTGCTGAGAAGCATTTTATTGCTTTCTCGGGGATCCCTGGGCGAAGCATCTCAAGGTTTCATTCTTTTGGATTTTATCTTTTTCCAGCTACTTTTACCCTCTGGGCCTTTAGCCTCTTCTTCCCACAAGGTAAGGTACAACCCTTAGATATTTGGCCAACCCAATGCTCGGACAATGTAATGGGATGGATGAGCGGGAAAAAGATGGAAAGTGGTAAGTATGGTGGGAGTGGACGATGGCCTTTCATGAATCCCCCCAGTGGTAACTCAAACCCTATGGGTACCAGCTTACTAGGGCATCCTGTCATTCCCCCAGGTATGGTCAAGTGGAAAGGCATAAGGTCCAAGCACACGTTAGAAGCAAAAAGAATCAAATGCGCATATTCAAAGGTTTTGAGGATCAGAGTGACACATACCATGATACACGGACTCATTACCTCATGGAGCAAGATCCATTTCTGCTACAGGACTAGGCCGATGTGATGGATTTTGTTGCTATTGACAAAGTGGAGGTGCTAAAGAAGAAAAAAAGGATGGGCCCTCCAGGGCCATGCTCAAGTCGATCTGGCTCTCGGTACTCCATGTCTAGGACATGTGGGCCTCGAGACATAATCTCCTTAGTTATCCCTAGGTTAGAGGATAACACATAGCATATCCAGTTGCATCTATCTCCACTTCGAAAGGCTTCTGCAAGTTAGGCAATGCAAGAACTGGTGCTCGATTGAGCTTTCGTTTCAACTCATCAAAATCTTTATGTTGATTCTTTCCCCACTAGAAACTCTTACCACTCATTGTTATGATATGGAGTGGCACAGCTACCATTGAAAATGATGCTATGAACTTTCGTAGGTATTGTGTGTTGAGTTTTGGTGTACCTTGGGAAGTGGTCCCCTTGTGGTTTTGGGTCTCTAACCACAAAAGGGAAATACATTGGGACTAT
>JZKD02S0464409.1:0-17355 GCA_000966675.3 Picea glauca | reverse complement strand
GTGTTTTTCAAAGTGACATGAGTTTCTATACAATGGATTTATTATTTATACTTATCTTATGAATCAATGATAGTTAGATAGTAGACAAGTTCACTCACTCATCCTTACATCATGTCCATTATAATTTTTTGAGATATGGTTTCTTCATAGGGTTATGTTTGAGAATTGTTCATGAAATTGACCTAATGGAACTTTTCATGCACGATACGTGCAAAGTTTGCCATCGTGTGCATGATTTCTGTATGCCTCTGTGTTTTAACACCATTTTTTGAACTATGCTGAAGTGGATTGGTTTCTGAACGTTAAAGCTGTTGTGAAGAAGGAGAGAACGCTCGCTGCTTTGGAACCACTGTATCGGTATTCAGAGAAGATTGGTTGGATACAATGTGTGTTGTGATTGTGTCAGTCATTGTTATCTCTTGCATTGAGCATTGAATTGAAATTATTTCCTAGTAGATTTTTTTACATAGAGATGATAATCATTCAATATGCAACAATTCGTTATCTTACGCTAATCAGTTGTGCAATGAAACTAATAACCAGTCAATGAAACTATAAGCAATGACACCACTTCCCTAAAGACAGGGACTTGCTGCTCTGCAACCTGTCTTGTTGAATATGGAAACGTTATTAGCCTTGAGAGATCAAAGAGTTTTGGCTTCATGTACTTTGGATAAGTAAATGTCATTTTAAAAAGGAAACAAAAACGTTCATTACCATTACTAATTGCTACGAATATAAGATAAAATTGAAGAATGGTGCACAATTGTTTTATTGTTAACCATAGTCTGACATTCTTTAATATATTTTTAAAGTTTATTATTATGCAAGCTTTGTTTTGCAGGTTCTTATATCCTACAATGGGTATTTATAGTATAACCAAATCATTTGTGCTTGGAAATGGAAGTGTTATTATCCTTTCCTATAGCTTTGGCTTCATGTACTTTGATAAGTTAATGGAATTTTGAAAAGGAAATGAAAATGTTCATTTCTATTAGTAACTACTATGGATACACGATAAAATTGAGTAGTATGTAGATCTTAATGTTACACATCATTTTACTTGCAATCATCTCCCATGCAAGTGTGGAGGGAAACATGCCTCATGCTTTCCCATTAGATGTAGTATGTTCCCAAAAATGTAGATGTGTTGAAGCTTGATATTCAACTGCCCCAAGAGGAGGTGCTGGCACACAGTGGGAATAACTAGGGTTCAACATGAATTCACCAACAAAACCCTCAGATACCGACCCTTTCGAAATCACCCACAAGTAGGTGAAGTCTCACCCAAGGTATCTATGGGGACTGTAGGAACTAGGTTTCCACAATGTTGAAGGGATGGGAGACAATCCTTATAACCATTCTAACTAAGTATTTATTCAATATTATATTAGGTGCACATAAACATAATAACATGTAACATATTCATAGCAACATAACATATATCATATGCATAATAAACAAAACAATCACATCATAACACATAGAGACCATGATTTAACGCGGTTCACCCATGATGGGCTATGTCCATAATGGCCAACTTCTTAAATTATATTATTCAAAACATCCATTACAAAATATGCACACTGTGCTCATACATTATTCCCTTGCTATTCTCCTATCTCTCTATCTCTTTCTGTCAATATTCACTCTTACCTATCCTAAGGAGTCGATTCCTATGTTGTTTGAGTATCTCCTACACCATTCCCTTGTTATCCGTGTTCCTTTTCTTCTTCTTGATCCTTATTTTGGTGTTGCGTTTCCTTCTGTGCTATTTCTGGCACTAGGGTTTTCCACTCTGCTTCTCAATCATTTACAATCTGGATGACATCTTGTTCTATCAACCCGTAGTAAGTTGAAAACCATTGCTGATCCAGATTCCTCTTTGATTGTATGTACATGTGGTGTGGCCCTACCTTAGATCACATGATTTATCTGTATGCTTCCAATGTATGAGGTAGAATTCACGGTGTGTCCTCAATACATTTCCACATTGTCTCCTTATAGATGTATAAAGTGATATTGTTGTCCATTTTCTTGTTCTTGTGTGCGGTATTCCACAAAGAAACACACCTCGCTGCCAAGAATGGTTGTTGCATACCTTCCAAGAATAGGTTTTCTTTCGGCTCCCTCCAAGCAATCAATGCAATACAAAATAGTAACTATTCATAGTGAAACTCCATTCGTTTCTCCCACGCTTCCTTGCAATCAATTAAAAACTGGTTCACCAAAAATGTTGCCCAGTATATCTGCACTCCTGCTACACACTTCTCTGCTGCTGCTATTACTCCCGCTGGAACCCGATCTTTGCGAAATTTCTTGAGTAACTTGCAAGAAAACACCTACTTCACAAACATGATGGAATCATCGTTGATTCTTGCGATGTCTAATCCACGTGCTCCTCTGTGCATTCCATATTTATCCATCATCCTTTCTTCTTACGCTTTTTCCCGTGCCTTATTCATGAAAAAGGGTAGTGGGTCTTCCCCTACTGTCGAAAATCCTGTAATCTATGATATAAGTTGTGTGTTGATCAACACTGGCTTATTCAACTAGAGAAAACCTCCATGGATGCAACTCAACAATAATTTGATGCAGATGTTGATTTTTGCACTTCTGCCAAAATGTGGGATATCCAATAAGTTCAATATGTCTGCTTGTTGCAGTCTTGTTTCCCACTCTTGTGGCTCAACTGTGAGTACCAATGAGTCTGGGTGGAGTCCTATGCCCATATAGTTCTTATGGCGCTAACTCCAAAAATTTCTTCATGTCTTCCAAATTGTGGTATGAAAACTGCAGACTTCCTACTGCGCCCAACATATCTCCCTCAACAGTGACCCCATGTGGGATCACCGGTGTAACAAGATCATAATTTGGCTCCTTGGGTAGTTTAACTTGCTTTTTTGTTGGATTTTTGGGTGGCACATATGCCTTGGGAAATTTGATTAGATCTGATGCCTATGTTTTCTTAGTGTGTGGTTTCTTTGTCTGTGATGTGGATTCTCCTGCCTTTGGTGGCACCATGGATTTCTGTAACTCGAATTTCTGCAACTTAGTTGACTCTCTGATTTCTTCGAATATCCAAACAACAATAACCCTTTCTCGTCACCCCTCATACATTTTTATAGGATGTTTCCATCTCTTTCCTTCCTCTTCGCACAAAAATTCTTAGTCCCATCCGATTACATTTAGATTCAATTCTCATCTGGATCCTGCATTAATTTTGGATTTTCTGGTGGATCGTGGTCTATATTTTCCATCCTATCAAAATATCGTCGCCTCTTTTCATTTATGATTACGCGTTTCCACCATCCTGCCATTGTGTTTTCTCTTTAATTCTTTTCCCGTCATCTGCATAGGTCTTTATCCTATATCTTTTTATGCACAATTTAATTCACCTTTCTATGTGTAATTCAATTCACCTTCCTACATGCATTCCTCTTTCTTTCTTCATTTCCACGACATTTTCTTGTTCATTTTTTTTCTGCTAATTTGAATCTTTGACCAATGCTTGATTAATAAATTTAGGCATCCTGTCTCTTCAAATCTCTTTTTATTTTTCTCTCTCTTTTCTTTTTTCATATGGTATAGATACTATAGTACACGTATTGTGCATACATGCTAGTTCACATAAGAACAACTATCCCTATATAGTTTCAACTGACTACCATTGATTATCCCTTCCATGATTTCCCCATTCAATTTCTCCAATTGAACAACACTTGCCTCTGTCACAAACATTATCACATACAGACCCAACCAGTGCATTTGGAACTTTCCAGGGTGCTGCAAAAATTTATTGTCATAGAGAAAAACTAGGTCTCCCATCCAAAACTTCTTTTGTTTAATATTTTTTTCATGCCATTATTTTTGCATGGTTTTTGAACTTGCTGATGAAATATTGTGATGAAGCGGTCTTTCTCTAGTTCTATTAACTTTGACGTATTTTCTCTACCGCACCAGAATCCGTAAGCTCTGTCAATGCGGCAATGTGCAAACTCAACACAATGAACTCCATGGGCATAACTGCTTCCTGGTTATATACTAATGAGAATGGTGTTTGTATTGTCAAATTCTTACATGTATACTGATATTCCCATAGTACCGCAGGAATCCTCAGGTCCCATTCATATTGATTTACATTACATATATTTGTCAGCGCATGTTCTAGGATCTTGTTAAACGCTTCCACTGTTCTGTTTCCCTGGGGATGATATGGTGTGCTATTCTGGTGGTAAATATAAAATTATTATCGTTTTATTCAAAAAATGGGTCCCCTGATCACTCTTAAGGATTCTTGGAAATCCAAACCTTATGACAACATTCTCCAATAGAAATCACATAATAGTCTCACAACTAGAATTTCTGACAGGTTCTTCTTCAACCCATCGGGTCAAGTAATCTGTTGCAGTGATTATATATCTAGCTCCTAACCTTTTTTCTAGTGGGTTGATCGATCCAGTGAAATCAAATGCCCATTTATCAAAATCCTACAATGTAACTTTTGGTATTCAAGGAATATCATCTCTTCTAGATGGCTTCCCAACTCTCTAACAAAAATCATAGGTCTGATAGAACTCCTTAGCATCCTTATAAAGGGTGGGCCACCAAATTTCTACGCGTAAAATTTTCTGAGCCATTGCTTTCCCTGCATAGTGGCCTCCCATAATTCCATCATGTTCTGATAGTATCATAAGCCTCTTGTGCTCCAATACACATCACCGAAGAATATCGTTTGTGCCTAACTTATACAAATTCCTTGCTACAAGCTGATAATCTGCTGCCTTTACTACTAACTGCTTCTTCTACATAGTTGTAAAGTTAGGTGGGGATACTCTTGTGCTCAAGAACTAAACAATATCAACAAATTACACATCGACCATTTATACTGCAAACAAGTGCGCATATGATAGACTGTCATCCACATTTATTACATCTTCCCCTATTAATATGCACGAAAAATGATCAGGTTGTGTATTTAATTTTCCTAGTTTCACAATCACTTCAGAATCATGCTCCTGAAATAACAACAACCATTTGCATATCTTCCCCCCCAAAACTAGCTTATTGACTAAGTATCTCAACAGAAAATTATCCATGTACATCTTAAAATGTGATCCCATCAGCTAATTCCTAAACTTCTGTAGTGCATACACCATTTCCAGTCCTTCACGCTCTGTAGTAATATAATTATGTTTATTGGTTGACAACTTTCTGTAGGAAAATGCAGTGGGATGATGCAAACCTCCTTCCCCTGACTAAGCTAGAACTTCACCTAAAGCTATAGATGATGCATTTACATGGACATGGAATTCCTTCTTCCAATCTAGAAATACTAAAATTGGCGCAATAACCAGTTTCTGCTTCAAAGTATGCAAACTTTGCTGACAATGCTCGTTCCATTGAAACTTGACCTCCTTCTTCAATAAATTTTCCAACGGGGCTGTGATCTGTGCCTATCCCCTAATAAATTTATGTAGTACCCCGTATGACCCAATGTTGCTCGCAGTTGTCACACTGAGGTAGGTGGTGGAAAATAAATAATAACAACAATCTTCACATGATCAACCAAAAGTCCTTGTTTACATTCTACATGGCCCAACAAGATACCAAATGGTGCGCAAAAAACACACTTATTCAAGTTCAAGGAAATATAGAACTATCTACATTTGTCTGACATCAAGCATAGAATTTCAATATGGTCCTTCAACAAACTGAACACTATCCAATCATCCAAGTATACTTCTAGGAATTTATGAATAAATGATTTAAAATCCATGACAATAACTCAAGAAAATACTGCTGGTGAATTTTCCAATCCAAAAGGCATGAATGTATACTAATAACATCCCCATTCCTTTGCATATGTTGTCTTATTCCTATCCTACTGTGAAAACTTAATCTGGTGATGTTGTTCATTTGGGGATGATACAATGTGCTATTCTGGTGATAAATATAAAATTATTATCGTTTTATTAAAAAAATGGGTCCCCTGATCACTCATAAGGATTATTGGACATCCAAAACTTGTGACAACATTATCTAATATAAATCGCGTAGTAGTCTCCCAACTGCAATCTCTGACAAGTTCTACTTCAACCCATCGGGTCAAGTAATCTGTTGCAATGATTATATATCTTGCTCCTCACCTTTTTTCTAGTGGGTTAATCGATCCAATGAAATCAACTACCCATTTATCAAAATCCTGCAATGTAACTTGTGGTATTAAAGGAATCTTGTCTCTTTTGGATGGATTCCCAACTCACTGACAAAAATCACAGGTCTGATAGAACTCCTTAGCATCCTTATGAAGGGTGGGCCACCAAAGTTCTACGCGTAAAATTTTCTGAGCCATTTCTTTCTTTGCATAGTGGCTTCCGGAAATTCCATCATTGATCCAGATTATTTTGAGAACAACACGAAGGAAGAAATATAACCGAGATATAACAACGAAATACACAAAAATATCTTAGAGAACAAAAAAATACAGTGAAACCCAACTTCTATTACTGAATAATATAGAAAAACATTGTAGAACACAAACTAGAAAAATGGGGTAGCTTATCTCTAAAAAGAAAGAGATGTTGGCTATGCTTCATTCACAAGAAGATTTACATCACACTCCATTGCATGCTTAAAGGGCCTCCTTCACCTCAATTATATATGAGAGTTTGAGAGGAGAACAATTCCCATGATGCATGTGGGAAAAATTGGACTAAGTTTATAAAATGCCATAGGCATGTAAAATACTAGGAGTTCCCGGGCGGTCACCCATCCCAGTACTACTCTAGCCCGAGCGCACTTAACTTCGAAGTTCTAATGGGATCCGATGCATTAAATCTATGTTGTAGTCATGTACATAAGACCATTACATGATGTTTGTAATTAACAAGTGAATATGACATTACATTCCATTCCCCATCAAAAGGGTGAATGTCATGGTTTATCAAAACCATAGGCTCAAAATGGTGATTCAATGGAAAAGGTGGATGGCCACTGAGATCCTTATGGATCATTCCTCCCCCCTTAGGAAAAAATGGTCCCCATTGTGTCAAGTTCCCTTAGGATACGAGGATAATTATGCTAAATATGAAGCTTAGTGCACTGCTTTCCTTGCTGAAGAAGATGTCCTGCTTAACTTGTTGAAGGCTATCATGAACATGTTGCTAGAGGGGTTGAATCTGTTCAACCAATATAGTTGCATGATCTACCTGAGTGTTGGAGGACTCTACCGGTGAAGATGAAACATGAAGAGTATGAAGGGTTCTATTATAACCTTGCTTGACTGGGCAGTGTGGAGGCACCCCTATAGGTGCAACAAGAACATATTGGTACTCTTCTACAATCTTGTTGATCTGCTTCTATTAGATAAAAAGGTCTTGGGATGAGGCTGTAGTGGTTGTTGTCTCCTTCTGTTCACCTTATGATCATATTGTGAAGAGGATAAACTTTGCATTATGAGAGATTACTTTGTGGCATTGTTTTGGTGGGACAATAGTTGAAACTACCTCTGGTATTCTATATAGTTGAACCCCCAGAGTAACAATGACGCTACGGGGTTGAGACTCATAAATAGCATGACGCCTCCAAATATATGGTTGTCCTAATATAACATCACAAACTTCTAGTGGGGAAACATCACATAATACCTCATCCTTGAAGGGATTGATGCCATAGAACATGCAACATTGTTGGCTGACATGAAGATCTTGAACTTGGATAAGCCACCCGATGTTGTATGGCTACAAGTGTGGTGTTGTTGGAAAATCCAATTGCTTGAAAACCTCTGCTGATATGATGTTATTTTGGCTTCCACTATCAACAATAAAATGAANGGTTGTGTTTTTCAAAGTGACATGAGTTTCTATACAATGGATTTATTATTTATACTTATCTTATGAATCAATGATAGTTAGATAGTAGACAAGTTCACTCACTCATCCTTACATCATGTCCATTATAATTTTTTGAGATATGGTTTCTTCATAGGGTTATGTTTGAGAATTGTTCATGAAATTGACCTAATGGAACTTTTCATGCACGATACGTGCAAAGTTTGCCATCGTGTGCATGATTTCTGTATGCCTCTGTGTTTTAACACCATTTTTTGAACTATGCTGAAGTGGATTGGTTTCTGAACGTTAAAGCTGTTGTGAAGAAGGAGAGAACGCTCGCTGCTTTGGAACCACTGTATCGGTATTCAGAGAAGATTGGTTGGATACAATGTGTGTTGTGATTGTGTCAGTCATTGTTATCTCTTGCATTGAGCATTGAATTGAAATTATTTCCTAGTAGATTTTTTTACATAGAGATGATAATCATTCAATATGCAACAATTCGTTATCTTACGCTAATCAGTTGTGCAATGAAACTAATAACCAGTCAATGAAACTATAAGCAATGACACCACTTCCCTAAAGACAGGGACTTGCTGCTCTGCAACCTGTCTTGTTGAATATGGAAACGTTATTAGCCTTGAGAGATCAAAGAGTTTTGGCTTCATGTACTTTGGATAAGTAAATGTCATTTTAAAAAGGAAACAAAAACGTTCATTACCATTACTAATTGCTACGAATATAAGATAAAATTGAAGAATGGTGCACAATTGTTTTATTGTTAACCATAGTCTGACATTCTTTAATATATTTTTAAAGTTTATTATTATGCAAGCTTTGTTTTGCAGGTTCTTATATCCTACAATGGGTATTTATAGTATAACCAAATCATTTGTGCTTGGAAATGGAAGTGTTATTATCCTTTCCTATAGCTTTGGCTTCATGTACTTTGATAAGTTAATGGAATTTTGAAAAGGAAATGAAAATGTTCATTTCTATTAGTAACTACTATGGATACACGATAAAATTGAGTAGTATGTAGATCTTAATGTTACACATCATTTTACTTGCAATCATCTCCCATGCAAGTGTGGAGGGAAACATGCCTCATGCTTTCCCATTAGATGTAGTATGTTCCCAAAAATGTAGATGTGTTGAAGCTTGATATTCAACTGCCCCAAGAGGAGGTGCTGGCACACAGTGGGAATAACTAGGGTTCAACATGAATTCACCAACAAAACCCTCAGATACCGACCCTTTCGAAATCACCCACAAGTAGGTGAAGTCTCACCCAAGGTATCTATGGGGACTGTAGGAACTAGGTTTCCACAATGTTGAAGGGATGGGAGACAATCCTTATAACCATTCTAACTAAGTATTTATTCAATATTATATTAGGTGCACATAAACATAATAACATGTAACATATTCATAGCAACATAACATATATCATATGCATAATAAACAAAACAATCACATCATAACACATAGAGACCATGATTTAACGCGGTTCACCCATGATGGGCTATGTCCATAATGGCCAACTTCTTAAATTATATTATTCAAAACATCCATTACAAAATATGCACACTGTGCTCATACATTATTCCCTTGCTATTCTCCTATCTCTCTATCTCTTTCTGTCAATATTCACTCTTACCTATCCTAAGGAGTCGATTCCTATGTTGTTTGAGTATCTCCTACACCATTCCCTTGTTATCCGTGTTCCTTTTCTTCTTCTTGATCCTTATTTTGGTGTTGCGTTTCCTTCTGTGCTATTTCTGGCACTAGGGTTTTCCACTCTGCTTCTCAATCATTTACAATCTGGATGACATCTTGTTCTATCAACCCGTAGTAAGTTGAAAACCATTGCTGATCCAGATTCCTCTTTGATTGTATGTACATGTGGTGTGGCCCTACCTTAGATCACATGATTTATCTGTATGCTTCCAATGTATGAGGTAGAATTCACGGTGTGTCCTCAATACATTTCCACATTGTCTCCTTATAGATGTATAAAGTGATATTGTTGTCCATTTTCTTGTTCTTGTGTGCGGTATTCCACAAAGAAACACACCTCGCTGCCAAGAATGGTTGTTGCATACCTTCCAAGAATAGGTTTTCTTTCGGCTCCCTCCAAGCAATCAATGCAATACAAAATAGTAACTATTCATAGTGAAACTCCATTCGTTTCTCCCACGCTTCCTTGCAATCAATTAAAAACTGGTTCACCAAAAATGTTGCCCAGTATATCTGCACTCCTGCTACACACTTCTCTGCTGCTGCTATTACTCCCGCTGGAACCCGATCTTTGCGAAATTTCTTGAGTAACTTGCAAGAAAACACCTACTTCACAAACATGATGGAATCATCGTTGATTCTTGCGATGTCTAATCCACGTGCTCCTCTGTGCATTCCATATTTATCCATCATCCTTTCTTCTTACGCTTTTTCCCGTGCCTTATTCATGAAAAAGGGTAGTGGGTCTTCCCCTACTGTCGAAAATCCTGTAATCTATGATATAAGTTGTGTGTTGATCAACACTGGCTTATTCAACTAGAGAAAACCTCCATGGATGCAACTCAACAATAATTTGATGCAGATGTTGATTTTTGCACTTCTGCCAAAATGTGGGATATCCAATAAGTTCAATATGTCTGCTTGTTGCAGTCTTGTTTCCCACTCTTGTGGCTCAACTGTGAGTACCAATGAGTCTGGGTGGAGTCCTATGCCCATATAGTTCTTATGGCGCTAACTCCAAAAATTTCTTCATGTCTTCCAAATTGTGGTATGAAAACTGCAGACTTCCTACTGCGCCCAACATATCTCCCTCAACAGTGACCCCATGTGGGATCACCGGTGTAACAAGATCATAATTTGGCTCCTTGGGTAGTTTAACTTGCTTTTTTGTTGGATTTTTGGGTGGCACATATGCCTTGGGAAATTTGATTAGATCTGATGCCTATGTTTTCTTAGTGTGTGGTTTCTTTGTCTGTGATGTGGATTCTCCTGCCTTTGGTGGCACCATGGATTTCTGTAACTCGAATTTCTGCAACTTAGTTGACTCTCTGATTTCTTCGAATATCCAAACAACAATAACCCTTTCTCGTCACCCCTCATACATTTTTATAGGATGTTTCCATCTCTTTCCTTCCTCTTCGCACAAAAATTCTTAGTCCCATCCGATTACATTTAGATTCAATTCTCATCTGGATCCTGCATTAATTTTGGATTTTCTGGTGGATCGTGGTCTATATTTTCCATCCTATCAAAATATCGTCGCCTCTTTTCATTTATGATTACGCGTTTCCACCATCCTGCCATTGTGTTTTCTCTTTAATTCTTTTCCCGTCATCTGCATAGGTCTTTATCCTATATCTTTTTATGCACAATTTAATTCACCTTTCTATGTGTAATTCAATTCACCTTCCTACATGCATTCCTCTTTCTTTCTTCATTTCCACGACATTTTCTTGTTCATTTTTTTTCTGCTAATTTGAATCTTTGACCAATGCTTGATTAATAAATTTAGGCATCCTGTCTCTTCAAATCTCTTTTTATTTTTCTCTCTCTTTTCTTTTTTCATATGGTATAGATACTATAGTACACGTATTGTGCATACATGCTAGTTCACATAAGAACAACTATCCCTATATAGTTTCAACTGACTACCATTGATTATCCCTTCCATGATTTCCCCATTCAATTTCTCCAATTGAACAACACTTGCCTCTGTCACAAACATTATCACATACAGACCCAACCAGTGCATTTGGAACTTTCCAGGGTGCTGCAAAAATTTATTGTCATAGAGAAAAACTAGGTCTCCCATCCAAAACTTCTTTTGTTTAATATTTTTTTCATGCCATTATTTTTGCATGGTTTTTGAACTTGCTGATGAAATATTGTGATGAAGCGGTCTTTCTCTAGTTCTATTAACTTTGACGTATTTTCTCTACCGCACCAGAATCCGTAAGCTCTGTCAATGCGGCAATGTGCAAACTCAACACAATGAACTCCATGGGCATAACTGCTTCCTGGTTATATACTAATGAGAATGGTGTTTGTATTGTCAAATTCTTACATGTATACTGATATTCCCATAGTACCGCAGGAATCCTCAGGTCCCATTCATATTGATTTACATTACATATATTTGTCAGCGCATGTTCTAGGATCTTGTTAAACGCTTCCACTGTTCTGTTTCCCTGGGGATGATATGGTGTGCTATTCTGGTGGTAAATATAAAATTATTATCGTTTTATTCAAAAAATGGGTCCCCTGATCACTCTTAAGGATTCTTGGAAATCCAAACCTTATGACAACATTCTCCAATAGAAATCACATAATAGTCTCACAACTAGAATTTCTGACAGGTTCTTCTTCAACCCATCGGGTCAAGTAATCTGTTGCAGTGATTATATATCTAGCTCCTAACCTTTTTTCTAGTGGGTTGATCGATCCAGTGAAATCAAATGCCCATTTATCAAAATCCTACAATGTAACTTTTGGTATTCAAGGAATATCATCTCTTCTAGATGGCTTCCCAACTCTCTAACAAAAATCATAGGTCTGATAGAACTCCTTAGCATCCTTATAAAGGGTGGGCCACCAAATTTCTACGCGTAAAATTTTCTGAGCCATTGCTTTCCCTGCATAGTGGCCTCCCATAATTCCATCATGTTCTGATAGTATCATAAGCCTCTTGTGCTCCAATACACATCACCAAAGAATATCGTTTGTGCCTAACTTATACAAATTCCTTGCTACAAGCTGATAATCTGCTGCCTTTACTACTAACTGCTTCTTCTACATAGTTGTAAAGTCAGGTGGGGATACTCTTGTGCTCAAGAACTGAACAATATCAACAAATTACACATCAACCATTTATACTGCAAAAAAGTGTGCATATGATAGACTGTCATCCACATTTATTACATCTTCCCCTATTAATATGCACGAAAAATGATCATGTTGTGTATTTAATTTTCCTAGTTTCACAATCACTTCAGAATCATGCTCCTGAAATAACAACAACCATTTGCATATCTCCCCCCCCAAAACTAGCTTATTGACTAAGTATCTCAACGCAAAATTATCCATGTACATCTTAAAATGTGATCCCATCAGCTAATTCCTAAACTTCTGTAGTGCATACACCATTTCCAGTGCTTCACGCTCTGTAGTAATATAATTATGTTCATTGGTTGACAACTTTCTGCAGGAAAATGCAGTGGGATGATGAAAACCTCCTTCCCCTGACTAAGCTAGAACTTCACCTAAAGCTATAGATGATGCATTTACATGGACATGGAATTCCTTCTTCCAATCCGGAAATACTAAAATTGGCGCAATAACCAGTTTCTGCTTCAAAGTATGCAAACTTTGCTGACAGTGCTCGTTCCATTGAAACTTGACCTCCTTCTTCAATAAATTTTCCAACGGGACTGTGATCTGTACCTATCCCCTAATAAATTTATGTAGTACCCCATATGACCCAATGTTGCTCGCAACTGTCACACTGAGGTAGGTGGTGGAAAATAAATAATAACAACAATCTTCACATGATCAACCAAAATTCCTTGTTTACATTCTACATGGCCCAACAAGATACCAAATGGTGCGCAAAAAACACACTTATTCAAGTTCAAGGAAATATAGAACTATCTACATTTGTCTGACATCAAGCATAGAATTTCAATATGGTCCTTCAACAAACTGAACACTATCCAATCATCCAAGTATACTTCTAGGAATTTATGAATAAATGATTTAAAATCCATGACAATAACTCAAGAAAATACTGCTGGTGAATTTTCCAATCCAAAAGGCATGAATGTATACTAATAACATCCCCATTCCTTTGCATATGTTGTCTTATTCCTATCCTACTGTGAAAACTTAATCTGGTGATGTTGTTCATTTGGGGATGATACAATGTGCTATTCTGGTGATAAATATAAAATTATTATCGTTTTATTCAAAAAATGGGTCCCCTGATCACTCATAAGGATTATTGGACATCCAAAAGTTGTGAAAACATTATCTAATCTCTGACAAGTTCTACTTCAACCCATCGGGTCAAGTAATCTGTTGCAGTGATTATATATCTTGCTCCTCACCTTTTTTCTAGTGGGTTGATCGATCGAATGAAATCAACTACCCATTTATCAAAATCCTGCAATGTAACTTGTGGTATTACAGGAATCTTGTCTCTTTTGGATGGATTCCCAACTCACCGACAAAAATCATAGGTCTGATAGAACTCCTTAGCATCCTTATGAAGGGTGGGCCACCAAAGTTCTACGCGTAAAATTTTCTGAGCCATTTCTTTCTCTGCATAGTGGCTTCCGGAAATTCCATCATTGATCCAGATTATTTTGAGAACGACACGAAGGAATAAATATAACCGAGATATAACAACGAAATACACAAAAATATCTTAGAGAACAAAAAAATACAGTGAAACCCAACTTCTATTACTGAATAATATATAAAAACATTGTAGAACACAAACTAGAAAAATGGGGTAGCTTATCTCTAAAAAGAAAGAGATGTTGGCTATGCTTCATTCACAAGAATATTTACATCACACTCCATTGCATGCTTAAAGGGCCTCCTTCACCTCAATTATATATGAGAGTTTGAGAGGAGAACAATTCCCATGATGCATGTGGGAAAAATTGGACTAAGTTTATAAAATGCCATAGGCATGTAAAATACTAGGAGTTCCCGGGCGGTCACCCATCCCAGTACTACTCTAGCCCGAGCGCACTTAACTTCGAAGTTCTAATGGGATCCGATGCATTAAATCTATGTTGTAGTCATGTACATAAGACCATTACATGATGTTTGTAATTAACAAGTGAATATGACATTACATTCCATTCCCCATCAAAAGGGTGAATGTCATGGTTTATCAAAACCATAGGCTCAAAATGGTGATTCAATGGAAAAGGTGGATGGCCACTGAGATCCTTATGGATCATTCCTCCCCCCTTAGGAAAAAATGGTCCCCATTGTGTCAAGTTCCCTTAGGATACGAGGATAATTATGCTAAATATGAAGCTTAGTGCACTGCTTTCCTTGCTGAAGAAGATGTCCTGCTTAACTTGTTGAAGGCTATCATGAACATGTTGCTAGAGGGGTTGAATCTGTTCAACCAATATAGTTGCATGATCTACCTGAGTGTTGGAGGACTCTACCGGTGAAGATGAAACATGAAGAGTATGAAGGGTTCTATTATAACCTTGCTTGACTGGGCAGTGTGGAGGCACCCCTATAGGTGCAACAAGAACATATTGGTACTCTTCTACAATCTTGTTGATCTGCTTCTATTAGATAAAAAGGTCTTGGGATGAGGCTGTAGTGGTTGTTGTCTCCTTCTGTTCACCTTATGATCATATTGTGAAGAGGATAAACTTTGCATTATGAGAGATTACTTTGTGGCATTGTTTTGGTGGGACAATAGTTGAAACTACCTCTGGTATTCTATATAGTTGAACCCCCAGAGTAACAATGACGCTACGGGGTTGAGACTCATAAATAGCATGACGCCTCCAAATATATGGTTGTCCTAATATAACATCACAAACTTCTAGTGGGGAAACATCACATAATACCTCATCCTTGAAGGGATTGATGCCATAGAACATGCAACATTGTTGGCTGACATGAAGATCTTGAACTTGGATAAGCCACCCGATGTTGTATGGCTACAAGTGTGGTGTTGTTGGAAAATCCAATTGCTTGAAAACCTCTGCTGATATGATGTTATTTTGGCTTCCACTATCAACAATAAAATGAAGTGGTCCACCCTTCACCCACATCTATGAATGGAAGAGTCACTCCCCCTCCTCAGGATCATCTTCTGGTTGGATTGTTGTAGTTGCGACAGTAGCAGTGGGTTCTGCATCAATTATTTGACTCCTTTTATCATTTTCTGAATCAGGGTCCAAATCGGGGTTTGGATATTTATCTTTTAGCTTGGCCACCAATGAATTTATTGAGCGACATTCATTAGTGTTATGCCAAGGTATGTTGTGGAACTCACACCACTTTCTGGTGTCTTTCTGTAACATCCCTGACCACCCATGCCGAGGCATGCTACACAAGAAAAGGATTTCATTCTCTACTCAACATACCGTAACATACCCATCATCCAACTGAGCTATGCCACATAAATTTTTCGAACTACATGCAATTAAAACATATGCACACAGAATCCTACAGAAATATATATATATATATATATATATATATATATATATATATAGATATATAAACCATAAATAGACAAATACATTCTGTAAATGCACAGATTCATACTGAAATAAACGTAAACATAAACATGCAACATATACAGGAAATACCCATAAATATAAAGACAATTATAACCACACATAGGATAAACCCATAAAATTAAACACGTAAATAATAATGCAACATGTAAATTTATCACACAGTTGACACTTATCTTGGTAAGAATATCACCAACTGCATGTAGACCTTCCACGAACCTCCTAGCCTTAGACCACACTGCTCATCACTCTCAGCAGTGGGTCATCCCCGAGCTGGGACTAAGCTCCACCCGGGTAAAGGGATTCCTAACTAGGCTAATGGATCTCAGATAACATGAAAGGCTCTGTCACAGGTTCCAACTCAAACTAACAACCTACAGTCCCTCATTCTCCACATTCCTGTCCCACCCCAGGAAGTGTGGCCCTTCTCTGCTCCACAGTCCTTCGACTGCTCCACTTCCTTTTCGGGCTTCAACAACAGGCCAGAAAGGAAGTCTCAGAGCCCTGTAGCTGCAGTTTAGCACCTTCGGGAAAACAATTCACAACAATTCTCTAACCCAGAGAGAAATTTCTCATGGGCTTGACAACCCGCCTCTTCAATATCCCACGGGCCTAACAACCCGCTTCTTCAGTCCATCTCCCAAGCTAACCAACTACACAAACGATTATGGTTAAGGATTCAAATTTAGGTACAATGACATGAAGGTATGGAGGATAACTGATTGCGTGAGTGTAAGATCATGGAATGGCTGAATGGATGACTCAATGATGGAAGAATATCCGAAAATGAGCCAAGTCCAAACTATATGTATGCATGTCCCAAACTTGACACTTTTCATAGTGGGAGCTACTTTGGCCCACTTGTCCCCATTCTTAGAACTTAGGATAAAATAATTATCCATACTTTATATTTTAAGAAATATTAATATAATATTCCTTGTTGGCTTAAGCTCCCTAGCTTAGCCCCTTTTCTTAACTTTTATCCCCCACCCTTTCCCTAACTAGTGGAGTTTAGTCCCCCATACTCTTTTATCATGGTCGGTCTACACACAATGATGTATTTTATATTAATGATGAGACATATACAAAAATAGGTGTTGAAATTACTAAGACAACTGAGAGGGGGGGTGAGTCAGTTGTTATTGTGCTTAAACAATTTTAAGTCTATTAAACCATTCTTAATATTTCTTCAAGTGATCATCAATATTATACAACATATG
>JZKD02S0464387.1:0-17356 GCA_000966675.3 Picea glauca | reverse complement strand
AAGGAATCCAGTTTGAAGAGAATAAAGAATAGAGAGAGACATACCATGTATCTAAACCCTCAAGCCATAGAACATCGACCATGGAAGATTCCATTCATACCTTGCCAGATAGAGATATAAGATAGCAGATCCATACATCCAGTGAATATATCACCTTATACCACAAACCATCCATATTATCCCATCCAAGAACAGAGGAGCTTCCATGAACACTTTACACCGCCCTCTTCCTTTCCCTCCTTTGTCAGGCAAGCAATTATTCCTTGTTTAATTAATTCTCTTTAGGAATCCTAATATTTTTCCTATTCCTTATATTTCTTAGGGACTTCTATTTATGAGGAAGAGGAATTAAGATTAGGTATCGGAATTGTATAGGAATAAGAAGAAGGAATAGGAACAACAAGAATAAGGAAGTCCATATTTCTATTGTAAAGTTGAACTAGGAATAAGAAGAAGAAGGAAGTATAAGTAGAGAATATGTCTTAGAAAGAAAAGTTAATCATAGTATATGTAGTTGGATATATTTTTTCCATTATAAAGTTGAGAGATAAAAATAGGTATTATAGTTTGGATATGTTAGTCTCATTATAGATTGTAGGAAGGAATAACAAATGTTTCTTATAAAGAGGGGATGTACAGATTATTAATTGGATAGCTTAAACCTCAGTATAGGTAGGCTCGACCATAGGAGCTGGTGATAGTGTAGTTATTTTTATAGATAGGAAGTAATAGTTGTTAATATGTAGGAACCCTTATCATCTTTAAAAAAGAATATTAGAGTAGACATACAACAATTAGAACAACAAGAGATTAGTAGGAATCGAATAACTGTTGAATAACTACAACTTATGAAACTAGACTTTTGATCCATGTCAGACTAACTAACTAAGACTAAACAACTCCGATCTAAGACTTAACTCCCATAAATCCTCTCTAATTCAACAATCCTTAGGAACCATAACTCACACACAACCTATAACTACTAAAAATATGAACCATAACTCACAACCACAAAAGCAGTAGGTACAAACAAATAGTAGAAGCTCTAATAACAACAAGTATAAATATATATAACCTTTAACTAACAATGAATCACTAAATAACAAAATTATCACATGCTAGAAGCTATAACTCAATATATATAGCTACGAAGAATAATCCTTATTAGATCTATTCTTGCCTCATAGTAGTAGTTGTGGGGAAATAGTACTTGTAGCCAAATAGTAGAAGTAGTAGGAATAGTTTATGAGCTATCATGGTTGGTATGAGAGGATCAGACCCTATAGTTTTCCTTATACACACCATGCAACAGAGCCCAACCTTTAAGTCATTAGCAGGCAAACCCTTCACACCTAAAAGTAGTAACATGGTACCCATAACCTAGGGATTACCAAAGGTGAAACTCTTACTTCTGCTCTCCTATTGTTGCAACTTCCACTCTCCAATTCTTTATCCCGATTTTAGATACTTCATAAAGGCCTATGTATCATAGAACTTATTCCTGAGCCAACATTCAAGTGAAAATATGACAAACAATGGTTCAAATTCTACCCCTTTCTTTTAGTTACCAATTTGATTGACCGTTGCCTCCACCTAATAGGTAGTAGTTGAGTGATGGATTTCAACCACTCCACCAGGGATTAAAATAATGGGGGATATAGGCTAGCATTACAACTCTCTAGGATAACGGAAATACATACTCGACAAAAACAAAATTGTCTTGGTCCCGTACCCACATTGTTTTGTACCTTTTAGAGGCTAGGGAGTGTAAAGAACAACTAAGAGTCTCTTGCCTAATGCCTAGTGAGTGTGATTTTATCATTTTCTTTTCGGTGTCAAAAATCATCCTCCTCTCTTATTCTATCAGAGTATGTTATCAATAGGTTTCGACCCTAGTTCTTTACTCGATCATGTGTGTGATAAGGCTCGTTGTCAAGTTATTATGAGTTCATTATCAAGGGTTTCATAGAGGTTTTTTATTACCGGTAGACCTAATGTTGGGAAGGTGAAGTTAAAGGTAGTTTTACAGTAGTTGTGGTTTGTTTGATTTCAATCATATAAAGGTAGGTAAAGTTAATATGTACCCATTGATTGAAATGGGTGGGTTACTGAATGAACAATTTCCATTAATCTCTCTCCATCCCTCAAAGTGAAAAATTCAAGAGAGTACGAGGTTGAATCTTGGGTAAAATAATAGTAGTAGAAAATTATTTTGGTAAGTAGTTCTTGCTAAGGTTAAATGGTTTTCCTTATCCTTCAGGTAAATGGATAGGAGGTTGAATATTGTATCTAACTACAACTTAAATCTAGGAGAGAGATATTAAAAATGAGTTGGAGTAGGGTAAAGGTAAGAGTAACCCTTAAGGTACTATACTAAAATGTTAAAAAATATGAGAAGACTCCATCCAAATATCTAACATGATGTGATTCAAACCTTTATGTTGTGTTCTTAAAAATATAATTTTGTCTTCTTAGTATACCGACCAACCAACCAAGCAACCGATCAATTAAAGAAATATAGGGGTAGTTTGAGTGCTCGTATTTTCTTTGGGTGGGGTATAGTTGGGGAATGACCTACACTAAGTTTAAAGGTATGTGTCCATGACCTCTGAGAAACCTCTTGAGATCACCAGAAATCAAAGTGGTCGTTGATAGAAGAGTAGAACCATACCATCTCCCATGACCTCTCTTTGTCGATAACTCGGTTTTGATTGATCATTGAACTCTGGATTGGTATATTGTGTTGGAGTTACTTCACACACACCTAGGAATTATTTTTCCTAAGGTTATTCCTTGTTTATTATTCATAATTATTCATTATCCAGTCTCCTATATTTTAGGGGAGAATATTCCTCTTGGAGAATATTCTCTTTCAGTTGACACTTTAGTTTGACTAGTTGAGTTGAGTTTAGATGTTGCATTGGGATTATCACCATGAAACATTGGTATCATAACCATGATAATTAGACCTTGCCTTGGTATCATCACTAGAGTGGTGCATTAGCCTTGATTCCCTGATTTAACTCCTCACTACTCTCTATTCAGTCAGTTAACTGAAGACTAGTTGACTAGTTAACTCAACTAGGTGGCAGTTCACTCCCGTAACTGCCTGAGAGACTAGAATAGGTGGCATTTCACTCCTGTAACTGCTGGTGTGTGTCCATATCACTCTATACCACCACTATGGAACATTGTTTCACCTCAAACTCAAGTCGAACTCATTGAGTTATACAGATTATATCATGTGTAAATTATTCATTATTCACTATGGTTAATGAGAATTCTTCCATTGTTTCTCTCCTTCTTCTTCCTTCTCCAATTATCTCTGCAAATGTGTGTATAATTGTTTATCTAGATATATTCTGTGTAGTTTCAACACATTTACATGGTATCAAAGCCAATGGACTACTAAGCAAAAGATACACCAAAAATATTTGCAGGTACAAAAGATTGAAGACAACAGAAAGATGGAATTCCAAAAAGATGGTATTCATTCTTACACCTTACAACTATTTTGCATGGAAGGAGAAAATAGCCATACATATCTGATCCATAGGGTTGTATAGGTTAACCATGAATACAGATAAAGAACCGACATCAGCCATAGAAAAATCCAAGTACTTAAATCGCATGGATGAGGCACTCAGAACAATTTGCAGTCTTATCTCTCCCGATCTCCTTTTTCACATATATTCCTGTAAGACTCCCAATGAAGCTTGGAAAATATTGGAAGGGCTCTTTGGAAAATAGAATGAGATGAGGGGACACATTTTGGAGGTGGAGATGCTCACATTGGATCCAAAAAGCTTCGAAAATATCCAATATTTCTTTACAAATTTGAAGGATTTACTGTCGCAACTCAAAGCTTGTGGGGTTGATAAATCGACGGAGGAGAAACAAATGGTTCTCACCATTATCTCCAATCTTGGTCCTGAATTCTTTGTATTCGTATCTACATTCCATACTCTCAGATTCACCTCTGGATCCACCTGGAAGATGCCTTCTCTTGAGGACTTTATCGAATCCATGACACAAGAGAAAACCAAGCTCGTCAACATGGGTCAAATCAAAGGTCCAAAGGCGCATGCACTCACTGTGCAAGATGGAAGCCACAAATATCATAAATCTAAAGATAAAGATAATCAGAAAGATCATGCACATACAAAGAAGGAAGGGTACACAAAACCCTTCACCGATGCCTCCGGATCCATAGGGGAAAAGGGAAGAAAAGGAGAGAAAAGCACATACTGTCATAAAGGATTCCATTCGAAATATGCATGCATGCAAAAAAAAATAGATCTGATGTATTAGATACTTCATCAAAACAACCTTGGAGATTGCATCCCCGAGGGTGCAAAGAAGAAGAAGCCAAAAGATCTGAATTCCAAGAAAGACAATTCTAGCCATGCCTTAATTGCCATCAACTCCTCTCTCGATGCTTGGATCGTAGATTCAGGAGAATCACATCACATGGATGCCTCAGAAGTAGTATATTCTTCTTTGGATGCATGAAAAGGTCCTCCCATTCTAATGGGGGAAAAATCTTCTGTTGAAGTCACCGACAAAGGAAGGATTGAACTCACCAGCAGAAGTTTCGAGAATGTGTTGCATGTTCCCCGTGTATCAGATGATGAATTCCAACACTGAAAAGAGAGTCTTATTCACACCAAATTCCATGGACATATACGACATGCAAACCAACTCTAGGGTTGCAACCGGTGAGGTAAATCATCAATCTATATTGTATACATTTTTTGAATTCATTGAACCTGATTTTGCTTTACTTCTTACTCATGCTAATGAAAGTAGTAGGATATGGCATGAAAGGTTTGGACATTTGAATTTCAGATACATGCAACAAATTAGCAAGAATAGATTATTTAATGGTCTACCATACATCCATTTCTCCAAGGGAGTGTGTGAGGGATGTGTTCTTGGAAAACACCCTCAAGAGAAATTCAACAAGGGAAAGTCTCAGTGATCTTCCACACCTTTAGATCTGATCCACAATGACCTCATGGGTCCTTTTTTGCATCCATCGATCAACAAAGTGAGTTTTTTTCTCATTTTTGTTGATGATTTCTCACGTTTTACATGGATCTACTTTCTCAGGCAAAAATCCGAGGTCTTTCAACACCTCAAATATTTCAAAACTTTGGTTGAGACTCAGTCCGGAAAGAAGATCAAAGTCCTTTGAATTGATAATGGGGGAGAGTATGTAAATCATGAGATCCATAATATTTTCCATGAGGTAGGGATTCAGTTGCAACATACAATTCCCTACACTCCCCAAAAAAATAGAGTTGCTGAGCGGAAGAATCAATCCCTAAAGGAGATGGCATCTTGCATGTTGCATGCAAAGTCACTACCACAAAGACTATGGGACGAAGCACTTAACTTTGAAACATACATCCAAAATAGATCTCCTCGTAGATCTGTCAAGGATAAGACCCCCTACGAGGTTTGGAGCGTCCTCAAACTGAAAGTGACCCACTTTAGCATTTTTGGTTCATGTGCATGGGCCTAGATTCCCTCTGAAAAGAGGAGGCACTTGATCCACAGAGCACTGAGTGCATTTTTCTTGGATACCCTGATAGTGTGAAGGGATATCATCTTATTGATATTTCCTTAGAATGGCTCATCATTGAGCATAGTGTCCAATTCGAGGAAAATGTCTCGCATGTACCTCATCAACTGCATGCTGACACCTTCACTCTTCCACCTATCCGAGATGATGAGCATGCACATGCTGACTCTTCTTCAGACGAGAGTTTTGATTCAGAGGACTCAGAGGATTCAGATTCAGATTTAGATTTAGTACAGTCAGATGTAGATTCAAAGCATCCATATGTAGTTGTAGAGCCAGAGCAGAGGCCCAAGTGGGCAAAAACTACTCTTCAGGATGCAGGGGATCTCATAGGTGATCCAACTGATAATAGGAGGACTTGATCGGATTTCGAGGAGCCTCCTGTTGCACTCACTGCCATTGAACCATTTCCTTCCAGGTGTCTTTTCTTGGTTCATTCTTTAGATCCACAGTCTTATGGCGAGGCTGCTGGAAATCCCTTTTTGGAATCCGCCATGCAGGAGGATTACAACTCCCTCCTCAAGAACCATACTTGGTATCTGGTTCCCCTTCCTTCTGGGAGGAAACTTGTCAGATGCATATGGGTCTACAAGACCAAGAGTACAGTGGATGGACAGATCAACAAATACAAAGCCAGGCTTGTCGCCAAACACTTTCAGCATGTTCATGGTATTGACTATGATGATACCTTTGCTTTAGTAGCGAAGATGGATTCCATACAATTGGCACTTTCCATTATGGCAGCCAAGGGATGGGAAGTCCATCAGATGGACATGAAGAATGCATTTCTTCATGGTGATCTCTCTGAGGAGATCTACATGGAGCAGCCCCAAGGATTTATGTAGGACTCATATTTGTTTTGTCGACTGAAGAAGTCACTTTATGGCCTCAAACAAGCTCCGAGGGCATGGTATGCTAAGATGGAATCCTACCTATTGTCATATAACTTTGTACGTTGTAAATCATACCCGAATGTATACATGCTCAGGACGGTTGATTCACTTCTACTTTTAGTTCTGTATGTCGATGATTTGTTGATCACCAGTTGCTTGACTTCAACGATAGCTGCAGTCAAGAGGATTCTTCGTGACAGGTTTTTGATGACGGACATGGGTCCGCTACACTTCTTACTTGGACTTGATATTATTCAGGATGAATTGGGCATCAAATTGTCTCAAGCCAAGTATGCACGAGATCTCCTTGAGAGATTTCACATGACGGACTGCAAGTCTACTTTGAATCCTTTCCTATCAGGAGTCAAACTTGAGTATGGAGGGGAGACTCCACTGGTTGACAACACACTGTACAAACAACTAGTGGGGATCTTGTTGTATCTCACACACTCTAGACCAGACCTCTCATATGCAGTTGGCACAGTTTCTAGGTTCATGTAGGAGACACATGAGATACATTGGAAAGATGAAAAGCATATCATTCAATACATACAAGGCACCATCACCTTTGGGATTCATTATGCAGTAGAATCTACATTAGATCTCATTGGGTTTACTAATTCCAACTGGGCTGGCGATAGCATTGATTGCAAGTCCACATCTAGTTACTCACTCAGTATTGGTTTCGAGCCTATCTATTGGTCGAGCAAGAAGCAAGTTGCCATTTCTCTATCTTTAGCCGCGGTAGAGTACATAGGGGTAGTTAACATAACCATTCAGGCTATGTGGCTACACCATTTTCTCACTAAGTTGGGCATTTAGTTTCATTAGTCAATCATCATCTGGTGTGACAACCAGAGCACTCTGAAGTTCTCCAGAGATCCAGTTCAGAGGCAGCGGACAAAGCACATCGAGATCCAAATGCACTAGATCCGGGACTTAGTACACGATGGGATCATCAACTTATAGTTTTGTCCTTCAGCAGAACAGACAGAAGAAATTTTCACCAATACTTTCATTGAGCAAAAATTCCATTCTCTACGAGGTCGTCTTGGAGTGAAGGACATAGTTGCCTAGAAAATGTAGTTCTTCTTTTTACATACATTGTACCTTGAGGGGGGGGGTGTTCCCATGAGGTTTTCCCTCTTTCCTCACTTTATTTTCAATGTATATTTTGTACTTGGGTACCTAACATGGCCTCGTTGTCGAGACCCAATATTTATTTTCACCATAGTGATGTTTAGGGGGAGTGTTGAAGTTACATCACAAACACCTAGGATTTATTTTTCCTAAGGTTATTCCTTGTTTATTATTCATAATTAGTCATTATCAAGTCTCCTATATTTTAGGGGAGAATATTCCACCTGGAGAATATTCTCTTTCAGTTGACACTTCAGTTTGACTAGTTGAGTTGAGTTTAGATGTTACATTGGGATCATCACCATGCAACATTGGGATCATCACCATGCTAATTCGACCTTGCCTTGGTATCATCACCAGAGTGGCGCATTAGCCTTTCCCTAATTTAACTCCTCACTACTCTTTGTTCAGTTAGTTAACTGAAGACTAGTTGACTAGTTAACTCAACTAGGTGGCAGTTCACTCCCGTAACTGCCTGAGAGACTAGAATAGGTGGCAGTTCACTCCTGTAACTGCTGGTGTGTTTCTAGATCACTCTATACCACCACTATGGTGCATTGGTTCACCTCAATTTGAACTCATTGAGTTATATAGAGTATATCATGTGTAAATTATTCATTATTCACTACGGTTAATGAGAATTCTTCCATTCTTTCTCTCCTTCTTCCTTCTCCAATTCTCTCCGCAAATGTGTGTATTATTGTTTAGCTAGATCTATTCTGTGCGGGTTTAGCACGTTTACATATTTCTTTCTCTTTAAAGTGATAATGTTGATCATAAGTGGGTGGTTAAAGTGAATCAAGTTTCTTTCCCATATTCTAAAGCACACAAATTGATTAAGAGAGAAAATTGATCATAACACCGGGATAGAGATAGAGTGAGAATAAATAGAGACAATAACCATTCCTATCTATCAGTTGAATTTGAACATGATCACATTTTGAACACACTTGCTATCCTTTATAGTGCTTGATTAGTGATCTCTTGAGCATGATATCATTCTTGAGAGCAAATAAAAAAATATCACAGGCACGTATCCAGGGCTCTTGAGAAAAAGAAGGTAATTTTGGAGTTCAAAATGAGGTTTGACTTCCGCCTGGTCATTCGTATACTCAAAAATTTTTGTGGGAAATTAATCTTCTAATTAGGGTAGAGATATAAAATGTTTTCTTTAAGAACCAGGAAGATCAAGAGCACTTGCTCTTAGACTTGAGCACTTAGACTTGTTAAAGAAAGCAAGAACTCACCATATTTATTTCTTTCAAGATAGATCATATTCAATCAAGCAAGATGTCCATATATCACTACATCAGTAGGGCCTCCCCCTCTCAAGGTATTGAGACCACTGATCATCATCATAATTCTCACCATCCCTTTTGAATCAATGGAAAATCCTGTTCTAAGTGTTAGAGGAAAGATAGTACCAATTAGTGTGTCATATGTGTTGTAAAGGATTAAAGACTTATTTGATGTTATAAGTGGGATTGTGTAGGAATAATAGCAATTATTTCCATATTTGATATTATATTATTATAGATTAATATGTGAGTCAAAAGAGAAGCTTATCCACAACCATATATAAGTCATAGTATTGGGGAATTGGGATATGAAAAAGGAAGAGTTGTTGTTTTTAAGATGATAGAGGTTGATACAACTAGAATATCAAGTTGGTTTTGTTAGAGATCAGTTAAAACGGTATGAAATCAAGATTAGTTAGAGTGATCACTTGTGTTCTTGTGATATTTCTCTTCAACACATTTGATTGATTCAAAGTAAGGGGGATAATTAGAACACACATTGAAAATAGCTGAAAGCATAGTATATGAATTCTTATGAGACATGTCCTTCCCACCCTATACATTTAGATTGAGATAGCTCAAGAGAAAGAAGTTTTCAATGAATTTGTACTAGAAACCTATAACTACTATGAAAACAACCTAACCTTATTTTAATTATTATGATCATTCTTCTTCTTCTTCAGGAGCTGGGCTAGAGTAGTTGATCCGGGAGGAGGGATACTCTAACCCAATTGAACTTATCCAGCCCTAATGCTCAAGGCCCTAGGATCGACCTAGTTTTCTCAAGCATCTCATTTCAAATCCATTTTTCTCCCATCAATCACTTCTCTTCAATCCCCATGTAGCAAAATTTGTTCTATTATGGATAAGGGGTCTGAAATGAGGGAAGGGGATCAAGTAGAGAGTCTAAAATTGAGTATGATTCATCTTAGGCATTATCCTAATTGGGAGGTGTGTATCAGGAGGAAGAAGAAGGAAGGGAAGGTGGTGTGAATGGAGAAGGGGTTGTAGAGAGAAAAAGTATGCTTCGAGGATCATGATAAGAGTCCGAGAGGAAAAATGTGACTCGTGGCGAGGTGCGCTGCATTAAATTGTTCTCTAAAAATGAAAGTAGGTATGGATAAGAATGAGAATGGAGGAATTGTTTGTTTTCTCCATAGGAGCAAAAAAACAGAAAGAAAGCAGGTTCTGATTTCAAAGGAATGCAACTACATGTTAGGTTCTTTAAGGGAGGGTTGGGACAAATCAAATATGTATGTCACTAAAGAAAGAGGACAAGCGGCCAGTCTTGTGTGTGGGGGAATCTGTTAGAGGATATAATGGAGTGGGGTCGAGCCAGTCAAAAGGTTATTTGAATGGGATAAAGTGGAAGGAGGTTATAAGGGAGGACCTTCAAGCCACCTATCAGGTAGGAAGGTTTTGTGAATAAATTTTAAAAGCCAAAATATGAGTAGTNCATCGCTCTCTTCCTTGCCCTCCTTTGTCAGACAATAAATTCTTCCTTTTTTAATTAATTCTCTTTAGGAATCCTAATATTTTTCTATTCCTTATATTTCTTAGGGACTTCTATTTATGAGGAAGAGGAATTAAGATTAGGTATAGGAATTTTATAGAAATAAGACGAAGGAATAGGAACAAAAAGAATAAGGAAGTCCATATTTCTATTGTAAAGTTAAATTAGGAATAAGAAGAAGAAGGAAGTATAAGTAGAGAATATGTCTTAGAAAGAAAAGACTAATCATACTATATGTAGTTGGATATATTTTTTCCATTATAAAGTGGAAAGATACAAATAGGTATTATGCTTTGGACATATTAGTCTCATTATAGATTTTAGCCAAGAATAACAAATGTTTCTTCTATAGAGGGGATATATAGATTATTAATTGGATAACTTAAACATCAGTCTATGTAGGCTCGACCATAGGAACTGGTGATAGTGTAGTTATTTTTATAGATAGGATGTAATAGTTGTTAATAGGTAGGAACCCTTATCATATTTACATAGAGAATCTTAGAGTAAAGATACAAGAATTAGAACAACAAGAGATTAGTAGGAATTGAATAATTGTTGAATAACTACAACTTATGATACTAGACTTTTGATCCATTCATGATACTACTATACTTTTGATCCATGTCAGACTAACTAACTAAGACTAAACAACTTTGATCTAAAACTTAACTCCCATAAATCCTCTCTAATTCAAAAATCCTTAGGAACCATAACTCATAGACAACCTATAACTACTGAAAACATGAACCATAACTCACAACCAAAAAAGCAGCAAGTACAAACAAATAGTAGAAGCTATAATAAAAAAAAGTATAAATATATATATCCTTTAACTAACACTGGCTCACTAACTAACAAAATTATCACAGGCTAGAAGCTATAACTCAATATAACTAGCTATGAAGAATGATCCTTATTAGATATGTTCTTGCCTCATAGTAGTAGTTGTGGGGAAATAGTACTTGTAGCCAAATAGTAGAAGTAGTAGGAATATAATACGAGCTATCATGGTTGGTACGAGAGGATCAAACCCTGTAGTTTTCATTCTACACACCATGCAATGGATTCCAACCTTTAAGTCAGTAGCAGGCATCCCCTTCACACCTAAAAGTAGTAACACGGTACCCATAACCTATTGTTGCAACTTCCACTCTCCAATTCTTTATCCTGATTTTAGATACTTCATAAAGGCCTGTGTATCATAGAATTTCTTCCTAATCCAACATTCAAGTGAAAATACGACAAAAAATGGTTCAAACTCCACCCCTTGCTTTTAGTTACCAATTTGATTGACTGTTGCCTCCACCTAGTAGGTAGTAGTTGAGTGATGGATTTCAACCACTCCACCAATGATTAAAAAAACAAGGGATATAGGCTAGCATTATAACTCTCCAGGATAACAAAAATACCTACTCGGGACAAACACAATTGTCTTGGTCCCATACCCACTTCTTTTTGTACCCTTTAGAGGCTAGGGATTGTAAAGAACACCTAAGAGTCTCTTGCCTAATGCCGAGTGAGTGTGATTTTATCAATTTTTTTTCAGTGTCAAAAATCCTCCTCCTCTCTTATTCTATCAGAGTATGTTCTCGACGGGTTTCTACCCTAGTTCCTTACTCAATCATGTGTGTGACAAGGTTCGTTTTCAAGTTATTATGAGTTCATTGTCAAGGGTTTCATAGTGGTTTTTTATTACTGGTAGACCTAATGTTGTCAAGGTGAAATTAAAGGTAATTTTACAGTGATTGTGGTTTGTTTGATTTAAAACATATAAAGGTAGGTAAAGTTAAGATGTACCCATTGATTTAAATGGGTGGGGTACTGAATAAATGCTTTCCCTTAATCTCTCTCCATCCCTCAAAGTGAAAAATTTGAGAGAGTAGGAGGTTGAATCTTGGGTAAAGTAATAGTAGTAGAAAATTATTCTGGTAAGTAGTTATTGCTAAGTTTAAAGTGTTTTCCTGCTCCTTTGGGTAAATGGATAGGAGGTTGAATATTGTATCTAACTACAACTTAAATCTAGGAGAGAGATATTAAAAATGAGTTGGAGTAGGGTAAAGCTAAGAGTAACCCTTAAGGTACGATACTAGAATATTAAAAAATATGAGAAGACTCCATCCAAAGCTCTAACACGATGTGATTCAAGACTTTATGTTGTGTTCTTAAAAAGAGAATGTTTTCTTCTTAGTAGACCGACCAACCAACCGATCAATCAAAGAAATATATGGGTAGTTTGAGTGCTCATATTTGCTTTGGGTGGGGTACAATTAGGGAACGACTTGCACTAAGTTTTAAGGTATGTGTCCATGACCTACAAGAAACCTCTTGAGATCACCAGAGATCAGAGCGGTTGTTTATAGAAGAGAAGAACCATACCATCTACCATGACCGCTCTTTGCCGATAACTCAGTTTTGATTGAGCATTGAAATCTGGCTTGATATATTGCTTTCTCTTTCAAGTGATAATGTTGATCATTAGTGGGTGGTTAAAGTGAATCAAGTTTTTTTCCCATATTCTAAATAACACAAATCAATTAAGAGAGAAAATTCAGCATAACATCGGGATATAGATAGAGTGGGAATAAATAGAGACACTAATAATTCCTATCTATCAGTTGAATTCGAACATGATCACATTTTGAACACACTTTCTATCCTTTATAGTGCTTGATCAATGATCTCTTGAGCATGATATTAGACTTGAGAGAAAATAAAAAAGTATCATGGGCGCGTTTCTAGGGCTCTTGAGAAAACGTAGGTACTTTTGGAGTTAAAACGAGGTTTGACTTTCGCCCATTCATTCGTATACTCGAAGAAAGTTGTGGGAAATTAATGTTCTAATCATGGTAGAGATATCAATTGTTTTCTTTAAGAACCAGGAAGATCAAGAGCACGTGCTCTTAGAATTGATCACTTAGACTTGTTAAAGCAAGCAAGAACTCACCATATTTATTTCTTTCGAGATAGTTCATATTCAATCAAGAAAGATGTCCATACATAAATACATTAGTAGGGCCTCCCCCTCTCAAGGTATTGAGACCACTGATCATCATCATAATTCTCACCATCCCTTTTGAATCAAGGGAAAATCTTGTTCTAAGGGTTAGAGGAAAGATAATACCAATTAGTGGGTTATATGTGTTATAAAGGATTGAAGACTTATACGATGTTATAAGCGGGATGGTGCAGGAATAATAGAAATTGTTGTCATATTCAATATTCTATTAGGATATATTAAGATGTGAGCCAAAATATAAGCTTATCCAAAACCATATATAAGTCGTGGTATTGGGGAATCAGGATATGAAAAAGGAAGATTTGTTGTTTTCAAGATAATAGAGGTTGATACGACTAGACTATCATGTTGGTTTTGTTAGAGATCAATTTAAACAGTATGAAATCGAGATTAGTTAGAGTGATCACTTGTGTTCTTTTGATCTTTATCTTCAACACATTTGATTGATTCAAAGTAAGGGGGATAATTATAACACACATTGAAAATCACCAAAATCATAGTATATGAATTCCTATGAGACCTATCCTTCCCACCCTATACATTTAGATCGAGATAGCTCAAGAGAAATAAGTTTTCAATGAATTTGTAATAGAACCCTATAAATACTATGAAAACAACCTAACCTTATTTTCATTATTATGATGATTCTTCTTCTTCTTCAGGAGCTAGGCTAGAGTAGTTGATCCAGGAGGAGGGATACTCTAACCCAATTGACCTTCTCCAGCCCTAATGCTCAAGACCCCAGGATCGACCTAGTTTTCGCAAGAATCTCAGTTCAAATCTATTTTTCTCCCATCAATCACTTCTCTTCGATCTCTAGGTAGCAATATTTGTTATGTTATGGATAAGGGGCCTGAAATGAGGGAAGAGGATCAAGTAGAGAGTCTAAAATTGAGTATGAGTCATCTTAGGCATTTTACTAATTTGGAGGTGGGTATTGGGAGGAAGAAGAAGGAAGGGAAGGTGGTGTGAACAGAGAAGGGGTTGTAGAGAGAAAAAGTATGCTTCTAGGATCATGATAAGAGTCTAAGAGGAAAAATGTGACTCATGGCGAGGTGTGATGCATTAAATTATTCACGAGAAAAAGAAAGTAGGTATGGAGAACAATCAGAATGGAGGCATTGTTGGCTTTCTCCATGGGAGAAAAAGCAGAGAAAGAAAGAAGGTCCTGAGTTCGAAGGAATGCAATTGCATGTCAGGTTCTTTAAGGGATGGTTGGGACAAGTCAAATATGTATGTCACTAAAGAAAGAGGACAAGCGACCAGTCTTGTGTGTGGGGGAAGCTGCTAGAGGATATACTGGAGTGGGGTCGAGCTAGTAAAAAGATGCTTGGAATGGGATAAAGTGGAAGGAGGTTATAAGGGAGGACCTTCAAGCCACCTATCAGGTAGGAAGGTTTTTTGAATAAATTTTTAAAGCCAAAATATGAGTAGTGAATTATTGTTATGTTAAAAGAATCAAACAGAATATCGGAGAATCTATATACAAGTATGACCAATGGTTCAGAGATTAGATGATCCACTTAAGTTACATGTTCCAAGAAGTTTTCCATAATGAATGGTTTATTGGAGGCTCGTTACCTCGCCTGCAAACTATGGTGCTACAATAGCGATTGAATACCCAGCATGAGGTGTTAGAATTTGTAATGCGACTTGAGTCCATAAACGAATGGCTATAACTAGTTATTAATTATATAGCATATAGCTTATATATAGCTAGAATATTAGTATATTATATATCCAGTATTAGGTATTGAGTATATTACCAATATTAGGCATTGAGTATATTTAATGATGAGTATCTAGTATTTATTAATAGCTAGTATTATCTAGTATTTATAGCCAGTGTATTAATATTAATTTATTATCCTAGTGGTATTTATTAGAACCTAGTGGAATTTAANAAGATGTCCATATATCACTACATCAGTAGGGCCTCCCCCTCTCAAGGTATTGAGACCACTGATCATCATCATAATTCTCACCATCCCTTTTGAATCAATGGAAAATCCTGTTCTAAGTGTTAGAGGAAAGATAGTACCAATTAGTGTGTCATATGTGTTGTAAAGGATTAAAGACTTATTTGATGTTATAAGTGGGATTGTGTAGGAATAATAGCAATTATTTCCATATTTGATATTATATTATTATAGATTAATATGTGAGTCAAAAGAGAAGCTTATCCACAACCATATATAAGTCATAGTATTGGGGAATTGGGATATGAAAAAGGAAGAGTTGTTGTTTTTAAGATGATAGAGGTTGATACAACTAGAATATCAAGTTGGTTTTGTTAGAGATCAGTTAAAACGGTATGAAATCAAGATTAGTTAGAGTGATCACTTGTGTTCTTGTGATATTTCTCTTCAACACATTTGATTGATTCAAAGTAAGGGGGATAATTAGAACACACATTGAAAATAGCTGAAAGCATAGTATATGAATTCTTATGAGACATGTCCTTCCCACCCTATACATTTAGATTGAGATAGCTCAAGAGAAAGAAGTTTTCAATGAATTTGTACTAGAAACCTATAACTACTATGAAAACAACCTAACCTTATTTTAATTATTATGATCATTCTTCTTCTTCTTCAGGAGCTGGGCTAGAGTAGTTGATCCGGGAGGAGGGATACTCTAACCCAATTGAACTTATCCAGCCCTAATGCTCAAGGCCCTAGGATCGACCTAGTTTTCTCAAGCATCTCATTTCAAATCCATTTTTCTCCCATCAATCACTTCTCTTCAATCCCCATGTAGCAAAATTTGTTCTATTATGGATAAGGGGTCTGAAATGAGGGAAGGGGATCAAGTAGAGAGTCTAAAATTGAGTATGATTCATCTTAGGCATTATCCTAATTGGGAGGTGTGTATCAGGAGGAAGAAGAAGGAAGGGAAGGTGGTGTGAATGGAGAAGGGGTTGTAGAGAGAAAAAGTATGCTTCGAGGATCATGATAAGAGTCCGAGAGGAAAAATGTGACTCGTGGCGAGGTGCGCTGCATTAAATTGTTCTCTAAAAATGAAAGTAGGTATGGATAAGAATGAGAATGGAGGAATTGTTTGTTTTCTCCATAGGAGCAAAAAAACAGAAAGAAAGCAGGTTCTGATTTCAAAGGAATGCAACTACATGTTAGGTTCTTTAAGGGAGGGTTGGGACAAATCAAATATGTATGTCACTAAAGAAAGAGGACAAGCGGCCAGTCTTGTGTGTGGGGGAATCTGTTAGAGGATATAATGGAGTGGGGTCGAGCCAGTCAAAAGGTTATTTGAATGGGATAAAGTGGAAGGAGGTTATAAGGGAGGACCTTCAAGCCACCTATCAGGTAGGAAGGTTTTGTGAATAAATTTTAAAAGCCAAAATATGAGTAGTAGAGTATTGCTAAGTTAAAAGAATCAAGAAGAATATTGGAGAATCTATATGGAATTATGACCAGGGGTTCAGAGATCTGATGAGCCACTTAAGTTACATGTTCAAAGAAGTTTTGCATAATGAATGGTTTATTGGAGGCCCATTAACTCGCCTACAAACTCTGGTTCTACAATAGCGATTGACTATGCAGCAGGAGGCATTAGAATTTGTAATGCGGCTTGAGTCCATCAACGAAGTGGCTATATCTAGTTATTAATTATATAGAATATAGCTTATATATATCTAGAATATTAGTATATTATATATCTAGTATTAGGTATTGAGTATATTACCGGTATTAGGTATTGATTATATTTAATGACGAGTATCTAGTATTTATTAATAGCTAGTATTATCTAGTATTTATATCCAGTGTATTAATATTAATTTATTATCCTAGTGGTATTTATTAGAACCTAGTGGCATGTAAGAATTTATTAGACTATGAATATTACCTAGTGTTATTTGGTGGAGATAAAATATCCACCTAGACCTTC
>JZKD02S0464353.1:293272-303858 GCA_000966675.3 Picea glauca | reverse complement strand
ATCCTAACCTAATTACTAACTTAATAAAACTAACCTTATTACTAATTATTAACACTTATTAATTTAACCTAATTAATTATTTATTATTAATTATCATATGTTATCTAATGACTTACTAAACTAGTTGTTTTTGTGAATTTAACCCTAATTACCTAACATCATTTCATGTAGCGATGAAGATGGTGGGGGGAGAAGA
This sequence comes from Picea glauca, assembly GCA_000966675.3. Taxonomy (NCBI): domain Eukaryota; kingdom Viridiplantae; phylum Streptophyta; class Pinopsida; order Pinales; family Pinaceae; genus Picea; species Picea glauca. Next base: position 303,662 of record JZKD02S0464353.1, on the reverse strand, counting down.
AATGAAGGGCGAGGGAAAGAAGGATGCAGTAGGGTGATGAAGGGTCGGGTGAAATGGATGGAGGAAGAAGTGAAATCAATTGAGCCTAGTAAGCTAGATGTCTTCATCACAGGAGCAACATCAAATAAACAACTGAAGAGTCAAGTTACCTATGATTATAGGACACCAACAAAAGGAAGCATTATTAATGATGGGTGTAATAGTTCCTTTGTTATTTATATTGGAGTTGAAGAAGAAAAAACCCTTATGGTCTCTAGAGAAAAGGTTATGTTGTGGCATCAAAGACTGGGGCATATCGGAGAGAAGGGTCTTCGACTACTACACGGTAAAGGTATGGTTGAAGGTATGTCTAGCTACTCTCTAGATTTAGATTTCTGTGAACATTTTGTATATTGGAAGAAAAATCGGATAAGATTTCCCTCTGGTGCAACAAGGGCAGAAGTAATTTTACATCTAGTTCACACTGATGTGTTTGGACGTGTGTCGGTTCCATCATTTGGAAAATTTGTGTACTGTGTCTCATTTATAGATGAATGCTCGAGGAATACTTGGATATATTTCCTTAGGAACAAATCTGAAGTCTTTGACAGGTTTAAAGAGTTTAAATCTCTTGTTGAGAATCAAATAGAGAAAATAATTAAGGTGTTGAGGACAGAAAATGGTGGAGAGTTCTACGAGAATGAATTTGAAGAATTCTGTAAGAAGTGTGATATATCAAGGAGAGTTCTACGAGAATGAATTTGAAGAATTCTGTAAGAAGTGTGATATATCAAGGAATAATAATACTCCATATACACCTCAACATAATGGAGTACTGTTGCAGAAAAGATGAACATGACGCTGATGGAAAAAGCAAGGTGCATGCTCAATGGTGTTGGGTTAGAGAAATAATTTTTGGCAGAGGTAATGGGTATTGCATGTTACTTGGTCAATAGATCACTCTCGTTAGCAAATGGATGAGTTAGAGAAATAATTTTTGGCAGAGGTAATGGGTATTGCATGTTACTTGGTCAATAGATCACTCTCATTAGCAAATGGATGACAAAACTCCACAAGAGGTATGGACTGGTAAGAAATATTCTCTCACACATCTCAAGGTATTTGGTTGTGAGGCTTATGTTCATGTTCCAAAGGAAAACAAGAGTAAGCTAGATAAGAAGGATGAAAAGTGTATCTTTATTGGGTATAAATATGGTCTTAAAGGTTATAAGTTTTGGAATCCGGAAACTAAGAAGGTTGTGTATAGTTGAGATGTGCTATTTAGAGAAATAAAAGATCTTGTTAAACAAGATGTCTTACCAAGTAAGAAAGAACCATAGAAAATAGAGTTTTATTTAAAGGATGATGAATCAGACTCTATAGAAGAACATGAATAATAAGAACAAGATCCTCATACTCCAATATTGAAGAGATCAGTTCAGGAAAGAAGGAAACCAGAAACGTATACTCCATCTAATTTTTGTTAAAATTTTGCTTTGTCTATTAATGATGATGATCCTAGAACTGTTAGGGAGGTAGTGGATTCATAGGATGGAAAACTCTGGAAAAAGGCCATGGATGAAGAAATGGAAACCTTGGATAAGAATGAGGCTTGGGATCTAGTGGAGTTTCCAACTGGAAGAAATCCCATTGGAAGAAAATGGGTGTTTAAAAAGAAGTTGAATGCATAAGGAAAAATGGAGAAATACAAAGCTCGGTTAGTAGCAAAGGGTTATTCCCAGGTTGAGGGAATTGATTTTGGTGATATTTTTTCTCCTGTTGCCAATTTAATTTCTATTAGATTTGTTTTATATGTTGTTGTTACATTTCATTTTGAAGTAGAACCGATGGATGTGAAGACAACATTCCTACATGGGGATCTAGAAGAAGAAATCTATATGAAGCAACTAGAAGGATTTGCACTAAAGGGAAAGAAGGAGTTGGTATGCAAGCTGAAAAATTCCTTGTATGGTTTAAAAAAATCACCAAGGATGTGGTATAAAAATTTTAATACTTATATATTGGGACTTGGCTTCACAAGAAGAAAAGAGGATGATTGTGTGTATTTTAAATTAATTGGTGATCATTTGATTTATTTGGTCTTGTATGTGGATGACATGTTGTTGATAGGAAACAACAAGGAGATTATCCAGGATGTGAAAACTCAATTGTCCTCTAAATTTGACATGAAGGATCTTAGTGTTGCAAATTTCATTTTGGGCATGCAAATTAAAAGAGATCGGGAAAAGAGGAAACCCTGGTTAAATCAGAGAAAATATGTCTAGACTATATTGCATAGGTTTAATATGCAAGAATGTAAACCAGTCAAGGTCCCTATTCATGTTGGTGTAAAGTTATTTCTGGATCAATGTCCCAAGATGCAGGAAGAGGAGAAGGACATGTCTCATGTTCCATATGTGAGTGCATTTTGTGGTTTGATGTATGCAATGATATGTACTAGACCGGACATTACACATGTAGTGGGATTTTTGAGCAGGTATATGTCAAAACTAGGGAAGGTACATTGGACATCAATAAAAAGGGTTTTCATGTATTTACGTGGCACTGCTAGCTATGGATTGTGCTATCAAGGAAGACCGATATTGGACACAGTGTTGGACATACATGTCTTTGTGAATGCAGACTTGGCTGGAGATCTGGATCATAAGAGATCTACAAGCGTGTATGTGTTTAACCTATTTCGAGTAGCAATCAATTGGATGAGAAAAAGACAGCCTGTAGTGGCACTTTCAACTACATAAGTTGAATACATGGCAACCACTCATGCAAGCACGAAAGAAACATGGTTACAAAGATTGTGTTCAAGTATTGGGTTGGAACAACAAGTTGTAAGGATAGATTGCGACAATCAGAGAGCAATTTTTCTAGCGAAGAACCCAACTTATCATTCAAAGAAAAAACATATTGATGTGCAATCTCACTTTTTGAGAGACATGGTTGAAGAAAATAAGGTGTTGTTGATGAAGGTGGAAACTTTGAAGAATGTTGCAGATTCATTAACAAATCTGTGAGCACTGAGAAGTTCTCTTAGTGTAGAGGATCTATGGGCATTATTTCCCGTGATTGTTGACTATGTAACCTTGTAACCCCATGTATGCAAAGAAAACAACAAGTGGGAGAATGATGGGTATGTGTTATATTCATCTTGATATTTTTTTTCCTTGGGAAATGTGTTTCCTTTTCTTGCCTCATTTTTCATGTCACCTCGATTTTTGTGTCCATTGTTGGGTGGTTTTTCGGCACGTGGTTTTTTGCTGATGGTTTTCTATTTTCGGTTAAAGAATTATGGTTGTTGACTAATCCAGGTCATTGGGTTAGGGTTTTGGATTCTATTGGATCCTATATGTATATTGTATTGTAAACAATGTATGGTGTGAATGAATATAAAATATGTTGGTTTTCCTTGTTTGGGTTTCCAGAGGAAAAATCTCTGTGTAATGTATGTATTTGCCAATGTATCTTTTCTGTTCTTTTACTGAAAATATGTTTGTAGTAAATAGTTGTACAAGGTTAAAATCTATAATTATTTCCCTCCTTTGTCCTTTTGTTGGTAGTGTTATATTTCACAACCCCTTTGCTTTATTTGTTTGTTTCTTTTATTTATTTTTTTAAATTCTTTTGTTCTTTCCTTATCAATGTAGAAATTTGAAGGTGAGAAATAATGGATTGAACTAGTGTGGGGCTCTTCACATTATCAACCACATCTCTCAAGATTGTCATCAACTTTATACCCTCAAGATTTTCTTTTGCAACCAATCTTTTGGTTTTGTTGAGTTTTCTTCATTGAGTTGAGCCATTAAGTCCATTTAATGATTTTGCAGATCCATTTCAGATAATTTACATATAATTTTTTGATATTGTTGTATATTTTTATTACGAAATTTATTTCTTTATATGATTATTTGTGTGCAGATGACCAATGAATTTTGTTAAGAAATCACTGGATCCATTCTAGTCACTTTTTCTACTCTCTTTTTGTATTCAATATAGGTGTCCCTAATAGTTTCAGATGGAAAAAGGATGACTTGTTAACTTCACTCTGGTATATGATGTTGCCACATCCTCGATGATTAAAATGTTTAAGTGAAGAGTTGGTGACATCCCAAAATTATTTCGAATATCTATAGTTTTGTTGTTGTTTCATGGCTTAATGGTAATGAAATATGTAGTTTTATCCCTATTATTTTGTTATTGATAGAGGTGGGTTTGTTGAATCAAGAAGGTTTTCTAAACTTGATGCTTCTGGTAATGAGTGAAAAACTTCACTAATTAGTCTAAATATAAAGAAATATAGATTTGAAAAAAGAAAACTATCTCAAGAAGACACATAATAAGAAAATTTCATGGCACAAATACTTGTCTACTTTATTCATTCCTTTTATTTTATTTTATAAAGAATAAAGATTTTGGGCAGTTGTTTTCTTTCCTAAAAGAAAGGAATAGACTTGGAAATTCCATGTACATTCCATTTTTACAATTGAAACTTGCTACTTATTACATCGTGAAAAGTGATTTCAACACTTTTCTAACATTCTCCTATTTGGTAATCACTTTGAACAAGTGTGAATGTCAATCATGTATTTGTACACAAGATAAATTTATCTCCATTCACTACTTTTGTTAATTCATCAACTACATTATCCTTTGATTTTCAATTTGTTAATTTCACCACACCTACTTCGCCCATTTTCCTTACAAAGTGGTACTTCACATCAATATATGCTTACTCTTGGAATTATAGGTTGGCTTCTTGGTCATTGCGATGGCACCTAGGTATTGCATTCTATTTCCAAACTAACCAATTTGATACCAATATTATTTCATAATCTTAATAAAACATCATTTTCATCATATTAGGGGTTTTTTGAAGTAAAAATGGGCGTCAAGAAAAACAAATGTACTATCAAAATCAAATTTAAAAGAACCAATAGGATTCAAGGTGATGATGTCAACCATAAGGGTAAATATTTTTGGAGGGAAAGGAAGAAAACTATTTTTTAAAATCATATTCTTAGAATTATAGGTTGGATTTTTGGCCATTGCAATGAGACACGAGTATTGCATTCTATTTTCCAAACTAACCTATTTGATATCAATATTATTTCATAATCTTAATAAAACATCAATTTCATCATATTAGGGGAATTTTGAAGTAAAAATTGGGCCCGAAGACAAAAAATGTACTATCAAAATCAAATTTAAAAGAGCCACTATGATTCAAGATGATGATATCAATTTTTGGAGCAAAAGGAAGAAAACTAATTTTTTAATCATAATTTCATCTTATCTATTTATAGTTTTTTTTTTTAATATATATAAATTATATATATGTATTTCCAGTTTATCTCACTACATGTCTATCAAGAGCATGGAAAGTGGGCACTCATTGGATCCAAAATTTAATTCCACATCCAAACAGTTCGTACACTTGAAATTTGAGTTAATTTTTAAGGAGATAAGTAAAAAATACGATTAAAAATAGTTTTCTTTCTTTCCCTTTGAAAATTCATAACTCTTATCTTATTTATTTATTTATTTATTTACTGGGGGAATCGACAACTTCGTGGTTCTCGTACTCGCGTGACACGGGGTCGATCCCCAGCGGCTACCACTATAACCCCAGGTGCAACCACCCAGCCTGCAAGAATGGCGCACGAGTAAGTCCGGGTGAGAATCGAACATGAGACTTCATTTTACAAATTTCCTTCCATTTACACGGCACTTGCCAATCCGTCTACACCCGTGCGGGCTATAACTCTTATCTTATTATTTTCCTTAGGAGGCACATTTTAGACCTCAAATTTCACCTAATTAGTAAATTTGGACTAATGAATAAGAATCCAGACTAAGAAAGTGCGAATTTTGATTTTGAAAGTGTGAATATTGGTGTTTCTAAAGTGCAAAATTGGATTCCAAAAGTGTGAATATTGGGTTTTGAAAATGTGAATTTTGATTCCAAAAGTGTGAATTTCAATTATGAACGTGTGAATTTTGAAATCTGAAAATGGCAATTTTAATTATGAAATTATGAATTTCAATTCCAAAAGTGTTAATATCAAATTGCTACAATGTGTATTTGGATTTCAGTATTTTAAATTTATTTTCTAATGTGTATATAATATATAAATCCAAGATCAATATATAGTTGTCAACATTTTTTTTGGATGTGCATGCATTATATCAATATGACATACATTGTTAATTTATCAAGATTGAAGAGATGTAATACAGTAACAACAAGTGATAACATGTGTTGCATTATAGACTTGTACTTCTTCATAAATATTTAAGGCATTATACAATAATATTCATATAAAAAGATAATGACTATGATTTAGTCTTTTTTTACCAACTTCCTCGCATTAACTGCAAACACTATAACATTTTTACCATGGAAAATTTACTGACAAAACCTGATCTAGATTATATTGAGAATGACATGAGGGAAGAGATATAACAAGGAAACATAGAGATATCACAAGAAACAAAATAATATATTTAAACTCAGATTCTATTAAGGATTATCTGGAACACAAAAGACTCTAAATGTAAAGCACACAAGCTAGCTAGAATGGTGGTAGCTTATCTTTGAATAGAGCGATGTGTCGACTACACTCATTCGCAAGAAGTTGATTACAAAGAGGAAGGAAATGAATTTTAACATAAAGCATCAATGAGAAAACCCTAAACATTCAAAATCCTAACCCTAGAAGATGAAACACCAAAAGGTTTGTGGGCCTTGATGTCGTTAGTTGATACGTCAACTTCCTGGAGTCACAAATTTTTCATATGATCTCTGTTTTGGATGCTTGGTAATCCGTCAGAAAGGTCTAGTTGAGAAGTGCACATTTCACATAGCCTAGCATATTCCTTCGACTACATAGTAGTCGATGTTGCATCAAAAAAACATCATTTAGGGCCTCAAAATGACCTTGGAAGTTTGGGACCCAAAAAACTGTAGAAAAACTATCAAGATGTGGAACCATTCTAAATTAGTGGAACAGGTGGGTGGAAACTAGTATCCACTTGGATCAGTCCTCCCCCCTAGTAAGAAATGGTCCCCATTGCATCAAGTTCCTCCATGATATGGGGAAACTTATGCTAAATTTGACTCCTGGTGAGCCACTTGCCCCAATGAAGAAGTTCCCTACTTTGATGACCCGATAGAGTTGGATGTCCTGCTGGAAAGTTCCCTTCATCTTGATGTCCATGATCTAATCAACTAACATCTGTTCAATATAGTCAGGAATGAGTTCTTTAGGGGCAAAGTTCTCGATCGCATCCGAAGTGTCCAGGACAGGTGGAAAATATGGTCGAAGAAGTTCCACATTAAATATGAGGTGCAAGCCAAGGAAATGGGGAATAATAAATTCAAAATCATTCTCACCCACAACCTTGGTGATGGTGTAAGGATTGTGTCAAAGTGGGAAGAGCTTGTGATGGAGTCCTGTGAGGTTCTCTTTCTTCAAATGCAACCATACCTTATCTCCCATATGAAATTTGTGTGGTACTAGATGTTAATCATGGTGTTGCTTGTACTTGGAATTGTCTTTCTACAAAATATCATGAACTTATTGTTGGATGTGTTGGATTTGTTCAACAAATTTGGTTGCTCAACCAACCTTGGTATGAACATATGAGGACTCTTCATGTGTATTTGTAATGGGAAGAGATATGTCAATGGGGGTCAATGGTTGGAGCCCTAAGCACACCTGAAAAGGGATGTGGACAATAGAGTTGTGTAGGTATTTGTTGTAGCTATGTTGAACATAAGGAAGGCTCTCATCCCATGTGCATGGATGTTTGGAATTGTACATCCTCAAGATATGAACAATCATCCTATTGAATACCTATGTTTTTCCATTAGTCTATGGGTAGAAGGCAGCCAATTTGGTTAGATTTGTGTCCATCATCGACCATAGGATGGACTAGAAAGTAATCAAGAACCTACTATCTCGATCTGACATAATTTTTTGTGAGAGACAAAATGAACCCAAACACGTTCAAAGAAGAGATTAGAAGTGGCCTTGACTGTGATACTCTTCTTGCAGGGGGCCAAAATGGCCATATTATAGAATTGATCAATGACCATGAAGACACATTCATTACCATACTTGGTTGAAGGTAGACTGTACATGTAATCCATGGATATGGACTCCCAAGGCCTATCAAGAGTAGGCAGAGGGGTGTATATCCCTTGTTTCTTGATGGTGGGTTTGGAAATAACACAGGCAGTGCAGGATCAGATACACTTGCAGACATATTGTCGAAGCTTTGAACAATAAAAATGATTTTGCAGTACTGCCACTATTTTTTCCATGCCAAAGTGTCTTGCCACCCGACTATAATGAGATTCCCAAATCAAATTTGCATGGTCGCTTGAAGGAACACATAGATAGATTAGATGGAATAAAAATCCATCATGGAGATGAGAGTATGGAACTGAATTTCCTACACTCTATGTATGATAGGTAGTAGGAAAGTTAGAGTCACTTTTGTATAATTATGGCCACTTGGAGGTCTCATGCCCAAAGGAGTTAAGAATTGTGGTTAACACCACAACCAGGGATTAAATGAGGTAGTTTGAAACATGGTTGGTGTTTCCCTTCTTTTACTTGATGTTTGAGTGGAACTGTTATAGGTATGGGAACCACTTCTGATGGTGGTCATTCTATAAATTTCTTTGTGTCTGCATGAATTATAGAGACCTTCGATCAATGTGGATGATCGTTTCATTTCCCAGAATGTAATGCTTCCACTGTCAACATGGCTGTACAATGGAGTACATATCTTTGTCGTAGGTGGGGTATTTGAGAACAACATCAGATAGTATTTCACTGTGATAGAGCACCATATTCCCATGTTGAGTGAGAACTGCATTGATAACATAATTTAAAGCATCTGTCTCAATCTCAATTAGCTATTGCAGGTCTGATAGAATGAGGGTTGGTGTCGAGAAGAGGCCAAATTTCAAATCCTCGAATGCTAATTTATGTTGTGATGTTTCCCAAACAAACTTGGCCTTGGCTCCACCCTTGGTCACTTGGCTTAGGGCCCAAGCAATATGAGAGAACCCTAGAAAAAACCTATGGTAGAAGTTGGCGAGGCCCAAGAAGTTGCATAGTTCAATCCGTGTCTTCGGGGTCAGCCAATCATGGATGAATTGGATATTGGATGGATCCACATGCACCTTTTTCTCATCCACAATGTATCCCAAATATTGAATTCTTTGCATGTTGAAGGAACACTTCTCCAAATTGGCATATAACTTCTACTGTGGAAGGGTGACCAAGACCTATTAAATGTGCTTCAAATGTTCCTCCTAGGTTTTTCTAAAGATGAGGATGTCATCCATATATACGACCACAAATGAGTTTTTGAATGGCCATAATATATCATCCATCATTTTCATGAATGTGGTCGAGGCATTAGTCAAGATGAAAGGCATGACCGACCAGTCAAATTGACCTTCTTTAGACTTGAAGGTTGTCTTCCATACATCAATTTACTCAATAAGCACCTAGTAGTAGCATGACTTCAGATCAATCTTACTGAAAAATTTGGCACCCTTTTTTTTTGTGTCTGGAGGAATCAACAACTAGTTGGGCACGTGGCCGTGTTATCCAACCGCTACCACTATAACCTCCAGGTGTGCCCACGATGCCCCTTACGCGGCACACAAGGTAAGTCGGGGGGAATTGAACTCGAAACCTCATGGAACTTCATTTTCACGGCACTTGCCAATTGAGCTTCCCCCCGGGGGAAAAAATTTGGCACCCTTGAGGTGATCTAAAAGATCATAAATTTGGGGGATTGGGTACCTATTTTTTATTGTGATCTTGGTCAAGACTATGTAATCACTATAAAGTTTCCATGTCCCATCCTTCTTCTATACTAGAACAATTGGGCTCTCTCAAGGTGAGGAGCTCAATCTAATGTGTCCCTTTAGAATTACCTCTTGGATTTGGTGTTTGATTTCTTAATTCTCCATAATAGAGTGCCTATACACATGGTGGTTAGGTAGAGGAACACCAGGTGTCAAATCAATTGAGTGCTTTACTTGAAAGTGTAAATGCACCCAAGTAGGTGAGATAAATATGTATTTGTTCTCTTCTACTATATTTTCCACTTGCTTATGATATGAAGAGAGACATTGTGCAGAGGTTTTGGTGGTTGCAGTGACCTTCCATTCGCCTTTCTATGAGACCATAAAAAGGAAAAATATCCTGATCTAAGAGACCAAACTTATGAATTGCTTCACAGAGATCAAAGAGACTATAGAAGTTGGGACTACCTATGGTACCCTATAGAGTTGACCTACCAAAGTAATAATGACACAACAGGGCCTAGATTCATAAAAAAAAACATGACGCTTCCACATATATGGTTT
>JZKD02S0464353.1:261770-272799 GCA_000966675.3 Picea glauca | reverse complement strand
TTTCTTCCATCATCAATTCATCATGTATATATTTGACCCTAATTTTCTTTCAAAGTACACAAATTGGTTGACACAAGTTTTAAGTTTTCATCAGTCTTTCTTCATTTTTCTTTCAAGTTCTACATTAATGTATATACAATGTATCTGTGTCATAGTTTTGATGAAAAATCCCTCTTTTTCGTTGATTTCTTAATCAACAGCATAAAAATACTAGAGGCGGGCAACAGTGACATGTGAATGGGGCCAACGTTGAATTTTTTTAAAACTATTTCTATATGCATAAATTTGACATGGTTAGACTATTCACATGCCTTAACAATATGTGAGGGTTTCTAGACTCAAATTTGACTCACACACCCACTTTATTCCATCATCATATCATCATATGGGATTAAAGGCATATACCATCATTTAGGGATGAAAACAAGTGCCTTAGGCCCTAAACAAAGCTTTCATGTGTTTAATGACCATGAACAAGGACTCCAACTAGGAATATGGGCACCATTAGTATGTTTTTAACAATAAGAATGGGTCATACAAACTCTACCATGACTAGAGAGGAAAAAAAGGGCCTTAGGTCCTAAACATATTTTCTTTGGCTCATTGGCCATTAACATATATTCATGTAGAAACATCCACAACTAATCAAGTGTTGAGGATGCCACTTGTTTGAAGGGGAGGGGCATGTTAAGCCCTAGATATTGAGATATTGCATTTATATTGTTATATTAGTGTTGTCATTATTGATCGACTAGGTCCTTTAATGGTTGGCCAAGCCCCTTAACCCTTTGTATCCTATATACACCAAGGAGACATAGTTTTAGAGATAATCTCATCCTATGCATTTGTAATATTGTAAAAGGAGGTTTCCCCTAGAAGAGGCTTCCCATTCATTTGGTCTCTTTCATTCTCAAGTTATCAAGTTACTTCTTTCTAATTTTATGCTATTTGGGATATTTGGTACATAACAAGGAGTCAAAGGTAGAATAGGTAGGCAAGAAGGAGAACCACCCAATTGGCCATAGATGACATTGAAGAGATCATATTGTTACTATTATTATAATTATTATTATTATGCGATGCAAGAGCGATAAAATAGGTAGAGGTCAAGAAAAAAGGTGATAATACATAGGTTGCATTAACCACAGGAATGCAACGATTGTGTGATCATTGAGCTATTATTTATAGGATCATTATTATTGACCAATAACGTATGGATTACTTTCTTATCAAATGTGAATTAGAGAATATATGTTTCAACAATCATTCATTTTTTGTACCAATAACTTGGGAACATATTTAGATCTATTAGAGATAAAGCATGTACAAGGATTGCCAAAAATGTTTTGGTAATGAAAATAGATGATGTGGAGGAAAAGGAGTGCAAGGGGTTCATTGATGAAACTATTAACCAATATGGCCATTGTATGTTTCTCTAGTTTCCATAGATATCCATAGTCATGATTTGCTTTACAAGGAACAAGTATTCTTCCACTTTTTAAATTCAATGAATAGTAAACAATTACTAATTATATTTGCAGTGGGTCATTTAGTCAACAAATTTGGCTTGGGATATAGTTTTTTCTTTGCAAAAGTAGGCAATTCTTCAAACTTCACACATATGATTGTTAGTGGCCACTAGTGCACGAGAATTATTTTTTCATATTGTAATGAATCAACAACCATGAATCATTTCAAATTAATCATCGATGGCCACTAGCACACACACTATAAGTCGAAGCCCTAGCCCCTACCACTGTAAGTCGAAGCCCTAGCATGTGCCAACACCCAGAAAATGGAGTGAAGATAAATCAACTTGAAGAGAAATCGACCGAGTACTGTGCAAGAGAAAAGGATGTCACCCAAATCGGTAAGTAATGTTTACTTTTTTAACTATAATGGGGTTGGGTTGATCATTGAGCATTGGATGCAATGCATCATTGTTTTTTCCGGCCATATATTCAACGACATTTCCACCTACATCCTCAGCATTGAGAGAACCCTAAAACTCATTTCATGCTGGGATAGAATATCATCAGATTAAATTGTTATTTATTTGTTATGGACAGGGCGAGAGCCGAGCTCTCAACCCTGAACCTTGATACATTGTTTATATTGTTGTATAGATTGTTATGTATTTGTTATGGATAGGGTGAGAGACGAGGTCTCAACCCTGAACCTTGTTACATCATTTATATCATTGTATAGAAGGGCGAGAGCCAAGATATCAACCCTAATAATTGATACTATGATTATATTGTCATATAGAAAGGTGAGGGCTGAGCTCTCAACTCTAAAAAAATGCCACATTTGGGATCGAATCTATTGACATCAACTTTATTGGGATCGAATCTATCTTTATAAAATGTTAACGCCCAGGTCTGATGTTGTGTATTCATTGAAATTTAGGGTTTCACTCGTGGCATCCATTCTCCAAATATTATTCAATGAAAATACTTCTCTTTTCACCTTTGAAACAATTTAGGCAAAGACAATCAAAACTTCATACAAAATATTTAAGGATCATCAATTATTGAAGTTTTGAGTGTTAAATATCGAACAAAGTTCATTTTTGTGGCTCATTCGTCATTCTTCATTAAAGGTAATGGGTTGATCTGATTATCATTGGAATGATGTATAAAAAATAAGTCTAGTTTTCATTAGTAATACCTTTTCCTTCCAATACGAAAATTCCATATATATAGTCTGGTTTCATTTGGATAACTCAAAGCATATTCAAGGTAATTTATAGCATTTGAAAAATCCATTCTTCAGTATCTTCAAAAATCCTACACAATAAAAATTTCAATCTAATTATCATTGTCCCAACCTAGCTCGAGATATTAAGTCATATGATTGCTTTGTGATGAAGTCCCAAGCATTATTGGTTTGTACCAGATTTTAAAATGTTAAGATTGCATGTTATTCGAGTACTCGCAATGAAATTTATTGACTATATTTGCACCAATTTGGTTCCATTTCTCCTTTAATTTATGAAAATAAATCTTTAATATTCACTTACTCTCAAAATGATTATTTTAGCACTGGACTAGTTTCAAATTCTCCCGAAACTTGTCATATAACAACTGGTAAACGTTGTTTCACCCTAATGAAATATATCTTGCACACTGAAAGTGGGGAGCATTGCTCCTTTTCATGACTCTATCATTCCCATTCTACCCAGAATTATATCCCAACTATATATTATCATTTTCCTTCCATCCTTCCATTTATATTGTTACTAGATAATCATGTGTTTCTCATAGCAAAATCTGTCTTGTTTGGACAACAAAAGAAGTCCCCACTTGGCTCAATATGTTCTTAGTAGATAAATAGATCTTACCCTTAAAATCACCGACCATGGAAATTTAAATCTCTATGTTGAGGGGTGGGCTACATAAAGTATGGAAAGGACAAAAATCTGAAGGAGAAGATAACATGGAAGACACATAATCTCGAGGAAGAGGCAAAAAATATTGAAAAAGAGTTGTAGTGACCAACCAATAATGGCATAGACCATATGCAAGTAATCATAGAATGTGGTGAAGTTGTGAAATCAACAGTAAGGGGAGTGATGAAGTGACACTGGAGGAGTTGAAATATTTTAGGATATGAGGAGAAGAGGCTAGTCATGGGTTGATAGAGAGAGGTTTGGTGTTGGAGAGGAGTATAGTGAGTAGAGCGAGTGGGGAAACTTCTATCGGTTTGGATGGGAAAACCAAGAATGTCCAACATATAGATGTGAGCATTGTTAAGGCCCTAACCCTCATTCATTATTAGTTTATCAATTATGATTAGGTCAGCTCAATGGTAGGTTACATTATGCACACACTATCTCCTATTTATAATAAAAGATATTCATTTGTATAGGCATATTTTCTTATGCATTGGATATATTTTAAAAGAATGTTTCCCTCTCCTAGTGGCTTATTATTCATTTACTCTTTATCATTATCAAGGCATGGAGTTACTTCTTCTTTATATTTCTTATGCTATTTGTGTAGTTTGGTTCATAACAAGTATGCAATTTTATTGTAGGAAATGGTTGCATTTGAAGAAAAATCTAATAGAAAATTGGATGGGAACATTCCCACTTAGACACAACTAGATCAAGCATTAGTAGACATGTTTCAATTATTTGGCAAGGAAGAGTTAGTGGTAGTTGGCATGGATTGTCCAGAAAATAACAAAGTTAGTCCAATGCAAATACTATCCCTTGCACATTCCAATCATATCTAGGTAACATCAGTTAATTTAACTAGTTGTGGTTTGAATATATTGTCTAGTAGTTAGGACACATTGGGAAATTTGCTAATAATGGAAGTCAACAAACTAGTAGTGGGAATACTCCAATGAGTACTGGTAGTCTCTTTACAAGTGGAAGTCACAACTTAGTAATTTAATTAGGGTCACAAGATTTTGTCTTTATACATACTCTAGTTGGCACCATGGATGGTATGCAAAGGAGTTCTATGTAACACTTTCTTGAATTTTCAGGAAAAGGAGATGAAGATCTTGAGCAACATTAGTTCCTTTATGAGACAATATAGAATGTAACATGAACCACATTGGATTTCCAACAGGTGGAATTTTAGGGGAAAATCCCTACGATGGTACTGAAATATGTGAAGAGAACACCTCTAGTGATGGGGAAAAGATGAGGTGTAGCAAAGATTTACTAATGAAATCCAAAAACCTAATATGAAGCAATAGAGCACTACCGAGCTCAAATTATTAAGTAGATGGTAGGGAAGTCTACTTGGGAATACAACCAAATGTTTAGGGATCTGATTAGTAGATCGACCCACCAAATTCAAGATGGAAATCACAAGAAATGGTTCATAACATTTCTCCTTCCCTTTACACAAACATTGTTGATGTAACAAACATTGGTGAAATAGAGGGAGGCCTTAGAGAAAGCAATATCCCTCAAATTTATCATAAGTTACCCATGTCCAACAATTAATTTTCCTACATCCAACCCCTAATTTTTCATTTGGAACAACCCCTATGTTAGTATAGTCTCAAAATCAATTGATTACTTTAATTGAGAATATTCAGTAGTTGACAAAGGACAAAACTACAAGGGAACACAAATGGTGTACTAATTGTAGAATAGAGGGTCACATAGCTAATGAACGCTCATTGTTGAGGGGAGGTGTTGCACATAATACTCCCCCATACCCATTTTTGCATTCACCATCAAGGGAATACTATGAAATTTGTAGAAAATATGAACAATATACCTTCAAGAATCATTGTCCTTAATTCTTGTAGCAATGTTGTACAACCATAAMCTAAGGTCATGTGTATGAGTGTTSATTAAAATGHTGAAGTARTCYRGAAAAYNBACCCATAAKMYARGGTCCCATGTATATGTRMTAKCCCCAATRTTGAATTABTCCAATAGGCCTAYMCATAAGYTCTAKAAGAAACAATACCATYGTAGAAGAATCATAYTGGAACTTACTAGGCACCCCCTTCTCRCATCTTCCCTCAATGATGTTCTTTTCATATAAAGGGGTATGTGCATGAAAGAGAAGCTCGAAGTAGTTGTCTTCCAACAAATGGATTTTTTTTATATACCATTCCTTGCAAGCCTCCTCTAAATCACACTATCCAAATAGGTCTCTTGTATACTCCTCTTCAATATGTCTCTAAAGTTTTAACCTTTGGATTGCTTCACATGCTTCTTGCAATTTTTGTATTTGATTATCTACAGGTAGTAGTTGTGTACAAACTACTTCGAGGTTTGCATAATGTGGGTGTGACTTAAAAAACTCTTCAACTTCAAGAAACTACTTCTTGTGATGTTCTTCATACTCCATAGAAAATTCAAGAAAACTTACAATGTAGGCTTCTTCCACATAGGATACATTTTCCTTCACTTTGGAGTAGAATCTTATATTTCTCTGTACAGTTATTTATTTCGCCTCAATGATTCAAAGATATCCTTTCTCATAGTTAATCGAACGTATGATATCAATATGAAAGACTATCATGTGATATGGACACTTGTAGATGTTGGTCACCTCTCACCTCATCTCAAAAACAACCTAAGTTTAACCATGATCCATGATTCTATGTTATCCTACATTCTTCAGATCAGAGAACAAACGTATGGTAACCAAATTACATGGTAAGTCATGTTCTAACTCACAACATTAAAAAATCAAAAGTCGAATTAGATGATCTGTTGTGACTAGAAACCCATTTCAGATTCTTCATCACTTGTAATTGTTGGAATGGAATGGAAAGGAAATCCAAAGATGAGTTTACAATACAATGCCTACAACCTTCTTATCACATCCTTAGTTATGTTAAACTACATCTATGTGATCTCTATTATATATTTCTAAGGCATTATACGCATGGATTTCCCCCTCTATTCTAAATTTTCTTATATCATTATAAACTTATTGATTGTGGGCAGCATTAGTGAATTTTGACTGTGGTCGCAAAACATGTATGTATGTATATGTGTATATGAGTCTGAAAATTCAGAGGATTGCCAGAAAACACCTACGGCTACCATTTGAGAACAACGATGTAAGATGATGTCAGAACTAAGAAGAATTCCAGCCTAATTATAGCCTAGTCACCTAATCATAGCCTATCATACCTTTATTATCCTATCATTTCTTGTCTTACCCATAGTTTAATCGTGACTACAAGCCCAACTAAAACACATAAACATGACCATCTCAAAATAGTGATGCAATGAGCGAACCCAAGCACAAACAATATTCACAAAAACTAGTCGAGTTAAGGATTTGACACTAATAATTCCCATTTGAAAATAAAGTTTAGGCCTACATAAATGACATCAAAATAAAGTGAGCATCAATATAGCAAGGAATCGACAAGTATAAATAAGAATAAACATGGGTTCCTAGGTTAGATCACATGCACAAACTACCCAAAATATTGTTTTCCAAGTAGTAAGAGATAGGGCCAATGCCAAATAGATAGTGTCTAAAAATAAATATAACAATGAACATAACACATGGCCAAGAGGTCATGAGAATGATATCCCAACCATATCCATACTCAAGGCTTATTATTAATTGTGGCCTGCTTTTGTGTGGATTCGTTTCTTTTTGTTGAACCAACTTGATATGTCACTTGGTCTCTCTACATCCCAAATACGAGTTGATCAATCTTCCCCTTATAATACGAGTTGATCAATCTTCCATTTAAGAAGAATGCATATTTGTTGTTTTCCTTTTGTCATCCTTGTATCCTACACAATTATCATTACTAGAATTGAAAGGGGCATTCTTCTTAACTGCTCTCTCATTCGATGGACTACAGGTACAACCAAACGAGTATTTGTCATATCTGTCTTCGTCGAGTGAGGAAAGTTCAAGTAGACAGAGAGAAACTAGAGGTGAGAAGATCAGAAGAAAATTCCATAGACGTGTGGAATTTTTTCTTGCTAAAGGGGGGTCCTGCTCTTATGATGCTGAGAGCATAGATGACATTGAGGTGCTCTTGAGGTACAAACATTTAGTGAAACGATAGGTACCCAAGGAACTTCCTCAAGTAAACAATGATTTTTGTCTGGATGAGAGGATATATCACATTGCTCCATCATCGTTACATGACTTGGGGCTATTTTCCATGGATGGCATAAAGGTTTTTTATGACGAAATAACTGAATTGATGGAGTATGTTGGGCCTTGTTACAATTATAGAGATTGGATGAAGCTAGTCCAATATACGCGAGGTATGCGGATATACGGAGTGGCTGAAAATTATATATAGCTAAGAGACAATGATAAAAACAAAGGAGGGTCTATGTATATTGACAGAAGGCCAAAGGCATCGGGCAATATTGCGGGGTTTATAAATAGTACACGACCCGGGACAACAAATAAGCAACCCAATTGCATATTTGAGGGGTGGGAACAAAACCATGTATTTGTATGTGCAATAAAATCAATAACTGTAGGGGAGGAGTTTTTGATTGATTACAACTTGAATCAAATACATAAGAACATTGCTATTATGGGGGCGATAATTTGAAATCTATTATGTTTACTTATCATGATGTGATGTGGTGCAGTTTGTAAATTTGTATTCCCATTGTTTGTAAATTTATCGTTGTTCATGATGTTTATTTGTTATGGATTTCTAACACCTAAATCTTATGCACATCATACTCTTAGTGGTTGCATGAGTCATTTCATTTGTTATAGATTTCTAACGCCTAATTTTGAGTAGGCTGATTGTGGAAAAGCACCAGCTGACCCCTCAAAACAGGTAAATTACAGGCAATGCACTTCACTATAATGCACATCATACTCTGTGAGTTTTCATGAGTCATTTCATTTGTCATGGATTTCTAACACCTAATTCTTGGCAAGATGATCATGGAAAATCTCCAGCCCCCCCAGAACAAGCATATGATTAACATTTCCGAATTACATTTAATGTGAAATTTATTATTTGTTTATATAATTGAAAATAACTTTTCTTTATTGAAATATGTAGTCCATGGGCCATGGTTGTGATGATTGGGTCGACGATGACTTGTTGGATTACCCCAACATAATGGTAACAATAAACAAAATCATCAGAAAAACGAACAGAGAAATCCTTCGCTTGATTGAAAGTAAAGATCAAAATCAAGAAACTAAAGAAAGGATAGAGTAGTTAAAGGAAAACCTTCAAAAATATAAGGTAATAACCATATCTTAAAGTGATTTTTTTTTTTCGTAAGTTCAATTATGAATGTTTCATGTTTATAACTTTTACATTTTCTAATCAAAAAAACTTTTTCTTTCTTATATAGGATTTTTTGGCTCCAATTCAGTCGGCTCCTGCAGTAGATGTTGGTAGTAGTCATGTTGCAGAGAGTACACCACAACATCCAGCCATCACGAGCCAACATATACTGCCTAGGATATTCATCACTCCACCTACGATTGATCCCAGTCATACTCAGACTGGGTCCACACCTATAGCTGGGGACCATGAGCATGACATACCCCTTTAGCCGGAGGTGGCAGAGCCACACGCATGAGCTGGTGGTAGTGGCAGTGATGACACTATCAGTTCATTTCCTGGATCATCACGTGTTGCCAACACGGGAACAATTTCATGCACTTTTTTGGTGAATGAGAAAGGAGTTCCAATAAAGACATTAAAAATTCTAGGTGCTTTTAATTGTTTTAACCATTTGTTGTTGTATATCTGAAGCATATATCATCTTATATATTATTATTTTCTAATTAATGATCGTTTATTTTTGCATGTAGGAAACAACTTGTTTTATAAACACTTGCATGACCAGTCGTTGGAAATTTTTGGTCCCACGTTATGCAGGATGTGGAATTCTCAGAGTATTCACCTCAAAAAAGAAATCTTGGACTACCTTGAACATATGTTTGGGGTAGATACCTTTGACAAAAGCGAGGTCTCCAAAGTGGTGGGCGTATATTTAAAATATATACGCAACATGTATAGGGTTAAACTGCAAAAGAACCCTAGGTATGAGCATCCACCCGTTATTTTTGTGAGGGAATAGAAGGCGTTCATTAAGGACGCAAAGGAGAAGAGATTGAGAAAAGAAGGAAGAAATCCACCTGGTCAAGGAAGGTAAGTTACAATTTGAATTCAATACTTTTAGCTTTCTTTATTTTTAAATACAATTGCGGTATATAACATAATTGAAATTTTTCATAGGCTCCCTGACACTTTGAAAGCCACCAAGGCAAGGGTTGAGAAACATGGCCAACACAGACTAGGCCAAGGCGACTATTTGAAGTTACAGGCACGAATTGTAAGTAATCAAACATCTTAACAATATTATTAGTTATATCACCTTCTAGGTTTATGGTAATTCATGGGGCAACCAATAAAAAAAATCAATACTCTTATGCAATGTAGGGGGATGATTTTGGTACCAAAGCCACTATGGAAGACCTCCGGCTTGGTTAAAAGTATGGATACCAAGCTATTATTGATCACCGAAAAAGATTGGCACAATCGCCAAGATGCAGTGTGCATGAGATGGTATATTATAAAAATATAACCACAATAACATGGTTTCATTACCTTTAAAATACATTCTCATTTGATATCGTCCAATAATTTTATATGTTTCTCTGTTATTTATAGTAGGGGAGCAACAATATTACCGATCCCATCAATAGTATTGCATAATAGTTTGTTGATAGTAGAGAGCAACCACAAGATGGTGCTTCCGTGCAACCCCATGAAAGTGAGGTGCAACCTCTTGACAGTGAGGTGTAGCCTCCTGAAAGTGAGGTGCAACCTAATCCTAACATAACTGGGTCGGTACAGCCCTATGATGTTGCTGCACATGACAACCACGATGGTAATATGGTTGTATATTAATCATATATAACTTAATAATTTCGTACTTATGAATTTTGTGATTCTATTTTTTCTTTTTACTAATTCAATTATGATTGTCTACTTATAAATTTTGTGGTTTCAGTGGTAGAGCTGCACGACATACATCGAGATCCTCTAACAGAAGAGGAGCACAGGACAGGTAACTTATTACATTCCAGTCATATTTTTTCTTATCAATGAACTAAATCAATTGTATTCAATAACTTGCCCTATAAATTTAATATTTTTTGTTGCTGTAGGCGATGATCCGCATCTGGTGCCTCAACGTTATGAGTACATGACAAGGAATACAATGCGTGTGAGAATGCAAGGACAATCAACAATAGAATATCATGCAGTAAAAGAAGATGACACAAATATTGATGAAATATTTAGGAAATTAGCAGCAAGTCGTGCAAAGAAAAGAAAAAAAAACCTAGTATTGATGTATAATATTATAATACCAATCATTTATAATAAAAAAAAATTCACATATGCCTGTCAATATTAAGGTCTTGCATATCTTTTTTTTTTCTTTTCCTTTCAATGAGTGTTACAGGTATGAACTAACTGAGAGGGGGGGGGGTGAATCAGTTAGTGTAGATTATTAATAATTTCTTTCCTTTTCTAACTTTGAATCATTAATCTTAGTGGCAGTGAGTCT
>JZKD02S0464353.1:225276-261760 GCA_000966675.3 Picea glauca | reverse complement strand
TTTCTTTTCTCCATTTCCAATTGCAACAACCAATCCATCTCTGCCTTTCCTGAAGCTTGAGCCAACCAATGATTTTCTCAGGGATCTTGTAGAATTTGGCAACCGGAATGGGCTGGTTAGTGTTGAAGAAACCTTATGTGCCTTTTATGAACTTGAGAAAAATAATGCCTCGCCACTTTTCAACAATTTTTTTTTTTTAAATATTAAGGTCCGTCGGTCTTCCGACTACTACGGGTCGAACTTCTAATGGGAAACACTCCCAGCAAAGCGTCGGAACTACAACATGCTCGTTGGTCGCGTCGGTGGGATAGCATCGGAATATTCTTCAGTAGACCGATGGACATCGTTGGTAGTTTTCTGGTTGTCCTTTGAAATTCAATTTTTAAAGGCCGTCGGTCGTCAGATGTTAGGGGAGTTGGAATACCGACAATAGTCCAACGTTGAAAAAACCACGAAAGATTTTCCAACACATGTTGAGACCTCATAAGTGGCGGTTGAGTGATGTAAAACGTAGAGGGTACGATAATAGGGCATTGGAAATTATGTCCATTTATAGTAGTGTCCTTGGGGATACTCTCCCTGAATGAACTCTTCTTGAAACTGATCTCTTGAACTGAACTATCCTGTTTATGGTGCTTCCTCGTGTAAATATAAGACATATAAGATAAGCATTCAAAAAAATTCATTTTGGAGTATAAATTACTCCGCGTCTCTGGTGAAGATACTCAAAGGATTCAAATGGAAGCGATTTTATAAATATTTCTGCCACTTGTTTTTTTTGCCCATATATTCAACTTTGATGTTCTTCTCTGCAACCTGTTCCCATAGAAAATGATACTTGATTGGAATGTGCTTCATCTTGGAATGCATCACCAGGTTCTTTGAGAAACTGATTGCACTTGTATTATCACAATAGATTGGAATAGGATCATCATACTCAACCTATATATCTGTTAGAGTTTGTTTCATCCATAGAACCTGTGTACAACATGTTGTTGCTGCAATAATATTCTTCTTCGACTGTAGATAAGAATATTGATGATTTTTTCTTTCTTAGTTATGATACTAAACACTCACCTAAGTAGAACGCTTCTCCACTGGTGCTTCGTCAGTCATCAATTCAACCTTCCTAATTTGCATCTGTGTAGGCAATAAGTGATAGATCCTTTCCTTTTGGATACCATAATCCAAACTCTCTTGTTCCTTTGAGATATTTGAAAATCCTCTTCACTTCTACTACATGTGATTCCTTTCGTTCTGATTGAAATTGTGCCACATGTCCAACTGCCTGCATTACATATGGTTTGGATGTTGTCACATATAGTAAGCTACCAATCATTTACATGTATTTCCTCTAGTATGTAGACTTTGAATCGTCATATTTTCTCAACTTGCAACTCGTTTTCATAGGAGTGGCAACTGGTTTGCAAACTTCAATTCTGAATCTCTTTAGCATTTCTTTGATATATTTATTTTGAGAAATAAAAATTCCTCGGTTTCTTTGACGTATTTGAAGACCCAAAAAGAAGGATAGTTCTTTGAGTAATGGTATTTCAAATTCATTCTTCATATCCTTTACAAATTTATGGCTTAACCTATCATCATTACTTCCAAAAATAATATCATCAACATAAACTTCAATTAATTAAATTCCATCTTGAGTTACCTTGATGTAGAGGTTGATGTATGCACTTCCTTTTATGAACCTTGCATATTGTATATATTTATCCAGTCTAGAGTACCATGCTCTAGGATCCTTTTTTAGACCATACAAGGCCTTATTCAATTTATACACATAATCTGCATTCTTTGACAACTAAAATCCTTCTGGTTGTTCAATGTAGACTTTTTCTTCAAGTTCCCCATTCAGAAAAGTTGATTTCACGTCCATATGATACAATTTAATATTCTTGTTACATGCATAAGCTAATAACAATAGGATTACTTCCATTATGGAAACTGGGGCAAATGTCTCTTCAAAGTCGATTCCTTCAACCTCTGCGTATCCTTTACATACCAATCTAGTGTTTTTCCTTGTAACCTTTCCATCTTCATTCAATTTATTTATAAAAACCCACTTTGTGTCAATCACATTCTTATTCTTTGGTCTTGGAACCAATTCCCAAGTGTCATTATTTTCTATTTGATCAAATTCTTCATCCATGGCCTTATTCCATAATTCATGCTTACTGGCCTCTTCAAAATTGTTTGGTTCAATCATAGATAAGAGTGCTAGGTGCATTTGTTCTAGTGAATGAATTCTTCTTTTAGTCTCAACTCCTACATCTTTGTTTATGATAATCTGATATGAAGGATTATTCTTCTGTACTCATTTTCTAGGTGTCTTTGGAGGCACTTGTTGAACTTCCTCTTCTACTTTTGTTTGATCTTCTTCATATTCCCCTTCTACTTCTTCTTTATATTTTGATTATTCTTCTTAAAGTTGTTTCACTGACTCATTTTCTTCTTCTTTTAATTCTTGTCCACCTGTCTCATTAATTGTTACATTGATGCTTTCCAAAACTTTGTTCAATCTCATATTGTAACACTTGTATGATTTGCTTGTACTTGAGTAACCAACAAGTACTCCTTTGTCCACATGAGAGTCAAACTTTCTCATTATGTCATCTTCACTTTTGATGTAGCATTTGTTTCCAAATACTCGGAAGTGCTTCAAATTTGTTGGTATTCTTTTCCATAGCTCGTAGGGAGTTTTGTCATTGTTGTTTCTGAGCATTACTCTATTTTGAATGTGAACTGTTGTATGCACTGCATGTGTCAAAAAAATATTTGTCAATTTGGAATCCATTAGAATTTTTCGATCCATTTCCTATGTAATTATCATCCATTATGATAATGTTCCTTTGTCTTTGAACCACTCTCTGAACCAATCTGTGAATCCATGCTCTCATCCACTGTCATATATATGTCTAACCCTGCTAAGTGTTCTTATGAATCCATCTCTGTCCTTACATTCCAAGACTCTACTGCACAATTGTCCATAATGTTGACCCAGTTATCACTATACTATCATGAAGCTTTCACTGTTACAAATGATTAATCTATCAAACTGTACTTCTGGTAACTGACTGCTCTAGATCTGTCTACTCAAAATCTACAAGTTTCTCAAAGGATGGTTCTTTGGTCTATCACAACTATTGCATAGAATCCCCCTATCTAATATTCATATTACCTGGGAGTCTCTAAGCCAAATGGATCATAACAATTCCTGCTCTGATGTGTATTCATCATCATCTTCATTGGTAGATTCATCATCTCTCTAAGCTCTGACTTCTTTCTTTATGTCTGTGGATTCATCTTTCACTACAATGCTTGAAAGTACAATCTCTTGAACCTGTTCCTTATTTACATGTCCTTCTTTTATTTCAGTTATTTTCCAAACCTTTCTGTATCTGACATCTGTCTTTTTATTTGTAGAATTGTCTTCATCTCGTTTTATTGCCAATCTTGAGATCTGGGACCTAGTCTTTGTTCACCTATTCTTCGTGTTTTCTTATCCATACTTTCTTATATCTGATATCAATGTTCTCTTTCATGGAAGTATCGATCATGCTTCTACAATCACTAGCTATGTGTCCATAGTTATGACATTTGTAACATTCAATGTTACGTGGGGCCACATAGGCATTTCTTGCTTGAACATTTTTATAATCCTTGCAATCTGCAACCTTATTTCCAAAATTAGTACAATAAAAACAATGACCATAAAAGAAATTTTCATACCTAGGAGTGAATGCTCTTATTTGTGGTGTAGTACTTCTGAAATTCTTCCTTGACTAATCATGATCATGATTGAAGATTCTTTGTGGCTTGAACATGGATGGTCTTCTTGAATATGTATCTTCAATAGTTTTCTTATATTTTGGTTGACCATGATTCCTTCCTTTGAGAACTTATGCATAACTTTTTCTATTTTCTTCATTCTTCTTTTCTAGCAACCTAGAGTGCTTCTCTTCATTCTCTATAACTGATGTGGATGTTTCTATCTCTTCAGCGTTCTTGTTGAGCTTGGCAATTTTACTTCTCAATGTGACAACTTCTTCTTCAAGCTTCTCAACCTCTTCTTCTTTCTTCATTATCTGAGACTTCATGATTTTGTCTTTTATTTTTGCTTCTTCAAGATGAATTTTTAATGTGAATATTTATTGTTCAAGTCCTTTCTCTTCTTGACCAAATTCTACCTCAATATGGTTTAGATCATTAATTCTTTCCTTAAGATGATCTGTCAATATGTTCTCTCTCATTTTTTATTCTTCCTTTTGTGCTGCTGTGTTTGCTTCCAAATACTTCTTTTGATATTCAATATTTTCTTCGATCTTTCTGGCTTCTTCTAGATGATTTCTTAAGTTCTCGATGACCTGTTGGACTTCTTAAAAAATGTGAACACTTTCCTTTTGTTTCATCAATTCCTTCTTGAGTGACGTATTTTCTTCTCTTAGTTCATATAAAGCACTAATCAATTCTGCTTCATAATTTTCTTTCGTTTCAATTGGTTTTTCTGTCTCATTTCCTCCATGGCATTCTATTTCAAGATGTCTGCATTTTTCACAATTAAATGAAAACAACATACCTCTAGTGATTATGTTCTCTTCATCTTCTGAATCTGTTTGACATGGTGAACATAATTCTTCTTGATATGTATCTGCATCTTCTTTGGAATTTTTTGAATCTGTGATGGGTGAAGAATATATTCCATGTAACTTATCCCAAAGTTATTTGGCTGATGAACATTTACCAACCTTTTCTCTTACTAGATTAGGTAATCCTTCCCAGATGAAATCCATTGCTATTTTTTTATTCTTCTTCAATTCTTTCTTGGCTGCAGACTTTTCCCTTTTTGAACTATCATATCTTGTAACAACTGATAGCCAAATATAATGTCCTTGTGCTTGTAAAAATACTTTCTTCCTTCTACTCCACATCTCATAATTTAAACCATCCTAACCATTAAACATTGGTACTCCATTCTTAGAATAATCCATGATCTCCTTCCAGTGGTTAAACTATTTCCTGAAGGAACTTTCTCTAATACCAATTGTTGGATTACTAAGAGGGGGGGGGAATCAATAATAGAGCAATTCAATCCTTTTTAACAAAAAAATTCAAGTGTTATATCAATGTAGAATTATCATACAATAGTTGCAGAGTAAATAAATAATGAACAAAGGGACAATCATACACATACACAGTACACCAATGTTTTTACGTGGAAACCCAAAGCGGGAGAAAACCACAAAATAATTTTCTTATATGTCTTTAAGAATTACATTCATTAGAAGCACCAACTTCCTTTGTTTTCTAGCTGCAACTGGAAGGAGGATCCAACCCCCTAGTTTCTCAGGCTACAACCTAAGGGAATCTCCAACTCCCCAATTCTCTGGCTACAACCAGAAGGAGGCTACAACCCCCTATGTTCTCCTGCTACAACTAGAAGGTGGCTACAAACACTTGTCCTTTCCCCATCCAACCTCCCTGAAATATAAGTGTCAAATGTAGAAACTTAATATATCACTGAGAAACCTGTCACTGTATACTCATCAACCAATCTGATCTAATCACATATACCTCAAATGTAGAAATTGAATATGTCACTGAGAAACCTTTTATTGTATACTCATCAACCAATCTGATCTGATCACATATACCTCAAACACTATACCACAAGTTTGTACCTCAAACCATGTGCTAGAACCTCATTGTTATACAACCTCTATCTGTACCAATAACTTCAACAACATAGCTCAACCAAAATCCCTCAAACATGAACCAATACTAAACTTTAGTAGATCTTCCTCAAATCAACTCTACAACAAGCCATAAAATCCCAAGAGGGAATCCAACATATTTATAAGGAAAACGCCCAACTTGATTCATAAATTTGACACTACACATTTAAGAACCATACCTTTTTTTCTTCTCGTAGAGTTTTGTTATCGTGGTTTTTCTACTGTTAATCCACTGCTGCGATTTTTCTGCTGTGGTTTTTCTACTGCACTTTTCCTGTTGTGATTTTTCTGCCACACTTTTCCTACCACACTTTTTCTTCCACACTTTCCTCCTGCGCTTTTTCTTCTGCAGTTTTCCTGCTGCACTTTTTTTGCTACATTTTTCCTGCCGCACTTTTTCTGTGACAGTTTTCCTGCCGCACTTTTCTCTATCAATAATACTTGCCCAAATAATCTTTCACAAAAATGGATATTCAATGATATTCAAGTGTTATTTGAATGAGAGACCCTTGCCTCTTATTTATACTTTTATGTAGCTTCCTCAAGGGGTTAACTTCTAACCATATGAACCCACTTTCCTTATTTTATGGTTAACCCACTTATAACCACTTGTCCACTTAACTTAACCACTTTCCATAATTAGTAATTTCTCCATTAAATTTATTATTTAAATAATTTATTTTTCATCCTCTTTGACTTATAGTACACTCATCACTTCACTTTATTATTTAAATAATTTATTCTTTGCAAACACTTTGACTACTTTGACCTTTTGGGGCTTCTAGATGACTCATGAGGGTTCTCCAATTTCACATGGCCATAACTCTCTAATCGTGAGGAGTTATGTGATGTTCCACATACCACCAAAAATGGAATGACATGTACTATCCATCTAGAATAGTTTTACTTGTAAATATATCAAAACTCGTACCATTATCCATCAAACAAACTTGGGCCCATTACCCAAACCTTTTTGCTACTGAAATTTGCTACCGGACTTTATTCAAGGGTTGACATCAATGAAAACCAACCCAATTAATCAACAACAATAGCTTCTTCAACCAATTAATAAATCTCAAGAAAAAGGGTTCAATTACAAAGCACATTGAGAACTTCCAAAGATTGAATATAATGGTAACGGATATTCCATATGATCGCTTGATTGATGTCTTCATAGGAAATTTAAAGGATAACATTCAACATGAGGTTCTCCTTTGGGAACCTGAATCATTGGAGAATGCGTTCAGGGTGGCGAAAAATGTTGAAAGTAAAAATATGGCTATGGCTACTAGAAGGACCACCCCTAACATCTATCAAGAGAATAATGTTACTTCTTTTAAACCACCTCAACCTAGAAGGTTGACACCTCAACAATTGGAGGAAAGTAAAGCAAAAGGTTTATGCTTTAATTGTGTCAACAAGTATAGTAAGGGACATAAGTGTGGTGAGAAGAGATTATTATACATACATTGTGAAGAGGAAAAAGAACAAGAACCATCTCAAGATGAATATGTAGAAGAGATTTCTTCTTAAAAGACGAGTCCCACCATATCATGTTATGCATTGGTTGTAATTAGCACTCCTCAAACCCTCAATATCGAAGGATATATCAAAAATAAAAAGGTAATAGTGATAATTGATTTCAGTAGTACTCATAATTTCATTCATTGTAAATTAGCCAAAGCTTTCAATTACTTTATATATTCAACGCCAGAGTTTCAAGTAATGATTGCAAATGGAGGAACTATCAATTTCTCAGGAAAATGCCATAAGATCAATTTTACTATGGGGGAATATGTAATGAATATTCCAATTATTGCTATACCCATGGGTGGTGTTGATGTCGTACTAGGGGTATAATGGTTATAATCATTGGGAACAATGGATTTTAATTTTCAAGAACTTTTCATGAAATTTTCATTGGAAGGAAAGGAATTTGACTTAAGGGGCATCACAGGGAAACCTAGTAAGGTATTAATCTCTAATGGCATGACAAATTATTGAAAAAGGGGCATCAGGGTGTAATTGTACAACTATGCTCACTATATGTTCAAACATATATGACATCTATTCTTCTAGATATCCAAGGGATCGATGATAAGCATTCCAAAGTATTTGCAGATATTACCAAAGGTATTCCACCCACTCACGATCACAATCACACTATTCACTCAATTCCTAGGAGTGTTCCTCCTAACATTAGGCCTTACAAATACCCTTATGCCCAGAAGAATGAAATTGAGCGTATGGTTGAATAAATGTTAGAGGATGGAATTATTAGACCTAGCCAAAGTTATTACTCAACACCCATGGTAATGGTACTTAAGAAAGAGAGCTCATGGTGTATGTGTCTAGATTATAGAGAGCTCAACGAGATCACCATTAAAGGTAAGTTTCCCATTCCTATCATTGATGAATTGTTATATGAACTACATGGAGAAATATACTTCACAAAGTTGGATCTTCGTTCAGGGTATCATCAGATTAGAATGAAGGAAGAAGATATCCCAAAAAAAAACATTCAGAACTCATGAAGGCCATTATTAATTTTTGGTCAGGCCTTTTGGACTTACGAATGCACCTTCCACATTCCAAGGGTTGATGAATTCCATTTTCAATCTCTTCCTTCAAAAATTTGTGTTAGTGTTTTTTGATGATATACTAATATATAACAAGTCTTGTTTTAGTGTTAGTGTTTTTTGATGAACCACTGTCTTAAATACTTCCTAGAACAAAGACTATCCTCATAAGAACAACAAAAATGGGTGACCAAGATGTTGGGTTATGGATTTGAAATCATCTACAAAAAAGGGAAGAAAAATGTTGTGGTAGATTCACTCTCAAGAAAGGATGAATATGTTGAAGAATTTCTTTGTGCTATTTCTATCATACAACCTGATTGGATAACATAAGCAATGGATGAATGGAAGAATGACAAAGAAGTGGGGACTCTCATTCAAAGGTTGCAGCAGGATTCCAGTGCATCCAATACATTTACATGGAATAATGATTCACTATGGTACAAAGATCACTTATATTTATGTAAGAACTCCCAACTCAAACAAAATGTACTTTTGGAATTGCACACTTCTCCGGTAGGAGGGAAGTCAGGATTTTTGAAAACCTATCACAGGGTCAAGAGGGAATTTTTTTGGGATGGCCTTAAAAATTATGTTCAAAGATTTTTGGCAGAATGTTTGGTTTGCCAACAAATTAATATGGAAACAATTAATACCCCAGGTCTTTTACAACCATTATCCATTCCAATTCAATGTTGGGAGGAGTTTCCATGGATTTCATTACAAGGTTACCAGAGTCTGAAGGAAAGAGTGTCATTATGGTGATTGTTGATAGAATTACCAAGTAAGCACACTTTTGTGCACACTCTCATCCTTTCAAATCTAGTATAGTTTCTATCGCATTCATGGAGACAATTCAAAAGATACATGGAATCCTAGAGATTATTATAAGTGACAGAGATCCCATCTTCACTAGAAATTTTTGGACATAATTATTTTCTTGTTTGGGTACTCAATTGGCTCATAGATCATCTTATAATCCTAAATATTATGGACAAACTAATATGGTGAACAAATGTATGGAAGGCTACCTTCGTTGCTATGTCTCCAATAAACAAACACAGTGGTTCAAGTAGTTACCCTTGGCAAAATGGTGGTATACCACTTCATTTCATACTGCAACAAAAATGACACCATTTATGGCAATTTATGGATATCACCCACATCACATCAATTCTTCTCTAAAATAAAAATATAAGGTTAAAGCAGTGGGATATCACATCGAGCATCAACAACAAGTTCTCCAACTCAAAGGACAACCTGACCATGGCACAAAATCACATGAAACAACAAGCAAATCAACATTGTAGTGAAAGAAGTTTTGATGTAGGGGATTGGGTATTTTTAAGATTACAACCATACAAACATATGTCCCTCAAGCAAGCTAAGAAGGATAATAAATTATCACTGAAGTACTATGGCCCTTATAAGGTGTTTCAAAATATTGGTACTATGGCATACAAATTGGAGTTGCATGCATCTTCGTGAGTACACCTAGTTTTCCATGTTTCATGTTTCTAGAACTTTAAGAGGAAGGAAAAATCATATTGCAGCCTGAATCTATCACCGAAACAATAATTTTCTAGCTGAGGAATATATCAATTTCAGAGTATCTCATTAAGTGGAAGAAACTACCTGCTAAATATTCCACATGGGAAGATGATTCTTTTATATAAAAGCATCCAGAACTACTCAAGCATTGAGGACAACACTTGTCTGAAGAGGGGAATGTTAAGCCCTAAATCATGGCACATTACCCCTTAATTGGGGTATATTACATTAGTATTTTTATTTTATATATGTCATCTTGGGTCCATTAGTTGTAATTGTACCTCCTAGTCTCCTATATATACCAAGGAGACCTTTTCATTTGGAATCATCTTGTATTTGTGAATTTATGTAATGTATAAGGAGGTGTCCCCCTTGAAGAGGCTTATTATCTGAATTTCTCTCTTTGTCAAGGCATGGAGTACTTATTCTGAGGTTTTTATGCTATTTTGATATTTGGTTCTTAACATGGAACAAAAGTTTCAGCTCTTTTGAACCTAGTGATATCATTCTACATTTGTCTAATGGTTCTTCTCATATGAGCAATCTCTATTCTCCGTCTTGTTTCTTGAGTAGTTGTTGGATCATCTATGACATTAGGAGGAATCCTTTGGAGGATCCCTCTACCAATTCCTCAATTTTCAACATTTCTCGAAGTAGATGGTCCTTGATGCGATATAGAAAGAGCGATAATTTGTCTTTGTACTTTCCCAATAATGATCTTAGGATCAACATTGGTCTCTAGCATAAATTCTTCCATATTGATTTATTTTTGAATGGATCCATATAAGTCATTTATTTGTGAGGATCTAGTAGCATAATTTCCATTTCCAGGCATTTCGTTCTTATAACATCCGAATATAATGGGAGCATTTGGTCGTTGCTCTTCTAGAATTTGATTCAATATATTAAAAAATTGCATATCAAAATCTCTTATTCTTTCTCGCCTTTGAAATGAATTTGATTGAACGGGGTGAGAAACGTGTGATATGCAATGGAAGCTGCATACATAGTCATGAACATGTTCTCTAAATCATCAAATGATCTAATTGACTAAGCAAGGAGAGAAAGATACCATTCACAAGCTGGGCCTATAAAGGTTTACAAAAACACTCTAACCATCACATTGTCATGTTCAATTAAATGGATATCACAAAGAGCCAATAATTGGTCCATGTGTCTCTTTGGATTCATAATTCCATCTCCTGGAAATACTAGCAAAACTCCTTGAGGGAGGGTGGGTATTGTATGTTGTTCCCCTTGTAAATTAAGTAGGCTAGACCTATCCCTTCTTCTTGTAACTCTTTATCTTTCATTTATTTCTTCTAGATTCTTAGGAATCTTTTTTCTTTGTTCTCGATCTCCCATGATTAGGATTATTCTTATTTCTGATCTATAATTTTCACCAACTTTGTGAAGATATATTTTTTACTCTTTTTTTGTGTAAGTTCCAAATCTTTAATCTATTATTGTACAACTAAAAATACAATCAAGAGAGCTTCAAAGTATTAGGGTGGTTGAAGATAAGAAATCCCCTATTCAAGTTCAAAACAAGAATATACTATCAACATCAAGCCTTCCCATGCAAGGGAAACCAAGCGCTCAAAAACTATGCTTAAAATCTTTCCCATAAGTGGGAAACTGGGAATATAGTGGCCAAAATGAAACTTGAAAATGGATTTCCTAACAACTATTGTAAACAAAATTCTAGCTAATGTTTTTGCCAAATGGCTACTAATGAAAACCAAAAGCATAAAATAAGAAACTAGGTGAACCGAAGATTACTTGAGAGGGCGACTGGAGGCCGCATCCTTTGGTTTTTCTTGATAATTGGATAGCAATAGGTTCCTTCACTGGAGGATTTTTCCTTTCATTCTTTGGTAGGTAGACCGACGAGCTTGGGGAATGAATAAGGGCCTTCTAGGTATTGTCACTCAATGTGTTTTCTTTTGTAAACACTAGTATTCCCAATTCCAACCATAACCTGAGCTTCATGGGGATCCTTTACTTGCTGGGAGTCTTGGTGCTTTGGGGGATCATGAGCACGAGAAGGGCTCTCCAAAGAAGAGGTATGATTATAAGGAGAGGAGGTTAGAGAATATTTAATATCCAGTGGGATTCTTAGAGAACACAGTAAAACTTGGGAAATCATGTTCTTCACAGACCAATAATGGTTCATACGAGTTCGAGCCTGCTGTCCAGCTAACTGTTGTACCAAAATTTATTCTTCCTAGTCATACAACATGTCCCTCAAATACCTAGAAAATAAGCTATCATAAACTTCTTTCATCGTGCCTTTGAGGCTAGAATGACCAGAGTGACCACAACCACCTCTTCCACACTGGGGGGTAGCACATAATCATCTAGGCATAGTAGCTTCAGAGGGAAGACAACTAGAGATTCTCTCTTGAATACACAGTCTCGTAGAGAGAGTAAATCCGCCCAAGTTTTGGCTTAACACAATACAATAGCAGCACACAAATCCTAGAGACATAAACCACCTAGAGGAATTAACCTCACAGAGATGTCGAATAGGAGCGTAATAGTGAGTCCATATAGAGTAAATCCAAAACCAGGAAATTCCAAAGCGAGAATGGTTTTTTCCATCCATCGGAGGAGCCCATATCCAACAAAAAATTGACATGATTTCCATTGTACAGATAGTAAACTTGAGCATAGGTCGAAGATCCAGTGAATTGAATGGCCTTGACCATGAATTATGCAGGGATTTAATTCGCATGAGGTGCAAATGAAGGGGGATCCAGGTGGTGTGGAGTTGGCTGCCTCATCCCAACTCCCACGCATGTTCCTAGGCATCCTCTATCACCCTCATTCAGGGCTTGGCAATATTTAAGCGCCAAAGTAGTGCATTCTTTCTTGAGATTTGTATGAGAAAGCAAAGCAAAATCCAGATCTTGATGAGTAGAATTGCTTGAGTCTCCTTCATTTTCTAGTCAATTTTCTATCGAGTTAGATTTCTACTTGACATGTTGGAGACTGATTTTCCCAGAGAGAGGTAATAGTTCTACGAGTTGAGATAAACAATAATTGAGTCTCTAGCTTTGCAAAATTTTTCTTATCTGAGAACTACATTGAATTTTCTGGGCTAAAGAGATGATCAACTGGGAGTCTCCTTCAACCATAAGGGGATAGAGAGACCATTTGTTGGTGATGTGAATGCCATGTATGAGAGAAGTCAAGTCTATGACATTTTTTTTGTCGAGGCCAAGAGCACCAAGAAAGATTCAGATGATAAGTTTAAAGGTGTTCCTGAAGATTCCTCCATATCATGTTGGCCCAGGGTTTCCTTTTGAGGATCCATCAAAATCAAGTTTAAAGTAGCCTATGGGTGGTCATATCCATTTATCCAGACTTGTTGGGGGACTCTATTTTGGAGAGAATTGTATTTTTTCATTGGAGATTCTATGCTCCAGTTTTGCAGGATGATGTTCTTTGTTTGGTTGTCTTTGTAATCTAACTTCGTCCACAAATGGATAAATAGAGTTTCAAGAATATGTTTTTTGTAGGTGGCCTAGATGAGATCATCAGATTTATAGCATTCCACAAATATTCATTTATTGTGCTCCTTCCAGAATTCTAAAAATATTAATCCATGGATCAAGTTCCATAGGCGATTGAGAATGATATTTTGAAAAGGTTTTTCGGTCTAGTTTTTGAAATTTTGGACCACATCTCCATGAGCTATGTCCGTTCTTCTTCATAAGAGTGTCATTTTTTTCCAAATAATGCTAGTGAGAGGACATGTGTAACATCCCCAGCCACCAATAGGCCAGGCAACACCACTTCTTGAACATGTCTCTTATCTCTAACACCATTTTGTAACGCCCCTGCCCAACCAAGTTGAGCCATGCTACTGCAATTAATGCTATGATATACATACATATATATATATATATATATATATATATGATGTAATTATAAACAGAAACAACATTCTATGTATACACATTTCACGTGGAAGTGACAATAATACATACATGCAATAACACAGAGAATTACATTAACATTATAACACATGTACACAATACACATCATACAGAGAACAAATATTTGGTACTTATCTTTCAGTAGATGACCACCAACTATGTGCAGACCTTCCACGAACCTCCCAGCCTTATACCACATTGCTCATCATGCTCAGTAGTGGGTCACCCCCAAGCTGGGACTAAACTCCACCCAGGGGAAAGGAATCCTAGACCTAGGCTGAGGCTATGGGAAACTGCATTGTACAACTAGAAGCATTCTCTCCAAGGAGCCTACTTACACCCACTTCTCATGGACTCTTATTGCCCATATGTCTGTCCCACCTCGGGAATATGCACCTTCACTGTTCCATAGTCCATTGGTTGCTCCACTTCCCTTCCAGGGCTTCAACAATAGGTCGGATCAGGAATTCTTAGAGCTCCATAGCTGGTATTGGAATCCCTCCAAGAGAAATCACTTCCCAACAAACTCTCTCACCTAGAGAGCCTGCTTCTTCAACCACGGTCCTGACAACCTGCTTCTTCAACCATGGTCCTGAAAACCCGCCTCTTCAATCCAAAACCACCAAAATTGGGTAAGGCAAGGAAACGACTCAACAATTTACAGAGATTCACAAAGGAGGAATTGACTCTATCTGCATACTTGTTCAGTGTGTGCATGAACTGCATAAGGGATGGCCAACATGCTGAGGATGAACTCGTGGGAAACTAAATGGACAGACTGGTCAGAATATTGAGAGCGAGCAAGGAAAATGGTGAGAATGGTCAGCCTGCAGAATCATGAGATAGCTACAATGGTGAGAGAAAACTCCCCAGGAAGGTGGCCAGAATGGTTCATGAACCCCCTACAAAGGTGGAACTTCCCGCATAAATCTACATGCATCCTGGGTGACACTTGGCTCTCCAGGAGAATGCTCCTCTCCACTTGGAGTTTGTTCTTCTCCTCAAAGCAACCTAAGATAACTGGGTTTAATTTCCCCCAACTTTAGTACTTTTCAAGAATACATTATAATATTCCCTTGGGTTAAGCCCTCAAGATTAGCCCCTCTTTCCTAGCCTCTCAGTGCCATTTCTTTCCCTACCCAATGGAGCTTAGTCCTCCATAACTCTTAATAATCTGCATAATTACATATACAAAAATCAGGCCCACTGACCTTAGCATCTAGTCTCTTCAGCCTAATAAACACATAATCCTACCAGCTTATAATTACTTGGCTCACCAGCTGTTGGAGGCAGGCCAAAGCGGAAAAGAAAAGAGTTTTTGGGAAAGAAAGCATGCACGAGGAAAGCGATAGATGGAAGGAATAATGACATGTGTGCATGTAGGGAAGACCTAACGATGTTAGGGTTGGGGTTTTGGTAATATATTGTAATGGATGAAGAGATGGAAGCATATAAATATAGATACTTAGGCATCATAGGGGGTGGGGATTATTGTTGTTTTTGTTTTTAGTTATGCATGAGTTGATGTGATATGTAATATTTTGTGTAAGTTGTTGAGCTAGAGAAGACGCAGGAGGGTAGATATTGAGGGTTAGATCGTAGGCTTAGGAGCCTGGTGAAATATGTCTGCCTCATATATATCTTACCCAACTGAGAAGAGTGGTAAGTGTGCGGTGTTGTAGATGCAGAAATACTATAATAAAAGAGGTGAGAGACAAATCTTTGTGGACGTAGCCTAGGAGGGGGTGAACCATGGTAACACCTATGTTATGTGATAAATGCATGCATATATTTATTGTCTTCAATAGTTATTATTATACTTGATAAATGAATTGTTATATTCCCTGCTTAGTAGCAAATGACAGTATATTGCATTTACAGTTATAATAATGGTTCAATATATAGTTATTGTATCTCCCACTCAATCCTAGGTTGTAAACACATGAGTCTTATAGACACCCATTAAAGTTATCTCAGGTGAGACTACGCAGTACATTCTGTGTTTTGTGTTGCCTTCTAGTTTACCAGGAGGGCCGATAGTTTTAGAGGCTTTGTCGGAAACCCGAACAGAAATGAACCCTGGGTCAATAAATTCAGATAGAAAAGAAGAAGAGTAAAAACAACAAATGGTTTCGTTGTCATTGGTAGGAACAAGAGAGGGTTGAGTAGATGAGATAATTTGAAGACCTGTCAGAGGAAAATCAAGAAAAGATTAGGGTAGAGAGCAATGAGCGATTAAAAGGGGATTTTGAGACCATTGAATCCCACAAAAGAAGAGATTGAAAGATGGTTAAGAACAAAAGAGCCAGAATTTGCACAAAAAGACAATAAAAACCCTAGAGTAACACCCTGCAGATATCTTGAGAAATACATGTTTACTGATTTGCATGAAGCCTTTTTCTGCGATTTCCCACATCTATTGCAAGATTGGATACTAAGGTTGAAGGATAACTACGCGATGAACCAGATTTGATAGCTAGATTGGACCCTAGTATAGATTGAGCAGTTATAGCAGGTGAAAAACAAATTCACCTGCGCAATAGACTTTTGGCTTGATAGTATTGTGGCAGGGTTTATAACATAGTTTGCAGTTGACACAATGAAGTCATATAGCGTAGTGAAGAAAGATTTTCTACAAGGACCCTAAGGAAGGTACATTAGATCATTGTATATGTCTATTAAGATACTGTTATACAACAAAGGAGTACTAACAATGGATTCAGATAGCTAAACTTCCCTGCGTGCATGGGGGAAGGGGGGAAGCACTGACAAGAAGAGGAGAAATGGAAGGAGGAAAGGATAAGGGAAATAAGTAGGAACCCTTGGAACCAATCATGATGAACGACAACCAGATCAATCAGATCATGGCGGCAGCTGGAAAGACGTGTAGCGGAGCACCCTACCAATACAAGGTGAATACCAAGTAGAGAGTCGTAGTTGCGAGGGAAGGCTTGGCGAGTGATGAGGAAGAGGTAGAGGATCTCTGGGATGTGGAGAAGATTGAGGAAATATTGCACACAACATATGAGAGGAACACAAGAGGTCCAAGAGCAGGAAGAGAAGGAACCAATCCTATCCATATTAATGTTAGTGTGGAAACCATAAACCCATGTGCGACTAATGCACCAAAGATAATACCACTGTTTAGACAATCAAAGTTTAGAAGTAGTCAAATAGCAGGAAGTACATCTACACAAGGATCAACAACTGGAGGAGCCAATTCAGGTAGTACTAGTTAGGTATATACACCGCACAGAGGTAGTAGTTCGACATTCAGAATGCCAGGACATGATCCCACCATTAGGTTACCGAAATTTTGAGGAGAAGCAACAGAAGACCCTGTGAAACAATTGTTCATTTGCCAAAATATTTGGGAAGCAAAACATATCACTGATGAAGATACAAAACTTGCACGGTTAGCTATCACGCTAAGAGACTGTGCACTAGACTGGTACATGAGTTTAGACGCAAACAATGCTCATGGGACAACAAGGACACTGGTAGACATTAAGAAGTTACTGATAAATGAGTTCCAGAAGTCAAGCTCAAAGGATGAATACATGAATGAGATGTTATAAATCTGATAGAAAACTGGAGAGTCTGTTTGGGAAATTGACCAAGAATTCAAGTGTTTAAAAGGAAATTTGAAGTATCTCATGACCGATATGCAACATCGACACCTATTTTTCAAATCATTGCTACCACACTTAAAATACCCATTGTGACAACAAAAGTTCCAGATGCAGGCAGAGGCTTTGCAATAATCACTACAATTGGAAGAAAACCAATATCAACAAATGGACCCAGCTATCGAAGAACTGGAGGAGGATCTAAAGAACTTAACGTTTCAGATGAACCAGAATAAGAACAAGGACAAACGAGAAGTTGTTTTGTGTACCACATGCAGGACAAAAGGGCACCATAAGAACAAATGTCCGACATCCGCAAAGTATATGGCAACAAGAATGCCAAATCTATTACCAACAGGAGGACTATGGTGCGGAATCTGCAAGAAACTAGGTCATGACCCCTATCACTACCCGATGATGCAGAAATACCAGATAGTCCCAAAGAGTTCATATTGTACCTTTTGAAAGTCAGTGGGCCACGACGACAAAGATTGTATAAATATGGAGTTGATGTGAGAAAGGACATCATATGCATATAGAGTGCAGGCAGAAATGATGACTGGTCAAGTCGCACCACATTTTAATCTAGTTCCACCTCTATACAACACTGTGGAACAAAAATATAATACTATGCAACAACCATATAATAACGCACAACCACAGTACAACGTAGCGCAACGATAGTACAACACAACACAGCCTCAGTACAATACCATGCAGTATAATCAGGTGCCTCAGTATAATGCATCGAGAGGAGATAAAGCAGGCTACAAAGGGGGAGTACAAACCAGAGGAGGTTTTGGACATGATAGAGGACTAGTGGTATGTCAAAATTTTTAACAAATAGGACATTATGAAAGAGAATGTCCGCTTCCACCAACAACTTGAAAAAATAAACCAGAACAACCAAAATTTTCAGTGGATCTCAGCCGAACCAAGGGATGAAGGATGAAATATCAACATAGTTACTCGTGGAGGAGCTAAAACAAGGGATGACGCTACTTGACAAGAGCCAACACAAAATCAATGGGTGAAGAAGAACGTCGAACCAGGGAAGCAGTTCGATGCACAGAAGGAAAATGAATTATTTAAGGAAGCCAGAAAAGAATTCTAGAAGGCGGACATTGTGACGATTTCCACTATGCAACAAATTAAGGAAGCACTAGAATATGAAATGCCTCTTTTATTGGATCATACCAATGAAATACATTCCATGGGAAAATTAAGTACAATCAAAGGATTTTTTAAATCATGTGTAAAAGTATTAAGTGATCCATCATCTGTGAAAATATTTCAAAACATACTAGAAAAATGTAGCATCGAGATGAACGAAAAAATAGAACCAAAAATAGTCAATCACCTACACACAAGAAGAAGAACAAGTAGGGAATTTAGATTGAATGCAAACATTGGAGACTTCAACATGGGAGACATCATACTAGATTTTGGATCCGAGGTCAATGTATTACCAAAGAAACAATGGAAATGCATGGGAGTGCCCACATTAGGATATTCACCAGTTCAACTAAAACTAGCAAACCAACACAGAGTCCTACCAATCGATAGATTGAAAGGAGTGAAAGTAGACCTAGATGGAGTGAGCACCAAAGAAGATTTTCAAGTCATTGAAATAGTGGACGACACAACACCTTACCCAACATTTCTTGGTCTGGATTGGATGTTTGACAACCAGGTCATAATGAGCTTGAAGACCAAAAATATGGCATTTGAGTCAGGAGAATACAGGGTTATTACACCATTAGATCCATCAGAGGGGGAGAAGTTTGTAGAACCTACTTGTTTGGACTTAGAGGAAATCGACTAGTTGTACAGAACAACTGTGCACGATGAGGATTACGTAAACCCGACTGCAGATAGAATACTCAGTTGGTGGAGCATTACTTCATGTGCAACAGACTCAGATACAATCTTAGAGAACTGGCAACAAAGGCTACATGAAGTATCCATGAGAAGATGTGCACAAATAGACTGCGTAGTCAGATGGGTAGGCACAGAAATAAGGGAACCACCCAGTTTTCACGATGTAAACGATTTGGAAACATTCTTAACACAATATGAAGATGAAGTCTTAGAGAACCATAGGTTGTTATCACTTGATCTAGCACTTAAGGCCACACCTTCAAGATGGTGGGGCGCACACAAAGAGACAATTACAGATTGGTACCAATGTAAGTGGTTACAACACATAAGGTTTGATGCAAAACAGAAGAACCAAAAGAAGTAGAAGTATGAGGGACAAGGGGCTCTGACCGAACACTTGGAGAAGTGCATAAAAATATGGAAAATGACACCCCTAGAGGAATTTCCTCATCATTTTATACACACTCTAGAGGGCATACCATCGAACTGGTATACGGACCAGGAATTTCACAAGGGGACTGCGACCTAGATTACATTGAAACATAATTTTACAGTCACTTTCTCATTCAAGCATGAGAACCCAAACACATATGCAGCTCTTAAACAGATAAGAGGAGTGATATTCATCAAATAACTAGAAGTAGAACTTATCATGGAAGAACAATAGTGTAACAAACAAACAGTTAAGGAATTGTTATCGTGTTACCATGTGCAAGAGGAAGCACCGGATGAAGATGATCCGTGCAATATTCAGATCGAAGAAGGAGGCAAAAGAGAAGTGGAAGGACCACCTATTGAATTAAAAGTTATTTCTGCATCGATCAAGGTAAAGAAAGTCAACATTGGGACAGTCAAGCATCCCAAAATGGCCAACATTGGAGACTATTGGGATGAGCAGACAGTAGAAAGCATAACCGAGTTGTTGCACGAGTATAGTGACTTGTTTCCCACAACATTTACGGAGATGAAGGGTATAGTAGGATAACTAGGGGAAATGAAGATACCACTTAGACTTGAAGTGAGATCGATCAGACAACGACCATACAGATTGAACCCAATATATAAGCATAAAGTTAAAGTGGAGATCGACAGGATGCTTGAAGCCAGAATCATAGAATCAGTCGAAGAATCAGAATGGATAAGCCTGATGGTAGTGCAGGAAAAGAAACAAGGAGGGATAAGGATATGCGTCGACTTGAGGAAGTTGAACGATGCATGCCTACATGACCCATTCCCTACACCTTTCATGGATGAAGTGTTAAAAAACGTAGGAGGACATGAAGCTTATTCATTCACTAATGGATTCTCAGGCTAGCATCAAATTAAGATAGAACAAGAAGATAGATACAAGACCATGTTTTCAATAGAATGGGGATCTTATAAGTACACAGTCATGCCGTTTCGACTGAAGAATGCACCAACAATATTTTCCAGAATAGTCATGGTTTCATTTAAGGAATTCATCCACCATTTTCTTGAAGTATACTTAGATGATTGGACAGTCTATAGTTTGTTGATATATCATGTCAATGTATTACACCAGATGCTAGAAAGATGTAGACAGTACCAAATATCACTATACATAAAGAAATGCATATTTGGAACACCGTTTGGGATACTATTGGGCCATATAGTATGCAAACAAGGTTTACTCGTAGATCCTGCAAATATTGCAATAATTATTAACTTACCACCACCAAAAATAGTCTGTCAGCTAAGAGTGACGTTAGGACACATAGGATACTACATAAAATTTATTAAAGGATACGCATAGATTACTGCACCAATGGAAAAGTTGTTAAGAAAGGATACAAAGTTTCATTGGAACAATGAGTGTCAGCAGGGTCTAGATACCCTAAAGGAAGATATGGCCATCGCACCAATATTAGTCTTTCCAAACTGGGAAAATATATTCCACATCCATGTAGACGCATCATCCATAGCACTTGGAGCTATCTTGGCACAGCCAGGAGCGAGAGACTTGGATCACCCGATAGCATTCGCGAGCAGAAAGTTATCAGAGTCGGAACAAAACTACAACACTACAGAGCGAGAAGGCCTAGCTATGGTCTACGTACTATAGAAATTCAAACATTACTTATTGGGGAAGGTAGAGTAATGGAAATTATGAAACCGTCAGAGATGCATTGAATCCATAATTAAGGAAGCGTCCTCAACTAGTTTCATGTGTTTCCCATACAACACACGGACGTGGGAGCACAGAGTCCATTTGTGAAAAGAGAGAAGACAGAGACCGATAGAGGCTAAAAATCACAAAGCCGAGTTCACAGAGGTCACAAAAACTAACAAACCCTAGAAAACGTTCGACATTCACCATCATGGCACCACCAAAGAAAGCATAAGTGAGATAGAACCACCATAAAAACCAGAGTTCATACCAGGTCATGAGTACATGTGGAAGAAGGTGAACAACAACCACCGAAGATCGTCAATGTCGACGAAATCCCATCTCCAAACACAACACCGATGAACCCTACACCTATACTAGAAGAAACCCAACAGATAACATCGGAGGGCATGAATATAGATATATCAACAGAAGTGCATGGGCCACAGAACCATGATGCAGAAACCCTGAAGAAGGTGCAACCAGAGAACACCGAAGCACCTCCAAAATTCAATGGAATGACGCCAAATATGTAAGAAACAGTTGAGCCAAATGAGTCTCAAATGACCATATCAGACCACCCACCAGAAGGAATGGTTGAAGATGTCACAGGTTGGCCAGAATGGTATTTTGAGGAACAATTGGAAGCCGTTGGAACTTCGAGCCAGCCACTATCACTGAAGAAAGACAAGTTGCAGGTACCTAGGTCATTGTGCAAGCAACCTCTCACAACAATCATTCTACCACGTATACTAGATGGGGTATAGGTAGGACCAAACATGTTGGGTCATATAGGGAAGTTAAAATATTCGGACCATGATGTCGTCGACACAGACAATTTTTTGAAACTTGCAAAGAGGGTATACTTAGAGACTATGAGCACAAATTGGG
This sequence comes from Picea glauca, assembly GCA_000966675.3. Lineage (NCBI taxonomy): Eukaryota > Viridiplantae > Streptophyta > Pinopsida > Pinales > Pinaceae > Picea > Picea glauca. The sequence continues at coordinate 239,410 of JZKD02S0464353.1, read as the reverse complement.
TTGGGGAACCGATTGATCAGCCACTCTAATGGGCAAAAGGGTTGCAGAAAATAGGGATTTTAGGTCTGTTGAACCTACCACTTTTTGGCAGAGGTCAGTATGCCAGCACATGCATCAAACAGTTGTTAGTAGGCACACATGGCGGGGACATCTGGTTGAACAAGCTCGTCTTGATAGACGTAGAGCTTATAGGGAGCATAACAGGATTGGCATCTTGGGGCATGGATCCAGCACAATTTTTAGACGAAAAAACCAAGGAGAAAGAACTAGCAGAAGAGATGAAGAAGAAGTATGGTACCGATAGGGGGGCACGAGGGATCATTATCAAGAGAATCAACGATGCCACAACACAATTGAGTGCGAAAATCTTAGCCTGTAAGTTGCTAAGAAAATGTTGCAGGGAGGAAGTTCTGGTTGGAGTTGTCGCAGTTGTAGCTCAATGCGCTGAAGGCACCTCAGTGAGTTGGGCACCGTACCTCTTGAACTTGTTCCTGGATGACTACAAGGATGCGTAGGATCTAGGCACAGAGTTTCACTATTCATGGATAATCACGTTAATAGCCTTTATGGGTTGGAAGGAACTGTTGGCCCTTGGGTATGGACTAGAAAAGAAATGAAAAAGGAAGAGAAAAGATAAAATGTGAACTGTACGGACAACACGTTGACTGAGATCAGGTCGAAGTGGCCAAAGAAGCAGAAAAGAAGGAGCGAAGTATGAGAGAGCGAGTAGTTAGACAAGAAGATCGAGGAGAACAAATCAAGAGGGAAGATGGATCGTGGACAATTCAACAAGAGAAAAAATTCATTGGTAGATGCTTTGGAGCACTTCACAGAAAGGAAGGAAAGACAGGCTGACAAAGCTTTGAAAATGCGGGTCAAGTTGACCTAGGGTTTTAGACACCTAGGGTTTTGGTATTTAGGGTTTTGACACCTAGGTTTCGGCCTAAGGTTGTCCGAGAGTCATTGTAATGTATAAATAAAGGTCAAGAGGACCTGAGACAGGGATATTCTTGAGGGAATATCAAGGTGGTTTTCGTCGAAGACAAAGATTCAGACATGGAAATAAGAACAATAAAAGGACTTCACAGAAGCTCAGAACAAGAACCCTAATATTAGTACAAAATATTGGTTGGGAAGGTATATCTTTACTAACATACATGAGATTTTCTTTGGAGGAATTCATAAGGAACTATATGAGTGACTAGTTAGATTAGCAGATACCTAGTTTGAGATCAGACTCGGGACGCCTATGGTTTAGACACTGGCGTTGATCAAGAAGGTCAAGAGAGTTGATAACGTCATGTCGAGAGAAGTAGATCACTGGTTTGATAGCACCATTGGAGGTTATATCACTGAGTTTTCTATTGATAGAGTAGAATCATATAGCCAAGCAGAGAGATATTTCTTTAAGGGATCGAGAGGAAAATTTTTACATTTTCTAAAGTTGAATATCAAGATGTTATTGCATGAGAAGAAAATCCTAAAGATACAGTAGTGGGTCATATTGAAAAAGATAATATTCAAGAATTCAAACAACGACAACGACACAGAGGTTGGACATACGCGTAGTGGGAGGATCTTCAGGGAAGTTCCTTTGGTGAACTTGTTTGAGAAGGATCACGAACCACTTTCATAGGAAGAAGGGTTTTACAGTGGAGAAGAAGAGTTTTTGAGTGAGGAACATTCAGAGTCTGCTAGGGAAGAAGAAAGTAAGACTACAGAACCTCGTTGAGAAGAAACATAAACTTCAGGGTCTGGGCAGACTGTTGAAGTAAGTACTATTACACCTCTTATTGTTTTAACAACATTAAGTAACTAGAGTAACCTAAGTTATCAAAGAACTCAGAGAACTAGTACAAGTGGTTCAATGTATACTTAGTCAAGAACCCTAGGAAGATCTATGGAAGATGAGATGAGGTTACCCACCTTTAGGGGAGATGGATCTGAAGATTCTGATCAACATTGGTTCTTATGTGAAGCTATATGGAGTATTAAGAATGTCACTAACGAAGCTGTTAAGAGAGCTCAGCTTAGTACTACCCTAAGAGACCATGCACTGAGCTGGTACATGAAATTCGTCCAAGGATTTGTCCAGAAGAAACCGTTGAATGAGATCAAGACTGTGTTGATTGTAGAATTCAATAAACCCAAGTCGGAATTGCAGTGCATCACAGAGTTGAAAGAAATCAAGAAGAAAGTAGTTGAACCTGTTTGGGAGTTTTATAAGAGGTTTAAGACCCTGATAGGTCAATTGAGTTTTCAGATCCTAGATGATCATAACAAATAATGTTTCATTGTTTCCCTCTTACCACACATCAGAGTCCCTCGGATGCAACAAAAGATCATTTCACAAGCTGAGGCATTGTAGATCACTATGAAAATAGAATCATCCCCTATGGGAGAGTCCAACTTAGGTATGAGTCAAATTCGGATTCAACTAACTAGCTTATCATTGCAGATCAAAGATATGAATAAAGATAAAGGAAAAGATAAAAGAGAAGATATTTGGTGTATCAGATGCAAATCAGAAGGTCATGATAAGGAACATTGTCCTCTATTTCATGAGTACTTGGCTTCAGGAGCCCCGATCCCTTTGAAGCAGGTTACTCTACATTGGTGTGAGGTATGTAGAAATAGACATCGTCCTGGAGAATGATTTTACATGCAAAAATATGTCCAGACACCTACCAAACTTTACTGCACATTTTATAAATCTGTGGGGCATGATGAGAAATATTGTATGGCTTATGACCTCTTGCATGAAATATCAAGAGACACATATAGAATTCAAGGTGAAGTACAACAAGAAGGGAATACTACACAGTATAATTCCCCCGAAAGAGGAAAATTCAACCCTCGTGGTGGATTCATAGGAAGAGGATGAGGAGGAGGTATGGGTCGAGGTCAAGTTCAGATCATTTGTTATAACTGTGCACAGCCAGGTCACTTGGAAAGGGACTGTCAGAACCCTTGTACCACTTCTAGTTACTGCAACTCAATTGAACATGGCATAGAATATTGTCCTATGTTGTTATCCAAACTTCAGGAAAGACGAGGAGGGAACCAACAAGTACAACTAATCTCAGCAGAATCTCGCGAAGTGGATCCCAGAGTTGTCATTATCACTAGAGGAGGTGTTGCTACAGGAGAAGACAGGGTGACTCCAAGGAAGATTACAAAAGAATCAAGAGTTAGAAGAGATGTGGAGAAGACACAAGAGTTTGATCCAAAGAAAGAGAAGCAGACATTTGAAGAGGCAAGAAAATAATTTGGGATATATTAGGCTTCTTCATCAAATGCAAAAACCAGAAGTGAGAGAATGTGGAATGCCCTTGGCCTTTGATCATTATTCTTCGTTCGGAGAAGGAAAATAGGTAAGAAGACTTATGGAATTCTTATGTACTTGCATTAATTTTATTACAGATGAAAAAGTGATACAAGAATTACAAAACTTGATCAGACAGTATGAGCTAGGAAGGGTAGATCCTCTACTGAATAAATCAGTATATCAACTATCCAAAAAGAGAAGGACAAATAAGAAAATACACCTTAATTCCGAAATTGGAGATTATGACATAGATTATGTGGTCCTCGACTTAGGTTCGGAGGTCAATGTTATGACGAAGCAGACCTGGGAACTGATGGGAAAACCTAAGTTGATCTATTCCCCCATTAGGCTTAGGATAGGAAATCAACAGGATTTGAGCCCCTTTGGAAGACTGGAACATGTCCATGTGGACATCAATGGGGTAAGAACATTTGTATATTTTGAAGTAATTGAGACAGTTGATGATAACTATCCTTATCCCACATTGTTAGGAATTGATTGGGCTTTCAATAATTCCACTGTTGTTGACTTAAAGAAAATAAGGATGAAATTGGAAGGTGATGGCCTTAGGGTCATTGCACCTCTATATCCTGATGAAGGGTAAAGATACACAGAACCTATCAGAGAAGAAGACCATGCATATGAGCTAGAGAATATATACAAATTGACAAAAAGACAACAGGATTACATTAACCCTACAGTAGATGGGAATTTAAGCTGGCGAGGTGACAATGCATGATCATCAGATTTAGAAGAAGCACTGGATAACTGGAAGAACAAAATGTATGAATTTTATGTGCGGCGATGTGCTAGATTAAGAAGAGAAGTTCATTGGATCAGCACAACAGTAAGTAGTTTGCCCACCTTTGATGGTTTGAACCACTTAGAAACTTTCTTACTGGAATTTGAAGAAATTGCACCAGTACAATAGACACAATTGGCACTGGATGAGGCTTTGAAAGATACTCCAGCAAGATGGTGGGGAACACATAAAAGAAACATCATGGACTGGATGCAATGTCACACTTTGATGACAGTGTGTTTTTCAAACAACATTGCAGGACACGAAGTTATATACACAGGTCAAAGTTGTCCGAAGGACCATGTACAAAGTTGTGAGGAGGCCTAGAGAAACATTCCTCAAGAACAATGGGTGCATAAGTTCATCAATACTCTAGACACAATGACTATCAATTGGTATCTTCAAGAAGAAATGTACCTCACCACTTCAGATTGGTACGGTATGACTCAAAACTTTGTAGCTACATTTTTATTTGAAAGTCAACATCCCACGGTGGAAAACCTCAGAAAGTATTTGAGGAGGCACCTAGCCTACATGTGGAGCAAGAAGAAGATGAATGGACTAAACCTCTTTAGAAACTGCAAGGATGTTACAACATCAATGCCGATGAAGACGATGATCCTAGGAATGTGAACATCCCAGAAACGGAAGGACAAAGAGATGTACAAGGACCAAGAGTTGAACTACCTTTCATTGGACAACCAATCAAAATCAAGAAAGTTAATATTGCAACAGACCAAGCACCTAATCTTGCTAATGTTGGAGATTACTGGGATGATGCCACCATTGATAAGATCACAAAGTTACTGCATGAATATCAGGACTTGTTTCCAACCAAGTTCGCTGATATGAAGGGCATAAAAGGGCCCATGGGAGAGATGAATATCCCCTTGAACATATGCAAGACCAGTTAAGCAGAGACTCTACAAATTGAATCTCAAATATAAGGAAAAAGTTAATATTGAACTAGACCAAATGCTGGAAGCAGGAATCATAAAACCTATGGAGGATTCAGAAGGGATTAGTCCTATGGTGGTACAATATAAGAAGACAGGAGAGATCAGAATATATGTAGATCTCAGAAAGATGAATGATGCTTGTTTGCATGACGGCCCATTCCCTACACCATTTACAGAAGAAGTGTTAGATAATGTAGAAGGATAGGAGGTATATTCCATTACAGATGGATTTTCAGGTTATCACCAGATCAGGATTGCCAAGTAAGATTGCCACAAGACCACCTTTTCAATAGAATGGGGTTCCTACCAGTACACAGTGATTCCTTTTGGATTGAATAATGCACCAACCATATTTTCTAGGGTGGTGGTCGAAGCATTCAAGGATTTTTTACATAAATTATTGGAAACATATTTTGATGATTGGGTTGTTTTTAGCTTATTACAAAATCATATTGAATGTTTAAGACTAATGTTGGATAAGTGTAGGCAATGTCAGATTTCCCTAAATATGAAGAAGTGCATCTTCTTTTCACCCTTTGGAGTATTGCTGGGCCATATTGTGTGTAAGTAGGGGTTACTGGTAGATCCATCCAAGATTGCCATTATTGTTGATCCACCTCCTCCTACTTCAGTCAAAAAGTTGGGCATTATGCTGGGACATACTAGATACTACAAAAATTTCATTAAGGGCTATGCACATATTACAACACCTATGGAGAAGCTTCTGAATAAACATTGTCAGTTTCACTGGATAAAAGAATGTTAACAGAGGTTCAACACACTGAAACATAAAACGGTTACTGCGTGTATTCTGGTTTTCTCAGATTGGAGTAAGGAATTTCATGTGCATGTCGATGCATATTCTATTGCATTAGGAGCAGAGTTAGCACAACCAGGAGTAGGATATATCGACCATCCATTAACCTTTTCTAGAAGGAATCTCTCAACAACTGAGATAAATTACACTACCACTGAAAGAGAAGGTTTCGTCACTACTTGTTGGGAGGCCACTTTAAAATGTTCACTGATCACTCTATGTCAAAATACTTATTCAACAAGCCATTCTTGGGGGGAAGAATTTGAATATGGATTCTGTTATTTTAGGAATATGATTTTGAAATTGTGGTCAAGCCAGGGAGAATGAAAAAGGGACCTGATAATTTGTATAGGTTGGAGCATGGAGAGGACCCTACTAGTTTGGAGGATACACTACCAGATGCACAATTTCTAGGCATCATAAGGGTTTATGACCACTTCACCAAGATAGTCCAGTTCTTGTCAACAGGAATGGCACCTAATGAATATACAATCATCCAGAAGAAACAATTGGTAGTGCGCGCTACAAATTTTTCACTTATAGTCAGACAACTATACAATATGGGACCTCATGAGATTTTGAGGAGATGCGTTATGGAGGCAAAAAGACCACTAATTTTAGCAAAAGCACATGAAGGCATTGTAGGAGGACACTATGCAGGGAAAGCAACAACGCAGAAGGTTCTTAGAGCTGGCCTCCAGTGGCCTACTTTACATAAAGATGCCAAGGAATACTATAAAGCCTGTGATGTATGCCAAAGAGTTGGGAAACCTTCCCGAAGAGATGAGATGCCTTTAGCACCACAACTGACATTGTAGGCATTTGAGAAATGGGCAATTGATTTCATGGGACCTATAAACCCACGAGGTAAGCACACAGGATCTAGATACATCACAACTACAAAAGAGTATTTGAAAAGATGGGAAAAAGAAAGAGAAGTTAAGGATTGTAGTGAAACTACAACTGCACGATTTATATTTGAGGATATCATAACTAGGTTTGGATTCCTGAATACCCTGATGAGCGATCAAGGTACACACTTTATTAATAAGACTATTGAAGCTTTGACTCAGGAATTTGAATTTCTCCATTAGAAGAGTACTCCTTACCATCCACAAGCGAACGGGACGGTCGAAGCTTTCAACAAGATCTTGGAGACAACGCTGACGAAGATTTGCAGTGTGAACAGGGATAAATGGGATTTGAGAGTACCAGCAGTGCTATGGGCCTATAGAACCACTTTCAAGAAGCTAACAATGCATACTCCCTTTAAGTTGGTGTATGGCCTAAAAGCAGTTTTCCCTATGGAATATTTGGTTCCTAGTCTCAGAATTGTAGCATTCATAGATATGGATGACACTAGCACTGTTTGAGAGAGGCTTGTGTAGTTGGTCGAAATAGAAGAATATTAATTTATCATAGGATTCCATCAGCAGGTACATAAGGAATGAGAAAAGGCTTATCATGATAGGCACATCAAGAAGAAATCCTTCAAGCAAGGAGATCTGTTATTGGTTTATGACAACAATTTCATGAAGCATCCATGGTAGTTCAGGACACATTGGCTTGGACCATATGAGGTCGCTTATGTTACATAGGGAGGAGCTGTGTAGTTGAAGACTTTGAATGGAGAATGGAAGGAAGGTTTCATGAATGGGAGCAGGTTGAAATTGTGCTATGACAACCAACTACCTCGCATCTCTTGGTAGAAGCAGAAGGAGAAGGGTCTAGGTACTAGGTGCAGTTGAAACTGGGTACCAAACACAAAAAAAACAGTCTGCACACAGTGGGGAGGAACTGAGTAGAAAACATAGGATGTGCTTCACAGTCTGAAGTTGAATAAAAGCATAAGGTTTAGATAAAAGTGCCTTGGGATGAGTCACAGGTGAGTGTTGGGGGCCTATTGGCCCTTGGGTATGGACTAAGGGAGAAAATCAAGGAAAAAGGAAGAGAAAAGATGAAATGTGAACTGCGCAGATGACACATTGATTGAGATCAAGTCGAAGTGGCCAAAGAAGAAGAAAAGAAGGAGCAAAGTATGAGAGAGAGAGAGCCGATGGACGAGAATATCGAGGAGAACATATCAACAAGGAAGATAGATTGTGGACAAATCGACAAGCGGAAAAAATCCACTGGTAGATGCTTTGGAGAACTTTGCAGGAAGGAAGGAAAGACGGGCTAGCAAAGCCCTGAAAACGTGGGTAAAGTTGACCTAGGGTTTTAGACACCTAGGGTTTTGGTATTTAGGGTTTTGACACCTAGGTTTTGGCCTAAGGTTATCCGAGAGTCATTGTAATGTATAAATAAAGGTTAAGAGGACCTAGGATGGGGTTCGATTATGTATCAGGAGTGATTGTTGTTATTGTTGAGAGAGAAGTATTGTGAGGGAGAGAAGTATTTGTTGTAATATCTTCAGTTGGGTGTGAAGATCAACCCTACATCTGGGTGCGCAAGGAGGGGAGAGAAGAGAAGAGAAAGAAAGAGAGATCTCTGCAAGCCAAGAGTGTAGATAGAGATGTATGCTTCCATCTAATATATTATAAAGCACAGTTCTGTCGACATAGCCCTAGATAGAGGGTGAACCACGTATATCCTGTTGTTTTGTGTGATTGATTTTGTGTTCTTCTGATCTCTAATATATTGTTGATGCATTATTGTGTTAGAACTGAGAGATAATTGCGCGAAGTAGGTTAATGCTTGGTAAGAATAACTAGGTTGATGTGTGTTGTTCTTTTGGATCCACTTAAATTTACTCTGGTTGTAGATACTTGTGTCCCGCAACCCCCTATTGCTACTTCGGGTGAGACTGCATCTGCTTTGTAGGTGTTGGTGAAAGGGCCAGTAGTTAGGGCTTGTTGGTGTGTTGTTAGAGCTGAACCCTGGGTCTGCCCCTATGCCAATAGGAACCAAGGTAAGTAACTTTTTGTACCAAACCCAAGCCGAATAAAGGAGAAAGATACTTATTGTTGAAAGCCACATTGGATGCGAGGTACAAAAGGATGAACGAGTTCATATTTGAGGGATACCTACACAACCTGTAGGAAGCTATAAGCAAAATGTGGAGGATAACACCAGAGGCTTTGACACGGTATAGGGATATCACCAACTTCAAGGCCACGTGACATACAACCTGGATACAGACATGGAAGGATCTCGATAAACAGTGGCTAAAGATGTGCTATTGTATCACAGAGGGCGACATCAAACTAGTGATCAAAGACTGGGAAGACGAGAGGAGGATTCCATTTCTCACCCAGGACTTTCTAAAAAGAACAACAAAAGAAGAGGCAGGGCAGGGATAAACACAACCTCAGAAAATCCAAGTTCCCAAGAAATGAATAACAGGCCAGGGAAAAACAACATAAGAAAATGAAGGGCCAACGAGGATAGGGACCCAGAGCAGGAAGAAGGACAAGACGAAGCCGACCAAAGAGCAACATAAACAGGCCGAGGTTGTGCACTAGACTACACCAAGTCCCAACCCATAGAAACTAGGTGGGAATAAGAGGCCAGCCACATAGATAGGAGGAGCATGCAAGAAAATGAAGGCACAAAGAACACCACCAGAGTATATGATCATGGATGGCGATGAAGAAATGATAGCCCGAATGGTCCAGGATTTTCTAGCTGAGGACTTTGACCATGCCATGCACCACAGGGACAAGATTCAAGAGGAGCTAGCAGACATGAGGTAGTTCCTCAAACAAATTGAAGAAGTACAAAAAATAGGTAGCATCATGGGAACAGAACCATCAGCAACATATACAGAGGAAAGGGTGGACGAATAAGAATGATATCCAACCCATACAATACTATAGCCGAATGAAAAATTTCACATCACACCCAGTATGTTGCGCATGGACGAGATCGTGGGGCAAACACCCTTGAAAGACTTAAGCCAAATCCAATTGGTGTTAACATGGATGCCATCCAGGGCACTACAAAAGTTGCATGTTAGCATAAACCAAGAGGTACACTCTCGCGCACGCAAAGACTTAGCCGAGTTGAAGCAGGCAACAGAGAAATGGGACACACTGGAAATAGTCTATGAGCAGGCTAAGATAGAGAACCAGGAGGAAAGGGAGTGCATGAAAGGATTGGAGTAGAAAGTGGCAGGAACTTACGAGAATATTCCACAGGTCGTGCGAAGAAATGAAATCACAACAATAGAAAATATTGATCAGATTGCGCAGGCAATGGATCAATATCAGAAGGATATTGAGAGCCTTAGAGAGAATCTCACACCAACCACACCACCAGTAGTAAAGGAGAAAAGGAAGTAGGAGGAAATGACATGTTGATGGGTCTTAAATCCCTTTGATTCAATAGTAGGAACCAAACTTGCCACCGAGGGCCAATTATACTCTGTAGTGTTTGAGATGGAATGTTTCTCCAGATCTTGTGATCCAACCAATTTATCGATAGGCTTTGTGTTTTCTTGTGAAGGTTATCCCTTCAGGTAGGACCGTTCTTTTCTATATTTTCTCTTGAGTGGGATTATTTTGAGATATGCAAGCCAACATAAGCCAAGTTGATAAGTAACAGGATTTTGTTTCAACTACTAGGAAGAGGTTGAGCTTGGGATAACCTGCTACTCAAACATGCAAGCAGTGATTTTATGCCAAAAGGCCTAGTACTAATACATTAACCAAATGAACATCAAATTATTATATGAGAAAAACTAATTAACAGAGAGAAAACACATATGCAATCAAGATCATGGTAAGCAAAATAATTCATCTACCATAACATTCATCACATAACAACACAACGATTTATATTCATCATTAAGCAAAGAAAATTAAAACATTGCACCATATAACTTGACAACAGAATCAATTTCTCTTACTCATTTACTACATCATTCATGGAAAAGGATAGGAAGTAATTCTTCTCTGACTCCAATCACATACATCCAATGAAAATAGCTTGCCTTTGGTCTAGAAGGACTTCTCAATTCATAGCAGTCTCAAAATAATTATCAACAACTCAAAAAAGAAATAGTTCTTACAACAACCATCGAGCCTTGGTTAATCGGTTGATGTCTCTATTTATAATATAAAATTCAACTATAATTAACGACTAAATACAATTCAGGCCAAACAAAAATTGTCACGTGGCGTGATCGTCCAACAATTTCTTTCAACGGTCCACTTGAGATGTCTCTTGAAAAGGGTGACTTATTTCATATTCAGACCAGTGGATAAGCAAATTTTCACAGGTTTGAGCCCATGGGAACCTATGTTGTTCCATAGGGGCAACATATACTCCTATGATATCCACTACATGCGTTCAGTACTTTACTAAATTGGATTTCAGCTGTTGTAGCATGGCTTGAGCTCTGATCGGGTGTCCCGCAAATTGTTTCACTTTCCCTAGCTTTGCATCGGTGACCGTTGCACACTCTTTGGCCCAAAGAGATTCTTGTATGGAGTGTGTATTGAACACATCTCTCAGGTTAGTGAATTCATTAGGGGTGTTGAATTAGAGGAGACTGACATATTTCATTACTTTATTAAATTTACCCCAGTGTTTCTGGAACTCAGCCCATTGCATTTGGATTTCTCGGCGTGGGTCCCGGGTCATCTTCACCCAGTATTCAATGGATCTCTTCATGCGGTCGAGACTACTTTTACCAACCAGCTGAATGCCATGATTTTCCTTTTCTCGACCCTATTGAATTGCCTCAATGTATTCGAGTCTTTCTACCACTTGTTGTGCCTTTTCTTGCCACCTTTCCATTTCTTTGCATGTCGCGAGTGCCATGAGAGTATCCTCCTGGAACTCGACTATGTTATCGGTTAGCAGGTGCCTTTCCTTCTTGAAATCATTATAAACTCTATTGAACTCATCCTTTAGATACACAGTGGTTTGTGTAGCTCCTTTATAGTATTTGACAAGATGGCGAAGGTGTTCGAACACTTCCCGGGTGTCGGCTAGTTCCTTTTCATCTCTCTTGGCTCTATCCTGAGCGACATCCTAGAGGGTTTTTCTTACGCCAATCAGTTTGGACATGTGAGTGTCTACAATGATGATTAATCTCTTCTGTGGTAACCACTATGGATTTATCCAAAGTGATCCTTCGCCTTTTCACAGTCCTTTGAACGATGGCCTTCCTCTTTTGATCGTAGGAGATCACATAGATGTCTGCTACATCATCTACCAGTTCTGGTATCTGTTGATATCCCCATGTGAGGTTCTTTCTCAAGCTACCCATGGTGTATATTTTCTCAGGAGTGGGCTCTCAAATTTATTTTCTCTTTTTTGTAGATCCGGCCTTTATTTGTCATTTGTCTAGGGCTTGAATATTAGGCATAATGGAGGCATCGGGTACAGACTCATCACTTACTTGCTCGTCGTCCGTAGAAATACCAATTTTGTTTTGTGGATTTTCCACTCGGTCCTGCTTCTGCTTCCTGTCTTTCAAACTCTCTTGTGTCAAGGCCACCTTCAGACCCTATTTCCTTTTGTAAGACTTACTTGTCTTGGACCTCGAGCTCAGGGGAAGTGGTTTTCTCAGGACATTTTTCCTCTTGGACTCGCACCGAGGTGTAGTGAGCAGGTTCCAGACTCTCATCGTCACTATAAATATGTATAATAGTACTCAAGGGATTGGGAGCTTATGTCTCTTTCGAGACCCAACCTGTCTCTGGTTGATTTGTCCCTTCTTCTGAAGGATCGATCAACAATGTTGCAGGTTCAGGGTTTCCTAACCCATGGGCATTTTTGGGGACTGTGGACCCAGGATCATTCGAATCTGTCGAGACACTTTGAACAAAAAATGAAACTGCATGTGTTATGAAAAGATACGGGTCATCCCACATCTGTTTCATCAGCACCTCAATTTGTTGATGTAACAACGTACCCCTTTCTTGTGCAGCATGATCTTCCAGGAGATCCCTGATTTGTATTGGGAATTCCTGATGAGTTCCCGTAGCTTCAATTTCTTCTTTGGGATCACTTATTCCTTCATCCAATTCATATGCAACTGCCCCTTCTGAGTGTTGGATAATTTCCTGAACTGCCTACTCCAAAAACATTGCCAGTTCTTCGTAGCTCATAACTCTAAACCCGGTTCCTTGAGGATCATCTTTCCTAGATGCCACCACATTCCAGTCTTGGGAATTCTCAGTAAAAATTTCATCCTCAAAATGGTCATGGTCATAGGGCCAATAGGATGATACCTGTGACGCATGTTATAAAACCAATCCCTTTGGATCGTGTTTGTGAAATCAGCCAGTTTGGAACCGAAATTCCAATTGACCTAGCCCAAGTTGTTTAGCATGCACGGTATCTTTTACCATGCAGAATCCAATATGAAACCCATATGGTATGAAATCCTGCTTCTTTTCTTTTACTAAAGTTTCATTTTATCCTTGTAGGATAGTTTGATAGCAAATTTCCCCTAACACTAGCCAATCGGGAACATAAATGGGTAATAAGTGGGGTGCCCCTGTGGCACTGAAAACCCTGATGTAGGTTTCTCATTCATCTAAATATTAGTGGCCAATTTTGGTTATAACCTTCTTTGCATCATTTGACAATCTAGGGAATTCTTTCCTGAAGAGAAAGAAGTACGTGCGTGCAATTAACTGATCACAGATAACAACATATGATTTCTTGTACCTATTTTCCCATAGGATGTTGAATTATACATGGACCGCGAGCTCCGAAGAGTGCCAATTCAGGTTCATCCCATCAAACATGTCCTAGCACATATGATGTCTAGTAGATACCAGGCCCTGTAGAAGGCAGGGGTATCTCCCTCCTTTGGCACCTAAGCATGTCTTATGCAGGTGCTCAACTACTTAGAGATGATGGCACCCTAATTGAAGCCTGTGCCTGAAATGGAAACTATAAAATCCAGAGGCATCCAAGCCTCTAAAAATCAGGAGAAGTCTTTCTCCCCATGTAACCTACATAGTAGAGCCATGAGAGATATGTATGGTTCCCTGAGATTGGTTGTTGGATACCAACCAGCAGCCCGGTTTGTGAATTTTTTGTCTTCTCTCGACCAAGACGACATGATTTTGCTGGTATCGTGTGACGCATAGAAACTAAGGACGAAATCAGTAATGGTTGAAGTGTCCTCAGACACACAATTTTATTAATCGGAAAAGAAATTACATAAGAAACATTGCAAGAGTTTACATCCCAACAACTCAATACTCTTGCAATGAGATATATATAAGCTAAAAGTCCTAACAAACTCAAGATATGGATCACTT